>JANKOE010000006.1:52667972-52679267 GCA_026284465.1 Erythroxylum citrifolium
GTTTATAATTTTACTTCCAAAATTAACCTTTAATTTCTCTCACATCTTAATTGCACAGATTACACAGATTATATTTTCAAGGCACTTTAACATGTAATTAATAAGGGTATATGAGACATTTCATTAACTTTCTTAATAAGTGTGCATTCCTCTAAAACGACTCTTATTATGAATCGGAGGTAGTAAATCTTAAATTTAATTCATAAGAATTGGACTAAAGTCTTAAGGGTATATTAAGAGATTCACATAACCTCGAGAATCTCATACAATGTAAGTTGAAATGATTAAACTTACATAAATCTCTTTCATGGTCATTCCTGCACACATGGTATGAGTCATGTGTTATGGTATCATCTCATATTAAGTAGAAACGTAAGTCTTCCATAAATGCAATACCATACAGATGTTAGTTCAAACATATTTAATGTTTAACCTGAGTTTACTTATCTACTCTTAATTTTATCTTTCTGAACTCTCATTTAGCAACTCTAGATAGATATGGTTACCATATGATCACTCCAAACTAATTTCCTTTTGACTTATCATCTAAGTTGCCATTTACAGTTTATGTTTTTTTACTTTAAATCTCTACTATCACCTTGATAATAAACTTAAGACCTACCTCTTCTCTAGTCATCACCAATGCTATAATCGATTGTTTGTGCAAAAAGGCCAATCTTTTGTCCGTCAGACATACTTTTGACTCATACAAAAAATATGTCATATATATAGTAAGCATATTTTAGAATCAAGTATTAGGTAATTCTTATTACCTAATAAACAATTTCAACTTATATGTGTATTTATACATCAAAATACATTGAATAAATAAACATGGAATGTGTTAATCAAATACATTTCAATATCTATGTAATCCTAATGAATTCACATACCCAATATATGTATCTGGAAAAAATGGCTTTGTCATTAAGTCTACCACTATATCTTATGTAGATATATACTTTATGTTCACTTCTCCTTTTGCAACTATGTCTTTCATATAATTGTACTCAGTATCTATATGCATGGTTTTATAATGAAATTTGGGGTCCTTTGCATAAGCAATTATTACGTGACTATCATAATTGATTATTACTAGACCATTCGCGCTTTGAGTGACCCCTAAACAAACCAAGAATCGTCTAAGTCATACAACTTCTTGTATTGTTGCTGAAAATGATATAAATTCAGCTTCCATTGTGGATTAAGCAAAACACAATTATTTCTTACTTTTCTATGATATAACACCACTATCAAGTAAGAAAACAAATCCAAAAGTAGATTTTCTTTCATTTAAATCTCCTCCTTATTCTGCATCTATATACTCTTGTATACATTGGCCATTGCCTTGATAATACAATTTCATAATCAACAGTACCCTTTAGATACCTCAATATTCTCTTTACTACTTTCTAAAGTGCTTATCCTAGACTTAGTTAATATCTGCTCACCATCCCAACAGTGTAACAGATATCTTGCCTTGTACATATCATGGCATACATGAGACTTACGAAATTTTTTTCATTTTTTCCTTTTCTTGTGGCGTTGATGGGCAAAAATTCTTATCAAGACCTTTGCCTTTAGCAATAAGATTATCTATTGGTTTGCAATCTTACATACAGAATCATCTAAAATCTATTGAATAAAAGTCACTTGAGGAAGTGACAATAATCTCTTTGAACGATCCATTGAAATCTTAACTTCAAGAATATATGCAATGCCTCATCTCAAATTCAAATGATAACCAATCTTTGATTTTCTTAACAAATTCACAATCATAATAAGCAATCAAAATTTCTTCCACATATAAAGATAAAATTACAAATTTATCTTTGGATCTTTTAATATATAAACGGTGGTCCTTATTAAGCATATGAAAATCATATGAAATGATTACATTATGAAAACGTATATACCTTTATCTTTTTGCTTTAGACTATTAATTGATTTCAACAACTGACATATTTTATGTTCTTAGTCTGTCTCTATGAAACTTGCAAGTAGTTCCATATAGACTTCTTCTTCTAATTTTCCATTTATAAAAGCAGTCTTCACTTCCATTTGGTGTAATTCAAGATCTAAACTGACTATTGTAGTCAAGATTAGACAAATTGAAGCAAACCTTACAATATGGAACTAATTTCTTCTTCTAATTCTCCATTTCTAAAAGTGGTCTTTACTTCTATTTGGTGCAATTCAAGATCCAAACTGGCTATTATAGCTAAGATTAGACAAATTGAATCAAACCTTACAATAAATGAAAAGGTTTCACAATAATCAATTCTCTCCTATTGTGTATACCATTTCGCCACAAGGCGTACTTTGTATCTTTCAATACTAACATCAACATTTTGTTTTATTTTAAGAACCAATTTATTGTCAATATCTTTACACCTATTAGGGAGATCAACCTAGTCTCATACTTGATTTAAGCTTAAAGAAGTCATTTTTTCTTTCATTGCATTCATTATTCATCAACATCTTAATCACTCTCACTCGGATCAGAAACAATAGGTAAATTTTGTGGATTGTAATCTTAACTGTCCCTAAGTTAATTTATCAAGTTCTAGATTAATCCCACTTGGATAAATTCCCGCTTCATAAGTCTCAATAATGGAATCATTCTGATTAAGATTTTTATATAAAAATAGATCTTTCTTATTTTACCTTGCTTTAGAAAATCATTCTCTAAGAATGTGACATCTCAAAATTCAAATTCAGTTACGACTTTATTACCTCTTTAACTTATGAATACATATCCTTTTAAGTGTTCTAAGTATCTAATAAGGATACTTTTCTTCCCTCTTGGTTCTAGTTTCCCATATCTATGAGAGAGATTATGAACGTAGGCAGCACATCCTATAGTCTTAGATGTTCCATGTTTGCTTTTTTTCCTATCCATAATTCATACTGAGTGTTTGTAACAAATTTTGTTAACTGATTTTGTGGGCTTTTGATGAAGTACATAAGTGGTTGTAAGCAATGCATCACTCCAATAGGTAATAGGTAGATTTTCTTATGTTATCATAGACCTAACCATCTCTAGTAGTGTTCTATTGTGTCTTTCTACAGCACCATTTTACTGTAAGGGTCATAGAATAATTAATTGTCTTTTTATTCCTTTTTCATCACACAATATCTTTAAATTATTAGACAAGTATTCTTTTTCTTGATCAATTCTTAATGCTTTTATTTTCTTATCTAGTTGTTTCTCTACTAAATTCATATATTTTATTAAACAACTTAATGCTTCCGATTTGTGAGAAATAAAATAGACATGACCATGCTGAGTATAATCATCTACAAAAGTGATGAAATACACAACCCAAGCCATGCCCTTACATTCATTGGACCACAAATATTTGAATGAATCAATTGTAATGGAAAAGAAGCTCATGTTCCCTTTTTAAATGGCTTTTATGCCATTTTATCTATTAGACAATGTTTACAAATAGGTAAATCAACTTGATGTAAATTACCTAAAAGGCCCTTTTTAGTTAATGATTTTTTTTATGTTGACCAATATGACATCGTCTAGCTTCCCGTAAAATTGCATCATTATTGGAATTACTAGATGATGTAAACATATAATAACTTAGATTACTATTTGAATAAACAACATCCAAAATAATAAAATCATCTAACATAAAACCATGACCATAATAAATATGCCCACAATGTAAATCTATATCAACACTGTAGAAATATACATCAAAATAGAGACTTATTAAAACCATCACAGAGATCCGATTCTGTCAAATTTTTAGAGCATTCAATACTTTATATAGGATCAAGATCGACCACTATGAATGTCTAATTTGCATGTTTTGATCCTTTGTACACCAATTCTTAAGTTGTCTCCTACATAAATCCATCGTGTTCTATATAGGATTTTTTGGAATTCTATGAAGGTATCTTTATCCTTCACTACATGGTTGGTTGCTCTTGAATTTGCAATCCACAAAGGATGTGATTTAGTTAGTAAAATAGAACAAGAGAAATTCAGATGTCTATACAATAAATTATACCTGTCTGGACTTGCTACAATCACAAGCAAAGTGATTCTTATTCCTATAATTAAAGCACTTGACTTTTTCATGTTTTACTTTTTAAAAGGACATTTTCCTTTTCCATGATATTTTCATTTTGGCTTCTTATAAGTCCTGAATAAAATAGGTATGTTTCTTCTCCTTTTTCCATTTTGATCCACCATAATGCTTATGTTTCTAGTTCATAGCTGCATATAAGTTAAAATCAACTACATATACTTCTAAGGAGACCTTTGAGGCTTCAAAGCGTTCTTCTTCTAGTACAAAAGGCCTCGTAGCATCTTCCATTGTCTTAATACTCTTATTGTGAGTTAGATGCATCTTCATATGGTACCAACTCTGAGGTAATGACTGTATCACAACTTGTACTTATTGCTCATTTGATAATTCATTACCAACATTACGCAACTCACTTATCATGTTTGACATATGCCTCAAATGCTTTTGTATTATATGATCCGATCATTTCTTATAGGTGTCAAACTTAATAATGAGTAACTTTACTTTAGTCACTAAGGTGCCTCTAAAATGTGAAGTTAAAATAGACCGTATGTCCTTAGTAGTGTCATATATACAGAACTTATACATGATATCATTATAATGTAATGCGAGCTAATAAGTACTTTGTCTTCCAAGTTTCATAAGTCTCACGGTCCCTTTTATGTTGGCCCATATTGCATTCCTTAGAAATATCCATGCTTATGTTGGCTCGAGAGACTCTTGCTTTTTTAGTACATAATGGATTTTCATATTCCAAATCTCATAATTGTCACCATTTAATTTATCATCCTTGTTGAGTTCAACAAAAATATTCTTTAATGTGGTAGTCATAATGGAAATACAAAGTTTCTATAGAAAGAAATAGTATAATTGCATGTTATTGTCATGTTATACATACACATATTAAATAATCGAACTTTAATTTTCTATGAAATCAAAAGAGTACAAATGTTCTCAATCATCATTCGTATGACAATTAAGTACCAATTATCATACTAAAGAAGACTTTAAAACATAAACAATTATATAACATATATTTCAATAAAACTAAATAAGATATCAAACTTCACATACAATAATGAACATAATTTATGTAAGTCATTACAACTTAGTTTGATATATAATAACAAACCCTACATGGAATAGAGTCAACAAATTCACGTGAGCGAATCAACTAGTTCGCGTTCGCTTTTTTCTTTCGAGTTCAATATATAATAATAAACCCTACATGAATATAGTCAACAAATTCAAGCTTGATATGCTATTGATCTAATAATTATGAGTGGAATGCTGATTGGGTATAAATTCAAATCGATTCTTTTCTTCAAACTTCTCTCAAAAAGTTTGTCACCAACCATTTATACGATTTCACCTTAGGCTATTCCAAGTTCCAAAGCATGCCTCATATTTCACTTTCTGGATGCGGCAAAGTTGAGAGCAAAGTCATTTACCTCGCTTCAACTTTTATGAAAGCCATACAACCTCCAAAATACAACTCTTGCAATAAGTGATTAATGGTTCTCCAAGAAGATATAATTTGAAGTAATTGTAATAACATAATGATGAGTTGTCTCATCTGTGCCCATCCTCTTCATAATCGGCATTTTTCTGAAAAACACATTTTCATAAATTAAAAGCCATTTATATAACCAGAAATCAAAATGGATAAATGAACATATGCTCAAAATGAAACTATGATCGTTATAATTTTCTCAAAATCATAATTTTAATTCAATATGAACAAATCATATTTAAATCATAGTTATTTCATTTTAATTAGAGATGCATTTCTAATTATTATGGAACCAGTCAAATTAAAAGTATAATTATAATATTATTTCTAATTTCATACAAAAATAATGAAAATTTATTTAATTTATTAGTTAATTAGAAAATTGTTCCTAATTATTATATATAATTTTTGATTAGAAACTCACTTCTAATTATTATTCAACTTATGAACTCATTAATTTAATTTTTTTAGAAACTTATTTCTAATTAATATTGAACAAATTAATTTTAAATTTATAATTCAGTTACAAACTTATTTCTAAATATCATTAAATTCATAAAATAATATTTATGAATTTAAAATTTTATTTTTAAATTTGATTTACCATAAATTATCTCAAACACCAGTCCTTAAAGTCATTTTATTGATTAGTTTATGTCATCTTTCCTTCCCAGGACCCAACGGTTGTAAACACCACCGGAGGAAGCAGCATTGATAGAAGCAGTAGGGAAGCTTCCTTCCCAAGAGATGACAACATGGACGAACCACGGTACCAACGGAGGAAGGAGTACTCGCGACTCATCCCTTCCCTTCCTAGGTGATGACAACGACAGTGTGGTCAGGTTGAAGCAACGACGCGTCATTGAAGGAAGCAGCTTTCAACGTAAGATCAAGGAGAATCACACTACATAAATTAAGATCACGCCAGAAGATCAAGAATCGTAACAATCAATCCACCAGATTTGTAGCTAAAGAAAATATTTAGAAATCTTTGTATTTATTTTGATTTATTCACTTGCCTTGTTTAGACATCAGCCTTGCACACCTGTACATATCAATACAAGTAATCGAATTCATTCAGCTCTATTTCAATTATCATGGTATCAGAGCTAGGTCTTTATTTATAGCCTACAGAATCGTTGAGTCATTATATCAAACACACTGCAGACCAGAACACTATCATTACTGTCCAATAACTATTGCTATCCAACAACGATATCACTGCTGTCCAAAATTGGATTGTAGCTGTCCAGCATCAGATTACTGTTTCCTTGTCATGCTACTATTGCTCTGTCTTTTTCTTTCCATTTTCTTTGGAGCTCAGGTTTGCTTTCGGTAGATTTTCTCTTCTTTCACAACGTTTAGATCTGTCCAGATTCATGAACAATTAGCTGCTTTTCTGTGTAATTTGTTATTGCACAATATATTTATTTCGTTCAGTGTTGGTTATTGAACCATTCAGATTCTTTGGTGAACTCTCTATTGTGGAACTATTTTTTTTAGACAACTACGACGCAAATCGCTAATATGGATGGAAACAAATATGAATCCATATCTATCAAATTCAATGGAAAAAATTTTGTTCTTTGGGAATTTCAATTTCAGATATTTGTTGAAGGAAAAGGTTACTATGATATTCTTAATGGATCCCAACAAGATGAAGAAACTTCTAAAGCCAAGAATCAATGGGGAACAAGGAATGCTCAGATTATTACTTGGATACTTAATTCAGTTGGACCAGATATCGCACTCAGTCTTCGGTCTTTCAAAACTGCAGCAGCGACATGGAAACATCTTCAGGGAATTTATGGTCAATTAGATCAATCAAGGCAATTCCAGCTTGAATACGAAATTGCTAACCTCAACCAAGAAGATCGAGACATTCGCAGCCTTTATATTGAAATATTAAAACTATGGACAAAACAAGATATAATCTATTCAAATATTGTCTTAGGTGCTGCATATTTGGAGATTAAGAAGGAAAGGGATCGTACAAGAGTAATGCAATTCCTCATGAAACTTCGACCTAAAATTGAAAATGTAAGGGCCAGTTTAATTAATCGTGGCGACTTGAGTATGGAAGTTGTTCTTGGAAATCTTGTTCGAGAAGAAACGCAACTGAATACACAGGATCAACTGGAAGTTAAATCTAACTCTGTTGATGTAGTTTTTTTGGTCCCACGCGGTAAATAGTTACAACAGAAGAATGGAGATAAAAATAACATTCAATGTAGATACTGTGATGAACTTAGACATGTGCAGTTCCATTGCAAAAAGCGCAATATGTGCAATTATTGCAAAAAATCTGGACACATCATTCTGAATTGTAGAGTTCTAAAGAATAAACAAGGCCATTCAGCATTTGTTACTATAGGCAATGATGAAGAAAAAGCCAATGCTAAGGACTAAGGAGACCCCAATTTCATTACAATCGATTCAAAAGATGATTTAAGACTCAGTGCAAGCAACTCTTCCGGGTGTTGTTTCTTCCGCTTTTTCTGTTGTCGGGGTATCGGGTAAAGAAAATAAATTTGTTCCTTGGTTCCTTGATTCAGCCGCCTTTAATCATATGACAGGCCAAAAACATGCTTTTTCTGAACTTAAACCTTATCACTCAAATAGATCAATTACCACAGTCAATGGAAGAAAACTACCCATTAAAGTAATTAGCACTGTTTGCTTATCCACTGAATCCAATAAATCTATTTGTCTACCTAATACTCTCTATGTTCCACGTTTAATAGCCAATTTGGTTTCTATTGGACAATTAACTAATCAAACTGTTTGGTAAAATTTTCTTCTTTTGGTTGTGATGTACAGGACCTTCAAACGGGACAAGTGATTATGAAGGGGTGTAAACATGGAAGTTTGTTTCAACTTGATATGGGTTCTCCTATGTGTCTTACAGTATCACCATATGATTTTGTTTCACATCAAAATAAAGTTTAGGACCTATGGGATCGATGTCTTGGTCACCCACATGGTAGTAGGTTAGAGTATACGTTCCATTCCAATTTTCTTCCAGACAAATTACATGTTAAATATGATATTTCCAAGAATTGTCAGAGTTGTGCTCTTGGAAAATTTGCTAAGCTACCTTTTGTTTCCAGTACTACAAAAGTTGATGCACCTTTTCTTCTAACACATTGTGACTTATGGGGTCCTTCACCTGTCTTATCTAGACTTGGTTATAAATATTTGGTTATGTTCATTGATCATTTCAAACGATTTACTTGGGTCTATTTCCTTCAAGTTAAATCTAATCTAACTAATATAGCTAAGAATTTTGTTGCTATGATTGAGACACAATTTAGCAAATCATCAAAATATTTCGTTCAGATTTCGGTGGAAAATTTTCTGCATCTAATCTTATATCCTTTTTTCAAGAAAAAATGCATTATAACTCAACAATCTTATTTGAGCACACCAAAACAAAATGGAGTTGTGGAGCGTAAAAATGGTCATGTTTTAAAAATTGCTAGAACCATTTTACTCTAATCACATGTACCATCTCAATTTTGAGTTGAAGCAGTACACACAACCGTCCATCTTATCAATCAACAACCTTCTCCAATAATTGGTAATCAATCCCCATACTTTACGCTCTATAATAAAATATCTAATTATGACCATATCCGTGTTTTTGGTTGTGTATGCTTCGTATTAGTTCCCCCTCATGAACAAAATAAATTAACTACGAAGGCTGCTAAATGTGTTTTTGTTGGTTATAGTGATAAACAAAAAGGATATGTTTGCTACGATCCACACAGTCATCGCATACATGTGTCTCGTCATGTCACATTTTTTGAAAACATATACTTTTATTCTTTATCCCCTTGTTCTGAAGTCACTCGTCAATTTATTTCCTTTTCGCATGATTTTTTCCGATTCCTCTCCCAATCCTAATAACACTACTATTGAAACAATGTCCACATTGCCATCAAATGATCCCGTTCCTGAAGGTTCTGTCTCCAACCTCTCCATTGTCGATTCCACACCACATCAACCGTAATTGTGAATATCTACTCGTGTCAATTTTGGTAAACCATCTATAAGGTATGACTCTTTCTATTCTTTCTTTACCAATATAAACTCTATATAAATTCCTTTTACTTATAACCAGGCAATAGAATAATAATGTTGTAGAAAAGCAATGGAAGAAGAGCTTCAGGCATTTGAAGTGAATCATACTTGGGATTTAGTTCCTTATTCACCTGACATGTCTGTCATAGGAAGTAAATGGGTTTATACCATTAAATTCAAACCGAATAGTTCTTTTGATCGATATAAAGCTCGTTTGGTGGCACGAGGATGTAAACAAGAACATGGGATTGATTATGAAGAAACCTTTGCTCCAGTAGCAAAAATGACTACTATTCGTACTCTTCTGGTTGTATCATCCAACAAGCAATAGCCTTTATATCAATTAAATGTGAAAACTGCCTTTCTTCATTATGATTTGAAAGAAATAGTTTATATGAGATGCCCTCTTGGATATTCTAATACAAATCCTAATATGGTTTGCAAACTTCGCAAGTCACTTTATGGACTTAAATAAGCACCTCGAGCATGGTTTGAGAAATTTTAGTCTACTATTTGCTCCAATGGATTTCAACAAAGTTCAAATGATCACTCACTTTTTATTCGTTATTCTCATGCTAGCATTATTATTCTACTTTTATATATTGATGATATGATCATTACAGGTAGCGAGCAACAAGGCATTACAGAATTTAAGCAAATTTTCACAAACTCCTTTCAGATGAAGGATCTTGGCACTCTTACTTATTTTCTTGGGTTAGAAGTATTGTACACATCTAATGGCATCCTTCTAACTCAATGAAAATATATTGAAGACTTACTCAAAATGGCTAATCTCACTGATCAAAAAACTTGCTCCACTTCGATGGAACAAAATTTGCATTTGACGCGTGATGATGGCACGCCACTCTCTGATCCTACATTGTATCATTGCTTAGTGGGAAGTCTCATCTATCTCACTACTACTCATCCTAACATTTCATTTGCCTTTCAAGTTGTCAATTTGTTTCCCAACCAAAAAGGCCACATCTTTCAGCTCTTCATCGTATTCTTCGCTATCTAAAGGGAACTTGTGATAGTGGACTCCTTTTTCCCTCCACTTCTTCTCATACTCTTCTAGCATATAGTGACACAGATTATGTTGGTTGTGTTGGTACATGGCGATCTACAACAAGATGGTGCGTGTTCTTGGGCAACTCTTTGATCTCTTGGAAGTGTAAGAAGCAGGAACGTGTCTTCAAATCTTCTATTGATTTTGGTATTATTTGTTCTAAACCTGTCAACCATTTTGTCGATAACACAAGTGCTATCAGCATTGCTACTAATCTCGTACACCATAAACGCACTAAACACACTAAGGTTGACTGTCATTATATCCGGGATTTAGTTCGTGACAATATTATTCACCTTATCCACGTCTCATCTCAAGATCAACTTGCAGATATATTTACTAAGTCCATGTCTTCTATGCGTCATGCTTATCTTCTGAACAAATTGATTCTTGTGGACAACTATCATCAATTTGAGGGGGGGTGTCAAGGTAAGATCAAGGAGAATCACACTACATAAATTGAGAAGATCACGCTAGAAGATTAAGGATCGTAATAATCAATCAACCAGATTTGTAGCTAAAGAAAATATTTAGAAATCTTTGTATTTATTTTGATTTATTCACTTGCCTTGTTTAGACAT
>JANKOE010000006.1:52680552-52694325 GCA_026284465.1 Erythroxylum citrifolium
TTCTTATCCAATCGATATAAAGCACGAGTCCTTGACAAGATTCCTAGGTCTCCTTTTCTCTTTCATTTTCTTTATACAGCAAGTCAACATGTGCTCTACTCTATAAAAAACAAAGTCGTGCCTTTGATAGGGAAAGATTAAATGGTGTCAAGTTATTGGAATCAATTTTTCATTGTTCCATTTAACAAATACAATCTTGTTCCATTTAGCAACAGAATCAACAACCAACATACGCAGTACACTACTATACGCAGAACACTCTCATTTTAACAACAACATAACAGGCAATTCATCAAACACATTACATGCATCAGAAATTCATCCCAACATCACAACCAAATGCATGTCTTGTCCCTTCCCTCACTAACATTTATATATTAAAATTGTTTTCCAATCACAGAATACCCAAATAAACAAATGTTATTAAATACCCAAATACATCCAACATCACACGAAATGACAGAGATGAAAGGATGCAAGAATACCTTCGTTGAAGGACACAACGACAGTGGGTGGTGAAGACAAATGTCGATGAGTAGAAGAGGATTCCATAACAGAGAAACCGAAAAGAAGAAAAACGCTTGAGAAAACACAGGGGAGAGAGGAAAAACTAAGAAAAAGACGCAGAGGAGGGGTATTTCGGGTGGGTAAAATGTAAACGAAAAGGACACCAAATGACTTCATTTTCATTTTATTTAAAATGCCGAAGTCGAAGCCAAACAATGACGTTTACGTTGAAAATTTACCAACTAAAATTCTTCCGTCGGTAAACTCAAAACTTTTTTATTCCTCCAATAATTACCACTTCTTTACCGATGAAAATTTTATATCATCGCTAAAGTCCATTGGAAATTTTTCCAGGATGATTTCCCTCCATATTTACTGATAGATGTTATTACCTTCGTTAAATGAAATATTTCCTAACAATGTTACCAACAGAAATTGATTTTCTGTCAGTAATTTGCAACTGTTTCGTTTCCTTCGGTAAATTTCCAGCGTTAATTCCTAATTTTATTGTAGTGAAAAAAGTGTTGTTTATAATGTTTAAGTTATGGTTATGCGTATTGTTGATATTTGAGTTATGGTTATACGTATTGTTGTTGTTTCAGTTATGTTTATGCGGAATGTTTTTTTTATATTTATGTTTATGCAGAATGTTGTTGTTTGATATATGTTTATGTGAAATGTTGATGTTTGACTTATATTTATGTGAAATGTTAATGTTTGAGTTATGTTAATGCGGAATGTTGGATTTTGAGTTATGTTTACGCAGATTATTGATGTTTGAGTTTTGTTTATGCATATTGTTCATATTTGAGTTATGTTTATGAGGATTGTTCATAATTGAGTTTTGTTTATACGTATTGTTCTTATCATTATTCTTTTGTTGTCATGTTCCAATACTAACATAAGAAAAAGAGGTATAAATATCACTAAAGGTTCTGAGTTGCAACGCATAAATGTTGCAATGAACAATAAGTTGTCTGTATATATTGATACCTCGTAAGGTCATCCTGTTGACAAGATCCAATTGATAAAATTGTCCAATGAGTTAGCGAACATTGCTAGGATTGAATTGCCTTGCCTTCAGCATGTCAAGCAGTTGAGGGAAGACAACTTGCTACAAAATGTTTTGGACAAAGTTTTGGTAATTTTAATTTATTTAATTTTATGCTTTTTTTTACTTATTTAAAGAATGATTTCACTTTTACTTATTGTTTACAGATGAAGGTCAATATCGTTGATATCGACAACTCTGAAGTTTCAAACTGTATGACTTCACTGTTAAAACAACGGGGCAAGGATCATCGTTATCGTCTACATAAATACTACAAATATTTTCCTTCTAATGAGGAGGCAAGGAGACATGTTCCCAAATGGATGTCTCTAGAAAATTGGAGCCAAATGTGTGATTGTTGAGCCTCTGCCAATGTTAAGGATTGACTTCTTTCTCTTCACATTTGCTTCCATTAACCTTATTACACAATTTAATGACTATTTCTTTTCTTTATTTAGGAAAAGTGTGAGAAAGTCAATGTTAACAAAGGAAAAATGAAAACAGCTCATAACCAAAAATTCAAATCATTTGTTGTCGTACTAAATGAATATGTAAGTTCTTTGTTTAAAAGTTATAATTATATTAGTAAATACAATATTCTTTAATTTGTTTTCAATTTTTTCATAAAACAGAGTTAAAATGAACTATCACACTATACAAACTCACTCACTATAAGGAAGGTCAAGGGTGGATGTCAAAAGAAGCACAAAATAACTACGTAAGTATAAAATTTGTTTAAAATTTAAGTTTATTTATTTATGTAGTACTAACTAATAATATTTGAATTGAATATTGATATTGTTTTTTTAATTTTAGAATAAGATGCAGGAATTGTGACAAAAATCATTGTCTAATGGAAATGAGTCCAAGTGTAGATGAGATTTGTATCAACGTGCTTGGTACAAAATTCGACTACATTAAAAGTCTTGGGTTTGGCCCTAAGTCAACTATTTAATCCTCATGAAGACTAGCAAATGTTGACCATCTTGAACAAGAGAATTAGTCGCTTAAGCCTAAATTAGATTGTAATGAACAAAAGTTAGAACGTAATGAACGAAAGTTAGCCAAGCTTGAAAAGGTTATCAAACAAATACTTGGCCCAAATTATGTAAGTAGTAGTGACGATGAAAACAACTTTTAGTTTGTACAAAACTATTTTTGTTAACATGTGTATTTAACATTTAATGATATTTTATTATTTATATAAAATGCTTCTAATTTCTAATTATTTTTAATTATATTTTCAAATAATAAACTATAAAACAAAAAATATAAATATTACATACAATAACATTGATTAAAAATGTTGCCAGTAATTATAATTAACATGATAAAATTTTTAGTAATAATTTTTATTTTTTTTAATCTAGTAATAATTTTTATTAAAAATTAAAAATGTAGCTAGAAAGATTTGCCTACATTTTCAAAATTGTCGCCAAAATTTTTTAACTACCTATTAAAAAATGTCACCAATAAATTTTAGCTACGTTTTTTATAAATTTTAAAACGTAGCTAAATTTTTTTTGCTACATCTGCTATATCGTTGCCAATAATTTTGGGCAACTATTAGAAATTCGTTGCTAAACATTGAAAACGTAGCTAAAAAGTTTTTGCTCCATTTGCTATATCGTCACCAATAATTTTGGACGACTACTTGAAATTCGTTGCTAAACATTATTAGCCACGTTAATAGTAACATAGCTAATAACCTTAATCCAACAAAACGAAGCATACCAAAATATCATTTGCGACGATTTTTCGCATCTTCGCAAGTCTTTTTGTTATGTATGTAGCTCGTAGAAAAAAATAATTCGTGACGATTTGTTAAAAATGTCGCCCATAATATTTTGCTATCAAGATTTTGCGACGATTTAGGTAACGATTTAATATCATCTCTAAATATTATCAGCGACAAATGAAGGACTTTTAGCAAGGAAAATTTCGTTGCTAAAAGCCCCTTATCTTGTCATGTTAATTATTTCTTATACAAACAATTTAAACTTTTGCAAAAATATATATTTTACATATAATGTCACATAAACATATGCATTAAAATTGGTACATCAAAAACCATTTTAAAGACATTTATATACAATAAATTAATATATAAAGAAGTATTATTAATATATAAGTTCGCATTACACTCGAAAGTAGTTATAAAATATAAATTAAAAGATTTAACAGTTATGAAATTCAAAAGTTCCAATTTAATTCATTATCATCATCATCATCAACACCCAGTTGAAGTTTCGTTAAGGCATGAGGATTGGGGAGGTTCGATAGTACGCAGCCTTACCCCTACCTAGTAGAGAAACTGTTTCCAATAGACCCATATACAATGTGTCATGAAGATACAAAAGTTACAATTTAATTAAAATCATAAAAACACATAATCAATAACTTTTTTTTTCAAATATAAACTATTCAAACTCTTACAAATAATATCTTCTATACATGATACTACTTATAAAATATGCATTAAAATTAGTATATCAAAAATTTTTAAAAGATATTTATCAACAACAAATTAATATAGATAAGTTTATTAACATATAATTCAATGTAACAAACTAAAAATGTGTTAATTATCAAAAAATCTCAAATTTTACACATTTTATAATTATAGCCCAAACTTAAAAAATGATAGTAAAACATTTGAACTTTTAACTTTTAACTTTTCACGAAAATAGTATGTGGTTAATCTCTCAATTAACAGAGAGCTAATGTATCTTACCGCGTTAATTGGGTTAAGTTACACCTAGGATATTAGGTGTAAGTGAAATTTCAAGTCAAATTATAATAAAATAAAATAATTAATATTAAAGAAATCAAAAGAAAGGGAATACCTTACCTAACCCTCCCCATCTTTCTCCTGTCTGCTCACCATTCTTTGCCCACCATCACTCACTCTCTACTACCAATTCTGAAAATACAGCCTCGAAACTTAATGGTGTACCTCCTAGGAATGGAATGCCATGTTATAGTTGCACCCAAAAGCATGTACCTCAAGTTGTGGTCTTCAACTTTATGTTTCCAAAATGCATTAATAGTAAAGGACGGTAATGCTTAATGGGAAGCATGTGCAACATAATAGAAAAAGGGGTAGAAAATATCTCTTTCTCACTGCAAATCAGAATTATATATCAAAAATCTACAATACTGTCAACTATCTGTGATTTATTTATTATAAAAATTAAAATTCATTAATATTACCCAAGAAAATAATGAGAAGCGCATTCCTATTTCAACTTGAGGGATTAAAACTCCAAAATTTTATAGCTTTCAAAAGAAAGGAGAGAATTGGGAAGCCTTGGAGTATTGGTTAAGTTCCAGCCAGATGGAATCCATTCATGCTGTTTAGGCATTTTTTGATACGTTTGATTTGGTGGGAAATCCACTACTACCCCAGCTTAACATAAAGGACTGCAGAGAATGAACGTGACAATATCTTTTCATTGCTTCTTAATTGACAGGATAAGCATTAGACCATTGCAGAAATGAAGTCCAGTGGAAAAATCCAAATTGGATTTGATTTATTTTTTCCTAATTTACTTGTAGCAGAAGGTAGTGTTTCCAGAATCACTATCCTTGGAATGTAATCATTTTACGGTGTGTCAAGAGATGCCCGACACAGTCTTTCATAAAGTGGAAGATGATAATGACTGACGATGCGTAATGCGCTTGGATAAAATGGTTAGGTCAAGACTGAAAATAACTTTTAACAATCGACATTCTGTGGACCTTTGCCAGGAGGCCAGGATAGAATGCTCCTGAAGAATATTCCGCGGGTATGAGGAAGAAATCTTCCAACCACAGTGGCTTGGAAAACTTGAGCGCTGTTTTGAAGAATCGAAAGGCCCACCGCAGCAGCAGCCATCTAGTCCTCGTTGTCGATGTAGACTTTGAAGATCGCTTCCAATTTTATCATTATATCAGTGATTTCCCAATTTCATTTCACAATTATATAATAGTAACTTGTAAGGTTTACCACCCAAATTTCGCTAAAGATTCATTCTTAATATTTATAAAAATAAAAAGGGATCAAATTACTTTATATGAAACTTTAGGAACAACAACAACCTTAATGATTCTGTCATTCAGCAGTATAGCGCGAGAGGTGGTAACTCTTAGGAGTAGTTGATTCCAACGAGAAAATGTTAATAAGAACGTGAATCAATATAGTCAGAAATGATAATAAATATTGTCGTTACAATTATGATGGTTGGTTAGGAGGAAGGAATACTTACCATTAATATTGACAATGGTTAGTTTGTAAAAAATATTAAGAAATAAAAATTTATTATATTTTAATTAATTAATTAATATATTTATTATAATTAATTAATTAATTATTATATTTCAATTAATTATATTATATTGTATTGTAATTAATTACAATATTTTAATTAATGAATGAATTATATTTTAATTAATTATAATGTAATTAATTAATTATTACTAATATATAATGAACGAATTATATTTTAATTAACTATATTTTAATTAATTATTGTTTAAAAAATAAAAAAAAAGAGTCACTATTAAGGAATGAGTTTCATTTCTCTACTAAATGGAGAGTATGGAGGATTCCCCAAAAAGTGGGATATCAAACTATTATCTTTATAATGATAATCAACAACCACCTACTCACTTTTCATTCCTTACTCATTAACCCCTTCCTAAATCCATCAACTAAGCACCCCCTTAATTCTTACTATGAATTGGTGCCGGGGATATTTTTACAGGGGAATTAATGCCTTTCAATATGAAAAGAAAATATAACAATCTTAAACTGTTACTCTTCTTGTCAGATTACTCAGTATCGATATTAATTATAAAGAAAAAGAAAAAAGAAAAGTATTAAAATGGAAGAAATAAAGAAATAGAAAAGCACGTAAAACCAAAGTTACGAATACCGTACCAGGCTCAGTACCGGATTGAGTTCTGGAACGGAACTATATCGGTACCGGGTACCATTTCGGGTAATTTTTTAAATTTATTAAATATTCCCTAAAATTTTTAAAACTTACAAAATAGCCCATATTGGTATATTGTACAGTTGTACTGTATACTTTACTAGTTTATTGTTTACATTAACCATGGTTTTAAAAATCTTACTAATAAATAATAATGACAATTAATATGAAATAACAATAATTTTTAAATATTTTACATATAAATAATAATCAAAATTAATATAAACAAAGACAATTATCATATAAACTCCCCCCTTTCATCGTCAACACCAAATAAATATGAAGATATTACACAGCTTTGTACAGAACACCATTACAGTCCGTACATCAAGTCCTATTTGTTCAGAACAGTGATTTTATCATCACCTATTACAAACATTCGCTTATTGTCTTGAGATATTATAACAGAAGGCTGCTTAGGATATAGAACAGACAGAAACGAGAAACCAGAATAATGGAAAGAAAAGGTAAAACACAGCTTATATATATAATTTCCAATAGGAAATCAAATTAGAGCATCCACCCAGGAATGAAGCCACTGAAATTTTGAGGATGGGCACTAACATTAATCTCATCTTCACCCACAGGATTGTATCTGCAGCCAAATTAGATTGAATCTTTATCAACCAATGTCAGGAAGGGGAAAAGGTACAGATTGGAATGCCTGAAACGTTATGGATTTATAAGTACCCAATTTGCAGCGCGGAGCTTCCCACTAATGGATGGAAAAAACTTTCAGACTGACTTGAATGGCGGGTGTATTGAATATTATGTTCTCCTGACTCCCAAGCTAGCCTGATTGGAGGTGGTGTACTCGCTTCGTCCAACTTATCAAAATTAAGAAAGTGTTGCAATTTGTTGATGCACAAAAACGATAAAGACAGAAGATTAGTGTGGCTTAGCAAATTATAGGTCACTTACAAAGGCATTTTGCAGATATTAACAACCACGTACGATTTGTAACAGAACAAGCTTAATCTAAAACGATGCATGGACGTTATTAAACTGGAAACTACTCATACCTTTCTCCTCAATGCGTTATTGGCTTCGAGTAGTAGGTGTCCCTGCTCCAACAAGAATATGTTACAATATGAGTTGCCGATGAAAACATAAATTTTCACATAAGATATGCGTGTCTTGATGCATACCCTGTTCTGGAGATCAGTAAGTTGATCGAGCATGAATTGGGTCTGAAAAGGACAGGGAAGAGTGAAAAAAAAAAGAGAGAGTTCTGTAAGTACTTATCTTTTTACGTGTAACACTGTAGCAATAAGTCTAAGATCCAACGTAAAGAACTAAATAATGCAGTAGTGACATTAAGGTCAATATCACTAATGCAGAAATAATTTAATTAATAGGAATCATGATAATCATAAGGGTCACCGAAGCAATGATCATATAGTTGACTCATTCTTTTGAATAACAAGTTTTATTTTAATTACAAATTTTACATGTTCTAATTATCACAGTACTAATTATATAAGGATAAAATTTCCAACAAACTACAATAATCTGTACGAATAATCAATGAACATAGAGACCTTATAGCATCTACATTCCAAGATTATTCTATCAATTAGGGTTGTAAATATATTTTGTCTTTCTAATTGTTTAACTTTTAATTTTAAAATTTTTTTTTTTGGATTTGAGGAAACCCCACAGGCGGGCCAAGCGGGCTCACCTCTCAGAGGGCTAAGTGACTACACCCCATCAGAGGGCCAAGCGGCTACACCCCATCACGGAGGGCCTCACTAGTTCTCCACCCATAGGTTAAACCCCGACTGCCCCAGACTCTTACAAGAGGGGTTAGCAAGAAATCGAACCTGGGACTTAATCGAAGTCAAGCCCCGCTCTCAACCATCTAGCCACACCCCTTGAGGGCTAAATTTTTTAACTTAGTCCTTCAATTTTACTAATTACTTTGTGATAAGAATTTATTACATAAATATTTTTTAATTTAAAATTTTTAACTTAATATGAAGATTTTAATAAAAATATTTATTCACGGCATCTAAATCAGTTATTTTCTTGAATGTCAAATAAAATTTCCTTTAAAGCATTAATAAAGGTCTTAGAATAAAGTAAGTTATATAAAGTTTAAGAATTAAATTAGAAATTTTAATAATTGGAAGAGTGGAATAAAAACATGGATTAAATTAAAGAATTTTAAGTTTATTAGTGGTTTTACTAGAACTGTTGCTAATGATTCTACTCTAGTTAAAAAGATTGGGAATTTAGGTAATCAGAGGAATATATTGCACAAGTACCTTTGTTGACCTAATTTGCTTCAAAGATCCCTCTAGTTGATTCTCAAGCTGCTCAAGCTCCTTTGAATTTAAAGGTCCCAAATCTTCTCCAAGAAGATTCCTGCATGCAAGCAGAACTCAGAATCAACCATATTAATTTTAATTTGCAAATGACTTTGAAATTTCAGTTGGGGAAAGTGACCTCTGAGATCTCTGCAGGAGCTCCACTCTAGATTTGAGCTTCAGATACTCCTGGTAGCTGCTCTGCTTGATTAATTACATGTTGCATGAATTATTTATTTGTAGCAAATGAGAAACCTTTGATAAGATACCATGAAATAGGACATCATAGCAGTAGCTGAACTAGTTATGACTAACTTTAGCTTAAGAGTTAAACTTGCTTTCCCATGTATAAAAGAACGATATACATACCTGTAACTCACTTGCTGGTCTGCTGGTTTCCAAAGCACCATAACTACATTTCTGGTACTTCTCAAGGGTCTTGAGCATGCTAAGACAAACCAAGTAATGAAAGAAGGTCAGCACAAATGATCGAACACATTTTGTCACCATGGTGATTGAGTTCAAATCTCAAAATGTGAGAGCGAAATCAAATTTACACATGTAGAAATTAAAGCTTGTTAATTAGTTACCATTCAACAGTATTATTCCTTCTAACAAAGAATATATAATCAACTAACTCAACTTATTACTGAGCACAACTAACCTCATTAATTGAGATCGGTTTCCTATAGATGTTTTGCCCTTATTGGGCTTTACAAGCACATACATATCATTACAATGCATGAACTTGTCAGAATGCTCTGAGTATTAACTTCTTATTGTTTCTTCCTTTCTCATTTTATATCAACAAACCTACCTAAGAATTTGAGATAGAACATGCATAAGAAATCGAAATTTTTACTAATGCAAGTAAAAGCCAAAATGTCTTGGTAAATGGAATTTTCAGAAAAAAAAATGTACATTTCCCCTTTCTAATTTGACAAAGAAGGAATTAAAATAGAAAATTCAACTATAGTTGTGTGAGTATGCTGACACTGTAATTAATAGATGGCGAAAACATCTAAAAGTAAATATAATCAAGAGAAATAACCAAAATTAGTAATACTAAAATAGATCTAACTTTGTTGTACAAAATGAAAACCATATGCTTAGAAAATAACAGAAGTTTGCTTCACTGAAAGAAGCTAAAAGTTTTACCACAACATGATTTTTAGCTAAGATACAAACCATGTCACAATTAACTGAGCTATACATGAGGATACAAAGGCCTTACTGGTTACTGCAATCATCTACTAAAAGATTGGGAAAAAAAAAAGAAAAGAAAATCTAAGCGCTGATGAGGGCTTATGAACTTCAATAGATTACTAGTACTAGGACGAGTGTCATTTCATATTCCTCCCATTCTTTTGGTAGTAAGTTGTTATAGTTTAGATCCAATAGCTTTTCACAATATATAATATTCCTCTCAGTAGTATTATTTGTGAGGAGCTTAATCCATTATATGCATATATGGAAAAAATATAATACAATTGCCTAGCTCAAAACTTGGGTCAAAGCATTGAGATGAAAATATTTGTGTCAAAGAGAACAAAATGCCACAAATATATGATAAAAGCATGAAATATTGAAAACGATCTCAACCGAAATGCAAAACGAAAAATACCATGATATTATTATAAAGTTTGCGTTGTACTCAAGCCCTAATTTTTGGAAGACAAAGTTGTTTTCTTTAGTTTCTTTTAGGGAGGATAGAACCTTAATTACGCTTTAACCTGAAACTGGCTCACGAAAAATGGTCACGTCATTCTATATCCATATCCTTTTCTTGTTGCCAAGAATAAGGACAGAAGCCAATTAATCTTTTTGTTCAGACACAAGATGGGAACAAAAGGGGAGAGGAAAAAGAAAAGATTGTAATTATAAACAAAAGAGAGATCATAAGAGCTTGGCAGATAAGCTACGTATTTAAAACTTCAAGACAATGAAAAGACAAGAAATACATAAAGCATGCTTTACATTAGTAATAACCTCATCAAGATAGTATAAAAGTTTGCCCTCATATGTAATACTTTAGGGTTTATGTATAGATGAATTTTATCATCATTTTATCAAGACTAAAACTATGTTTAAGAGAAATCCAGAAAAAAAAAAAAAAAGTAAAACAAACTGATCATAATTATTTTTGCAGCTTTATTAAGCAGAATGATCAACCTCTCTCTTTCTTTCTCTCAGACTCACTCTCTGAAACAGATTTCTAGTTGCACCCTCAAAGTTTAGCAGATTTAGGTCTGCAAACCGTACATCCACCGTATCTCAACAGTGAGCCTCTGCTTAATACACCTTGTAGCGTTATAAGAAGAAGAAGAGATAATAAATAAACGTAATGAGTGTGTAATAAATTTACTAGAATCTGATATTTTACAAGCCTCAATCTGATTAAATGATTGTGGATCTTATAAAGAATAACTAGTTTCTTTGGAGATAAATAAAGGTGAACCAAAAAAGAATATTCTTGCATAACATATTTTATATAGGGTTAACAGAAATGATTAACTTTAGTACCTGACCTTTTAGAAAAATAAGACATTTGAGAATGTCGAAAGGGAAAAGTAGTACTAAATCTTCATAAATCACGAAAGAAGAAACTCAAGACTTCAAATGGATCAAAACAGGAATGAATTTAAAATCTAAACTCTAAAGTTGTATCTCCCTATTCAAGAAAATTTGAAAAGGACATGCTTTAGACCATCGAAACCACTGAAACCCTAAATATAGCTGGTTATAACTAATGGGTTGTAAGAAAGAACAGATCTTGGATGCAGATAAAACACAAACATCTAAAGAACTCCATTAATATATATGCATCTATCCATGAGCATGTGAACAGAGAGAGAGAGAGAGAGAAAGATTATACACAGAATACCTAGAACTGCTACAGAACTCATAGAGCTTCCCGCGGTTAGAGAAGATAATGAGAGCAACTTCGGCGTCACAGAGAACTGACAGTTCATAAGCTTTCTTAAGCAACCCATTTCTTCTCTTAGCAAATGTAACCTGCCTGTTGATTTTGTTCTCTATTCTCTTCAACTCAACTCTCCCTCTACCCATTTTTCTCTGCCTATATTACCCGATTCCACACAAACAAACACTCACTCTCTACACTACACACACGCAGGCTGTCCTCTCCCGCTCTCTAGACCACTCTTTCTAGTCTTGGTTAATAGATATGCAAACTTTTTAAAGGCCAAATTTACAAGGGTCCTAAAACATATAAAGTGAACATGTGAAAAGAAAGAAATGGAAACCCTGGGAATAAATGTCTTTCTTTTGTTTATATTAATTGTTGCGTATACAAAGTTTATGTATATGACTATATCCGTATGTCTTTTGCACAGATTTTCGACCTACTGCCCAGGTTTTTCCCTGTTCCGATCCAAGTACACCAACCTGTGACCACACTGACATTTCTTTAAATTTTCTTTCTTTCTTGATGTAAATGGCATAATTTGATTTGAGAATGAGTTTCGCTTCTTTTCTTTTCTTTTTTTCCTGTTGTCTGCTCCCCTCCATTTACCATGTAATGTCTACGTTACCTTCAAATGTCTAGTGGATGTCAACAGCAACCTTAAAAGATAGGATCTTTTCTGTTGGACACGTGTCAACTTGTTGTAACAGTCATCTCTAATATCCAACGTTCCCTTCCTTTTCAAGGTACATGCGGTGTCTAAGCCAACTCTCTTAGTTCTGTCATCGGGTAACTTGATTCTTGATTGATGCCAAGTAGATAAAGAAACTACTGTTTCCATGGCAACGAAGTTCACTATTTTTTAAAAAATTTTATGAAATAAGTAGATCATACAAAATAAATGACTACCTAATATTCTCACAAACTAAAACTAAAACATTAATGCATTCTACTTGTTAAAGTAAAATAACAAAAAGCAGTTGGGAGATACACAAATACGAGAAATAATGCGACTCGGTTAAGAAGCCTACAAATACAAAAACTCATTGATATGATTTTGGTTGGTATAAATAATCAAGACATTGTGAAATTATTCATTGATTCTAGTAAATAATGATATGCCATTAAATATTATATCTCCCTTAATATGAATATGGACAGAAGAAAATTAGTTATCTTAGTTGTTGAATAAGAATATCTAAACAATAAAATTTATTAATTAAAACTTGGATAAATTATAGCGGGAAAAGCTAAAAATACATTTATATTAAAACTAGATTGGCACTTTTTTCCTACATGGTAGAAAAGGTGTACAAATGTGGTTAGCAATCGAAATTAACTATTGAAAGAAAGAAATTGTTGGCTCCTCTTTGTTATAGGGATTGAAATTGATAATTTTAATTTGAAGACATATGTTTGTACAATAATAAGAAAGAGTAAGGATATACACGAACATATAGGAAATGTTGGTCGACATGAAAAATCTCAACTGTTACATCTTTATTAGATATAAATTGACACCCACATGAATTACTTTTTTCTTAATCATCTTGTTCGTATTTTAATAGTACACAAAGTTGTTGAAAATTAAACAAGTTTTGGATTTGAGTGGCTTAGAAGTCTCAAGTCATTAAGAGCCTGTTTGAATGAACTTTTATCTATAGAGCTTTTATTCATAGAGCTTTTCTGAGAAGAGTTTTTTTTAAAAAGCCAGTTGACTTTTTAGCTGTCAATTAAAAAAACAGCTTTTTTAAAAGAGCTTCATACAGTAGACTGTTTGGCAATATAAAAATAAAAAGCACTTTTATTAATTTTAACTATATTTTATTTGATAATAAATTATTTATGCTAAATAATATTTAAAGTATACTAAACAATAT
This sequence comes from Erythroxylum citrifolium, assembly GCA_026284465.1. Taxonomy (NCBI): domain Eukaryota; kingdom Viridiplantae; phylum Streptophyta; class Magnoliopsida; order Malpighiales; family Erythroxylaceae; genus Erythroxylum; species Erythroxylum citrifolium. Next base: position 52,694,202 of record JANKOE010000006.1, read on the forward strand.
GCAAAGTACAATATATTATATTTACGGTTACTTAATTCTTAGATAACCATCTTGTAGGAAATTTTAGATAACCATCTTGTAGGAAATAATTTAAAGAGATGTCTCATTTTCTTGTAGGAAATAA
>JANKOE010000006.1:52723176-52738594 GCA_026284465.1 Erythroxylum citrifolium
ATGATGATGATTGTCTTTGTTTATATTAATTGTGGTTATTATTTATATGTAAAATATTTAAAATTATTGTTATTTCATATTAATTGTCATTATTATTTATTATTAAGATTTTTGAAAACATTGTTGATGTAAACAGTAAACATTAAACTAGTAAAGTGTTCAATACAACTGTATAATATACCAATATGAACTATTTTGCAATTTTAAAAATTTTAGGGACTATTTCATAATTTCAAAAAAATTTCCAAAACGGTACCCGGTACTTGTACAGTTCCATTCCAGAGCTCAATCCGATACCGAGTCCTGTACAGTATTCATAACTTTGCATTAAATGTCATGAATTTAAAATTTAATTAAAAATATATTGTTAAATAAATTTATTCATTTATTTTGATTTATAAAAATTTATCGATTTATAAAAATTGATCGATTATTTAATAAATTAATAATTTTTAATTATAAAAATTATTAAAATAAACTGAACAAAAAAGTTTAAAATTTAACTAAAATATTGGACTCTTCCTAGTACTAGCAATGTATTTGAGCTTAAAACTCAAATTAACTTTCAAGACTTCGATCGACCCGTTGGAACCTTCAAGCTTTGCTTAGTGCAGTCAGTCTCACTCCAATATACTAAGCATTCATATGCTCTCAGAACTTTCAAAGCTTGCAACTTTCTCCCCACCAACACTAACAACAAATCGTTCCCATTCATTGCTTCTTTTCTCTCTCTCCAAACGATTCTTGTCATCGTCATCATCCCTTTCAGTCCCCAGTCACGAACATGTAGTCCATCTGATTTTAGACCAAAAGTCAGCGTCCAAAGCGCTCGAAACCTTTAAATGGGCCGCAAGAATCCCAAGCTTCACTCATTCCCAGTCCACATACAGAGCTCTTTTGCATAAGCTCTGCACTTTCCGTCGTTTTGACATTGTCAAGCAACTGCTTGATGAAATGCCCCATTCAGTCGGTTCTCCTCCTGACGAGGACATCTTCCTTACTATCATTCGAGGCCTCGGCCGAGCTAGAATGATTCGTAGAGTTATCGAAGTGCTTGACGTGGTTGCTAAGTTTCACAAGAACCCATCTTTGAAAATCTTAAACTCGATACTAGATGTTCTTGTCAAAGAAGACATTGATTTGGCTAGGAAGTTCTATAGAAAGAAAATGATGGGGAATGGTGTGCAAGGTGATGATTATACCTTTGGGATTTTGATGAAAGGCCTTTGTTTGACTAATAGAATCGCTGATGCCTTTAAACTTTTGCAAGTTCTCAAGTCCAGAGGTGTGAAGCCAAATACTGTTATTTATAACACTTTGCTTCATTCTCTTTGCAAGAATGGCAAAGTGGGAAGAGCAAGAAGCTTGATGATTGATATTGAGGAGCCTAATGATGTCACTTTCAATATTTTGATATCTGGGTACTGTAACGAAGGAAACTTAGTTCAGGCTCTTGTGTTGCTAGAAAAGAGTTTCAATGCTGGGTTTGTACCTCATGTAGTGACAGTGACTAAGGTGGTCGAAGTTCTTTGCAATTTTGGCCGTGTGCTAGAGGCTGTCGAGATGCTAGAAAGAGTAGAAAGCAAGGGAGGTATGATCGATGTTGTTGCTTATAACACATTGATTAGGGGCTTTTGTAGGATAGGAAAAGTGAAAATTGGTCATCATTTCTTGAAAGAGATGGAGAGAAAGGGATGCCTTCCTAATGTAGATACCTATAACGAGTTGATATCTGGTTTCTGTGAGTCCAGGATGTGGGAATCAGCCCTTACAATGTTTAATGATATGAAAACAGATGGGATCAATTGGAACTTTGCTACATTCGATACATTAATCCGAGGTTTGTTTTCAGGAGGGAGGACAGATGATGGATTTAAGATCTTAGATCTGATGGAGGAGGCTAAGGGCATTTCCTTGGGTCGAATTAGTCCCTATAACAGTGTCTTGTATGGTCTTTATAAGAAAGACCTGTGGGATGAGGCAATTGATTTTCTAATGAGGCTCGAAAAATTATTTCCTAGGACTGTTGATAGGAGCTTGACAATATTAGGCTTCTGTGAAGAAGGTGCCATTGAGGATGCTAGGAGAGTTTATGACCAAATGATTAGTGAAGGTGGAATCCCTAGTGTGCTTATATACGACAGGTTAATCTATGTGTTTTGTCAAAAAGGGAATGTGCGAGAAGCACTTGAACTCGTGAATGAGATGGTTGGCCGTGGTTATTTTCCTACTCCCTCCACAGTCAATGCTGTTATTACTGAATTTTGTAGGCAAGGAAAGGAAGGGAGTGCCCTGAAACTTCTTGAAGACGTGATAGGAAGAGATTTTGTGCCTGATATAGGAAGTTACAGTTCTCTTATTCAAGCTTTTTGCAAGAACAGCAACTTTCAGCAGGGTTTGAATCTGTTCTTACAAATGACAGGAAGAGGTATAACTCCTGATCTTATAGTATGGCGTTCTTTGCTTCTTAGTTTTAGTCAAGAAACAAGTTGGTTGGAGAGCAAGAATCTCCTCCATGTAAAGAATCTACTAAAATCAATTATTGCAACCTGAGAAATTGTCTGATCGTGATTGAATTTATTAATAACACAATTGTATGACTGCACGCATCCCAAATCTCTACGTAGTATAGTAGTTTTAACTGTTATTCAAGCTTTGTAACCGAAGCAGACAGGTCTGGATTTGCTGCATTATGAATTAAGTGAACGTTGGATACAAAGTTTATTACCCTCACAAGAAGTTAGCATGTCAAACATGTTCGAACAACGGGGCTTTTCCCGTCAGCAAGATCTTCTTAGGAACCAGAATTCCCAGCAGCACAGTTAAAAGGCATTTTGTGGCCGTCAATTTCATAACTCTAAAAATTTGAAAAACTATATCAGCGAATTGGGAAATTTGGTATAAGTAAACTAAAAACAATGTTGAAATGTGTCAGTTGTAGAAGTCAGTGGCGTTTCCCTCCTGTGCGTGCCGCCGGCGGGGGTGGGACAGTGCACGAGAATAAAATATCTCTCGTTTCATGTTGTGCTGGACTTTTCTCGTTTTTTTAGTTGTCTATATATGAACATAAATTGATAAAAAGAGTTACAGTAGTGTACGGAAAATTAAGTACCTTAATAACATCGTCGGTGTTAAGCATATTTTTGCGGTTGCAGCCTCCTTAGGAACGTAAATTAGCAGGACACCACCACTTATTATTAGCATACCGACAAACACATCAATGCACGTGTATAGCCCCTTCTACTAGCTAGATTGTGGTTAATCTTATCTCCTCTACTTTTCCGGATAAGGCCCTCTACTTTCTTACCATGTGTCTTCTACGTTTGCCGGATCTTGACGTGAAGTGTTTTCCATAATTTTTGCCATTTCCAGGCTGCAGATAAATCCAACTTTACAAAGAGGCAATCTTTTACAGATACACCATATAGTTGCAGTTGATAGGTACGCTGAGTTCTCTTTTTCTTCTTACTTGCTTATCATTCTCTTTCTACTTATAATAGAGAATGATGTCAAATTTGCCTGCTTTGTCCACTTGTCTGTAATGCATTCGTAATTAGTAATGATTAAAATTAAGCAGAGGTAGTCCCATGTTAGGTATCGTATCTCAATAAAGCAGGTCCGTCCATTTGAACCCCCATTTCGGCAGCAGCCACGCAAATTTCCAGAAGTCACACCCATCTCCAGAAACCGCACCGATCTTCCTTTAAATATTTGATCTTCTAAAGTGAGAATCAGAAGTCAGGCGCAGAATATATAACAAGTCGCATCTATTATTTTCAGAATTCGATTTCTGTCCCTTGACCTGTTTCTACCAATCGAATCAGTTTTCAGTCTTCTCAAATCTTTGTTTAGTTCGATAATCATCGAAAGATACAAGGTTTGTCTCCGCCGGAAGAGAAAAGATTAAAAGAACAACTTTGCGGACATGGGGCTTGAAAATGAAGCGAGTTCATCGTCCCATGTCCTACAGGTACCGAACTTGCCAAGAGAAGACACGCCGCTTCTAGGCAAGCGACCCAAACTTTCATCGACTTCCAAAACCTTTGCTAACGTTTTCATAGCCATAGTCGGAGCAGGCGTTCTGGGTCTTCCTTACACTTTTAAAAAAACAGGATGGGTTATGGGCTCTCTCATGGTCTTCTGTGTAGCTTTACTCACCTACCACTGTATGATGCTACTCATCCACACTCGTCGCAAGCTCGAATCTTTTCAAGAATTCTCCAAGATAGCATCTTTTGGTGATGTGGGTTTCACTGTTTGCGGTCCCATAGGTCGTGTGTCCGTGGATACTATGATTGTCCTTGCACAAGCTGGATTTTGTGTTAGTTATTTGATTTTTATCTCTAACACACTGGCATGTATTATGAATTTGCAATCAAGTGAAAAAATATTGGGTTTTTTGAGCCCCAAAGCCTTGTTTATCTGGAGTTGCTTCCCTTTTCAGTTGGGGCTGAATTCAATTCCAACGTTGACCCATTTGGCTCCGTTGAGCATCTTCGCCGATGTGGTTGATCTTGGAGCTATGGGTGTGGTGATGACGGAGGATGTGATGTTCTATTTGAAAAACAGACCTCCTTTGGAGGCATTTGGTGGGTTCTCAGTTTTCTTTTATGGCCTGGGTGTGGCTGTCTATGCCTTTGAAGGAATTGGCATGGTAATGCCATTAGAATCTGAGGCTAAGCACAGGGCCAAGTTTGGGAAAGTGTTGGCACTTTGTATGACGTTTATTGCGTTGTTATATGGAGGATTTGGAGTATTAGGTTATTTTGCCTTTGGTGATGATACTAAAGATATAATCACAACCAATTTGGGGGCAGGAATATTGAGTACCCTTGTGCAGATTGGGTTGTGTGTGAACTTGTTCTTCACTTTCCCGTTGATGATGAATCCAGTATATGAGGTTATGGAGAGACGTTGCTGCGGTTCTAGGTACTCCTTGTGGCTGAGATGGGTGGCGGTTTTGGGAGTGAGTTTGATTGCTCTGTTGGTGCCTAATTTTGCAGATTTCTTGGCTCTGGTGGGTAGCAGTGTGTGCTGTGCTCTGGGGTTTGTATTGCCTGCTTTGTTTCATCTCATAGCGTTTAAACAAGAGCAGGGGAGGGGTTTTGATTTGGATAGTGCTATTATAGCTTTTGGGTTCAGTGTTGCAGTCTGTGGAACCTGGATTTCCTTGTTGGAGATACTTGGTGCCGAGTCTTCCTAAGAAGATGAAGGCACTCGCTTCCTTTGATCATGTAAAGTAAGTATTTGGGATACACATTGTCTGTATGGCACTTCTCGTTTTATGATCTTTTTGCTATATCCCCTATCATTTTGTAGCAGCACAATTGTACCGTGTACAGGAAAGTAATTAAGATGTATCCAATAATAAAAGGGGCTTGTGCATAGATTCGTAGCATTTCATTGATGGGTTTTTGTTACATTTCAACCCACACTTGCAATGCTCTGATTTTGAATCAATGTTATGAATACTGTACCGGGTTCGGTATCGAATTGAGTTCTGGAACGGAACTGTACCGGTACCGATTGGTACCGAGTACCATTTCGGGAAATTTTTTAAATTTATGAAAGTCTCTAAAAATTTTAAAAATTGCAAAATAGTCTATTTTAGTATATTATACAGTTGTAGTGTATATTTTACTAGTTTACTGTTTACATCAATCATGTTTTCAAAAATCTTAATAAATAATAATGACAATTAATATAAAATAATAATAATTTTTAAATATTTTACACAAATATTAGTCACAATCAATATAAATAAAGACAATTATTATCATACAATTATAAAATTAAGAATAATAAAAAGTATTTAAAATATTACAATAATATAAAAATATTTTTAAAATTTATAAAATTGTCCCTGAATTTTAAAATTATAAAATAGCCCATTGTCATATTGTAAAGTTGTAAATTATTTAATTTAGCTTTTTTGTTTATATCTTATTCATTTTAGTTTATATATGTCTTTATTATATTTTAATTATTTCTATATATAATAATTATCTATATATAACATATATCTATGTATAATAATTATCTAAATATAATAATTAATTGTAAAATAAAGAAAATAATTTAAAATTATTAATTATTAATTATTTTTTCACATTCCATTTCATTTTACATTTAATTAGACATAGTCACAATTTCATTTAATATATAAAATTAATTTAATAATTATTGATAAATATAATTAATTTAAAATATAATTTTAAAATTTATAAATTTTGATCTAATAATTGAAAATATATAAAAATAAATATTAGTTTATAAATAATAATTTTAAAATTATTTATTTCTTAAAATAAATAATTTTAAAATTAATATTTATAAACTAATTTATTAGTATTTATTAGTAAATATTATATAAAAATAATTTATTAGTAATAAAAATAAAAATAATTTATTTTTAAGTTTTATTTAATTTATAATTATTATTAGTAATAAAATATTTATTATTATTTTAAAAACTTTGAAAAAAAAGGGGGGAAGGAGAGGTAGGAGGGAGGGAGGGAAATTTTGCAAAAAAGTCCCCCAATTTTTTAAAATTTTCGGTTGAATACCGACTGGTACAACCAAAATTGGCCAGTACCGACCGGTATTTAAATCCGGTACCAAAATTTAAAATCCGGTACCGAATTTGGGCCGGTACCGGAACGAAATTCGTAACAATGGTTGGACTTATGTCTGGTGCATAGGACATACATGCCTAAGGTGGTTGGCGTGTTTGCGCGTACCGTGCGTGTGTCCGCAAGTCATAAAGGCAGCACATGTCTATATATGTCTAGCGGGTGGTATGTGCACGCCTTACGAATCCAGAGATGTGTGAGGGTCTAGCGCATGCGGTATATGCGCAATTTGAAACATGCTATAAGATTAAAAACCTCAAAAATTTTCTAAAATTTACAAAATGGTCCCTTATTTTATCTTGGGTTAGGTTTTGGGGTCAATAAATGTTCTAAAGTAAGTTTTTATTTTTCTGGATTTATTATGTTAGTAATAAGATTTAACTTCATAAAAATCAAGTAAGGTTATAAAAGCCATGATTGAGTGAATTTTCATGCATTTGACTTAAAGCAAAAAAGATACATGTGTTTTTGGTATCTCATATAGTGCATTTATTATTCGTAATAACATGATTATCATTTTAATTGAGATTTTCTTTTTGATGAATTCTCAAATAAAGTTTATTGACAATATTTTCAGTATTAATATGTGACAATGTATATGTGAGGATTTTGCATTAAGTGGTAGTGAGATGTCACATATTGATACCCATATAGATGAATGCGAGGATAATATACAGGTATGTCCCTTGTGATTGTGGATCACTTTGGATATTAATGAGAATGTAGATACCATAATGACCTTTCAAGTTAGTATATGAATTTTTCTGTTTACATATTTGGGGATGTCTCTACTCTTATGTTTAATTATTCTACTCATAGATGTTAGCCTTATATAAGACTTTGAGATATGCATAAAGTCATTAAATGGAGGAAATTTATTGCTTGAGTGATATATTCACCAACAGGTGATAGAATCATAAAAGTTAATAGTGTGTACTCTAATTGCTTTTATGTGGAGGTCTTTGGTATATGTTATGTATTAAGCCCATATGTGTTTCGTAATACATATGATAAGATGCTTAGTACAGATACTATTTTGTGGTTTTAAGTATCAATGTTATCCTAAATTTGTGTTGATCATTTACATTATCAACTTTGCAGTCACCTTTTATCTAAATAATAACAATGTCACAATTGAAAACCTCACTAGTTTCAATTTTAAGAAATGGAAGCAAGATGTAGAATTTGATCAAGAGATGGCAGATATCAACATGGTCATGATCAAGGATAGGCGACCAACACCTATATCCATTAGCTCAGAAGTTGAGAGAGCAGTATATGTAGCCTAGGAAAGGTCAAATAGGATGTGTTATTTAACCATAAAGAGATTTATACCATACCATCTGCTGACTATACTTCTAGAGACAAATATAGCAAGAGATTTTCTCAACATTTCATGGTGACATAAGGTATCTTCTAATGTTGAAATAGGTACCTTATTAAAGGAAGTATACTCTATGAGATATACAAGAGTAGAGGTTGTGAGGGAGTACATAATTAGGATGGTCCACCTTTAGAGCTAAGGGCATTAAATGTTTATATTCTTGATGCTTGTATAGTTCACCCAGTTATGAATACACTTCCATCAAAATTTGGTATTCTAGTTACCACATATAATTCTCAAGATGAAGCTTGGGACATAAATACACTGATCACCCATTATGTTGCTAAAGAAGAAAAGATAAAAACACTAGTCATACAACTTTGATAGTAACCAAAAGGAAGGCAAATGCAAAGCCTCGTAAATTTAAAGGTAAGAAACCTAAACTTCCTCCACATGTAGATGTTAGTCAATTTAATACTATTAGAGGTTTAATGGATGTAGTAAAGATTAGACTCTAAGATGTTTCTTTTATAAGAAGAAGGGACGTAAGAAACTATAATGTTAAAAATATAAAACCTGGAAAGAAAGGCAAGAGTTATCTAGTAACTCCATAGCTTGTATAATATATGAGTCTAATCTTGATGTAGCGACATCAAATTCTTGGTGGCTAGATAGTAGAGCCTCTAATCATATTGCTTCCATACTATAAGGATTCAAATAAAAGAGAAAGCCTAATAGGGAGGAGAAAAATTGATGGTGGGCAACAAGAAGAAGTTATTGTAGTCTCTATAGGGGATGTTCGTATAAACCTAATCCATGGTTCAAACTTGTATAATATAACACCTTTTATATATCATCTTTTAGATGAAAATTTGACTTTATTAGACAATATCTGGTTCAATAGGATCAGGAGTCAAATTTGGATTCGGTGATACCTGTATATGTTTTGGATAAAGAAGGTTACAGTTTTGCAATTAAAAATTCAATTATAAAGTTATCTTTTAATGCCAAATTTATTGGTACTACCTTCTTGTCATATGGATTATATAAAATATTTCTTACCCTTAATGAGATATATGCTTCTTCGTATATTGTCGGACAGGTTATCATAAAGAGACTCTTGATAAAGGAAAAGTCATACATGTTATGGTATAAAAGATTAGGCCACATTTCCAAATATAGACTGGACGGGTTGGATAAAAATAACATTCTTCTAACTCTAGATATGATGATCTAGAAACAGATGTTGACTATAGTAGAGGTAAGTTGACCAAAATAAAGAAAAAAGGGTCAACTTTTAGCTTAACAGAACTCATACATACGGATATATATAGACCTTATACAACTATAATGTGTAATTAAAGGTATTTTTTATTAATGACATTTCTGATTATGATTATGTGTTATTGCTTAAATAAAAGTTTAAAGTTCATGATAAATTCAAGATATATAAGACCAAAGTTGCGAACCAATTGGAAAAAGCAAACAAAATAGTCAGATCAAATAGGAAAAAGAAAACAAAATGGTCAGATCAAACCTTAGATGTAAATATTATGGTAGAAATAGGTTTTAGGATAAGAAAAAGATTTGTTTGCCAAATATTTATAATCAAGTGGAATAGTAGCTCAGTTCATTATGTCAAGTAGTCATGAGCAAAATGGTGTGATCGAAAGACAAAATCGTATTAAAGGACATGATGATGTGAATGCAGAGCAAAACTAATTTATCTAATTACCTTTAGGATGAAGTTATAAAGACTACCTTGTACATAATTAATAGAGTTTCAATCAAATCAGTTTCAAAGGTGTATTTTGAAATTTGAAAGGGGTGGAAACTTAGCCTCACTCATGTTCAAGTATGTGGTTGTCTTGCTAAGGACCGCTTATATAATCTTTATGAAGATAAGTTGCATTCTCATTCCACTTGTTGTTACTTTGTAGGTTATCCTGACCACTTTAAGGGATATAGATTTGACTATAAAGATGGAAGATCTAAAATAGCGAAGTCACAAGCAGCAAAGTTTCTATAATATAACGTCTATGATAAGGGTGGTCCTTCTCATCTTTTAGGTGATATAAGAGTGAATACTACAATTATATCTTATTTATCACTTATTTAATTAGAACTAATGGATCTAGGTCTTAGTACAATACCAACAGGAAGCTATACATGTACATACTGAGAATCCTTAGATAAGTGAACGTACTAATCTAGTTTAATTAAGAAGATCCACTCTAGTAAGGAGGCCAGTAATATCATTTGACTACAAAGGTAAGCAAAACTATGATATAGGACAGTGATATATCTAGTTACTTTAATAAACACTATTTATGGGCCTCATGTAGATTTATGATGGGACGTAGTGAGGGGCGAAATGCAATCCATGAAGTATAATCAAGTGTGGGAGCTTGTGGGTTTACTTCATAACTATAAGCTTGTTAGTTGTAAATGAATTTACAAGACTAAGAACGACTCTTATGGTAAAGTTGAACGGTTTAAAGCTTAATTAGTAACCAAATGGTTTACTTAGAGAGAAGGGATTGAATTTAATGTCAACTTTTCTCATGTATCCTCTAGGGATGCATTTATAATGATTATGACAATAGTAACTCGTTATTATATAAAGCCACATCAAATGGATCTCAAGAATGTTTTCCTGAATGGAGACCTTTGTGAAGAAGTCTATATAGAACAACCTGAAGGATATTAGAATTATGAGAAAGCTTATACAGTCTATAAATTGAGAAAATCCATAAATGGTTTGAAACAAGCCTCCAGATAATGGTACCTAAAGTTTATTGGGCTTATTACCTCATTTGGCTTTATAGAAATAAAGTTGAAAGATGTTTGCATTAAAAGGTAAGGGAAAGCAAGGTTATCTTTTTACTTTTATATGTGGATGACATCTTGCTCGAATCAAATGACTTGACCATGCTTTATAAGGTTAAGTAGTTTTTAGCCAAACATTTTAACATGAAGGACCTTGGTAAGGCTTCTTTTGTCCTAGGAATTCAAATTTACTGTGACAATCTCAAAACTTATTGGATCTCTAACAGAGAGTATATATTGAACTATTGTTGCAAAGGTTTAATATGGATGATCATAAACCTGTTGCAGTAGCTATCTACTATGGTGAGAGATTATCTTTGGCTCAATGTCCAAAGAATGATACAAAAAGAGAGGCTATGAAGAATATCTCTTATTCTAGTGCAATTAGTAGCCTATTGTATTCCCAATGTGCACTTAACCGGACATTACATTCGATATTAGGTTGCTAGGTAAATATCTTGCTAACTCAATGATAGACCACTAGAATGCAGTTAAATTAGTTTTGAGATATCTTTTTGGAATTAAGGATTATATGTTGACATTCAAAAAAGTTAACAGTCTAAGCCTCATAGGTTATATGGATTCAGATTTTGTTATGTGCATAGATGAAAGGAAGTCCACATCAGGGTATATTTTTTTGTTAACAAATGGTGTTGTGTCATGGAAGAGTGTAACTTCCTCGACTATACATGCAGAGTTTGTAACATGCTGTAAGGCTAATTCACAAGCGGTTTAGCTTAGGAACTTGATTTCTGAGTTGTCTTTGGTTGATTTAGTTAGTAGATAGATTTAGTTATATTATGATAATCTTTCTACTATATTATTCAGTAATAGTAACAAGAATATGACAGGGCCTAAGCATTTGGAAATCAATTATTTGACCATCAAGGAACTAGTAGAGAAAGATGAGATTGAAGTGAAGCATTTCAAGATTTAGTACATGGTTACTAATCCTCTAACTAAAAGACTTTCCCCAATTATTTTTGCAAGACATGTATATAGTATAGGTTTACTGAGGTTATCAAACACTGTTAGTTAGGAATCATTGTATTTGCTCTTAATATATTTGTAAAGATTTCATATATCATAACAGTATATTTTTATATATATTGATGATCATCATTTTGTTCTCAATCATATGATTTGTTGCACTTTTTCATAATACAAGTGAAATTCTTAAGATTTGTGTCGATTTTAAGCATTTTTAATGGTCATTGAGCATATGTACATATTGAACTTAATCTTTTATCTTAAAGACACATATAGATACTTTGATAAATCCATGGATTTATAAGACATAGGGGGATATAAGTGTTTAATCTCATAAGAGTTTTCTCTAATGCGGTTTAGTATAAAGTTTGGAAAAATTAAGATCGACAAACGGAAAGATGATACATTTTAGATCATATAAGTATCATCATAGTTTGTCACACTCTATTTTCTTTTTTACGTTAGTAAGGTATTAGATATGGGTGATTATATTGGATCTGTGTCATATATGACATATGTATTATATATTTTTTGGTAACGAAAGTCTTACGAGACCGAATGGTGAATTTTCATTATCTTTTAATCAAATATTTTAAATTCTTTGACCTTTACATTGATTTTTTGAACCACTTTTAATGTTTCTAATGTTATTATAGTTGTTGTAATTAATATTTGTCCTAGGAGAAGAATGTTATAATTTAAAATTCCTATTAGACAAATATTACTTATGTGTCTTATGAAATTAAGGTTAAGAAAAATTAAATTTAATTCAAATTAAAAATAATAAAGACACTTAATAAAAGATCTAGTTAAATGAACTGAAGTTCAGCGAGAAAATGAACCCTAATTAGTATGAGATGATTATTTATTGGACATGTGATAGAAAGACTCAATAAAGTTATTATAAATAGTTACTAAGATCTTCTACTGCCTACTTAAGTAAATTCATGGATTAATATTTTTTAATTTATTAAGAGGCTCACGCATTAAAAAGACACAAAAAAAACATTAACGACATAAAAATATGTAACTTTTATAAAGATTGGTCGAAAGTTTTAACATCTTGTTCATACGTTGAGTAGCTTATTCAAGCAGTTCAGTAGTTTGTTCGAGTAATTTTTTGGATTTTCTTTGTTAAAAGAAGTTCATGGGTGATCTTGGGCTATGGTTAAAATTCGTGTTATTGACCAACAATCACAGCATTGCTACAATTTTTCATTTGTCTCTTAGTCATGAGTCAAGGCATTTACAGCTAACTCCAGTATGATCTTATTCTTTTTTCTTTTAGATAAATATTGGATGTCAAGAGAAATATAATTTTATAAGAAGATGCTCAACGGCTCAACCCATGATCCGTCGTTCTGACGAACATTAAACGATTGCTTTGTTGTCAATTGTCATCACTTTCGCTCTTTTCTTACGAAAAGCATCAAAGACAAGACCAGTCACTGGACTTGAGTTGGACGTAAAACTCAAAGATTGTTGGTTGAGAACTCCGAAAAGGGTGGACAAAATTAGGATGCTGTCAAGGCTGTGCAAGTGGATCTGCTTTACGACTTTTCGCAACACAAATTTGACCAGAAGACGTTTGATCAATGACCGTATAACACCCCCATCACCGTATAGCTAGCTATGGCACCTACAAGCTAAGCTAGGACACGCAAATTCTAGAAATTAATTATTACGTTTATAAAGTCAATTTTTTGTTCATACTGCAGCATTTAAAAGGAAGAAAAATAGCTGTCACAACTATTGTAGGAACGGCAGTGGGCCTTCGGCCCGGCCTGAGGTCCGATATAGGCCCAGGCAAATGGGCTGAAGGGCAGGGCCCGATTGGAATTATTTGGGCTCGTCTAACTTTTTAATCTTTAACTTTTAAAAACATACATATATATATTTGATAAATGAATAAGATGAAACCAGATACATTAATAAAAGATTATATAATTATAGAAAATTATAATTAAAGTTATCAATTCAATTAAATGAAACTATAAATTTTAATTTATTAATGAAAATTGAGATTTTATAATAAATTAATATATAAAGTGTGATAAAATAAATAAGATGAAATTAAATTCATTAATAAAAAAGAATAGGATTACACAAAGTAAAAAATAATTAAAGTAATCAATTCAATTAAATAAAATTAAAAATTTTAATTAATAAATTAAAATTAAAATTTTACAATAAATAAATATATAAAACGTACATACATTGATAAAACGAATAAGATGAGAATAAATCTATTAATGAAGGATGATATGATTATAGAAAATTAAAAAAGATTATAATTATAGTTATATGAAATGGAAAAAAAATGATTATAATTAAAATGATTCATTTAATTGAAATTAATATGTCCTCTGTTTTTTCCCGACCATCTGTTATGTTTTTTATTGTCAATAAGATTCTTATGATAAGCATTGCTTTCATCTTTCACGGGATACAAGATATTATTAAAATGGGTTAATTATAAAAAAAGTTTAAATTTTAATTATAGTTTGAACTTTAAAAAGTAGCAATAAAATATTCAACTTTTCAATTTTAGCCCGAACTTCAAAAAGTAGTAATAAAATACTCAAACTTCAATTTTTTTAATTCTAACTCGAATTTTAAAAAGTAACGATAAAATACTCAAACTTTCCATTTTTTCAGTTCTAGTTTAACGTTAGTGTTTCTATTAAGTTTGCTAACATAGTTTGTCACGTGTTTAAAAAACTTTAACTATTAATACACGTCAGCCAAAATTAACACAACAAATGAAAGATTAATGAAATGACGTCGTTTAATCAAATAATTAAAATGAAGTTATTGTTTAAAAATGACATAAATTATATTACACAGCCCTGACGACTTCACGCGTTGATTTTAATTTTCCCTTTGTTTTTAGTTTGTTCTCTCGATGCTCTCACCTTTCGATTTTCAGATTACACAGTCTCAACCCCTTCACATTAAGGACATCAAGAGAACGAAGTAAAAATAAAGAACTTACTGGTGCAGTACGTTGTAATACGAGATTAGTTTGGGGCGCCAAAAGAATAAACAGAAAACAAAAGGTTGTGAGCATCGGGACAATAATAGATACTGTCGTATTAGAATTGAAGAAAATTGAAAGTTTGAGTATTTTATTGTCACAATTTAAAATTTAAGCTAAAATTGAAAATTTTGACATTTTATTGTTGTTTTTTAAAGCTCAAGTTATAATTAAAAAATTGAACAAATTTTGAGTTTTTTTTTAATAATTAAGCCTATTAAAATCACTAATAAATAACCATGATTGGAAGAAGATGACATTTTCCCCAAAGGCACAAAGCTGACCTACAAGGGCCGTCTAGATTTTACAACCCCTTCCCATTCCCACGCAGGTGTGGATGGATATTTTCTATGAATTGGAAAATCACTCCTTTGGAAGTGGTGGACCGCTTGTCAAAGTATTCTCGTCCTTTCACCGAAAAACTTCTTTTTGCATAATTTTTTTTTGATGTTAATACCATCTGGCCAGTCTTTATTGATAAAAACAACCAAAGCTAAAGAAATTAGTCAAAGCCACGCAACAAGCAAAACAGAAAACAGAGGTTCCAATAAAGCGAAACGAAAACGAACACAGGCCAAAAAGCTAGTCCATGAATCGAGCTTGAAG
>JANKOE010000006.1:52785685-52807091 GCA_026284465.1 Erythroxylum citrifolium
CTATATTATCATCTAATTTTCTGATTACACAAATATATACATATATACAAATTAAGTTAGTATGCACAGGTAAGTGAACTCTTGAAAATATGCATTTATCAAAAGATGATGAAATGGTAGTCGTTTAATTAAACATATCACCGACGGATTATCCAAAACCGTCGGTAAATTGAATGTTTTACCGAAGGAACTTATCATATCGTCGGTATCAAAAACTGAATTACAATTGTCGACGTCAACTTTACCGTCGGTACCTTTTACAACTTACTATTGTCATCGATCTAGACATACGAACGATTGTTCCGTCCGTAAAGTATACCGACGGAAGTAATATGTCGGTGATATTTGCAATACATTGACGGAAACTTTAATCAATGTCCGTCGGTGCATAATAACAACGGATTATTTTCCGTCGGTTGCCCGTTGATAATACACCGACGGAAGTGTTCCGTCAGTAAATAATAGCGACAGCCTTTTTAACAACTGTTGCGTCTGTCGTCGCATTCCGTGGGAAAAATAATTAGCGATGAAAATATCGAGTTGTCCGACGGAATATTTCGTCGGTAAACGTTATTTTTCTTGAAGTGATATATAAGATTTCGATCATTTGATTTGAGCCTGAAGGTGAAGTTGATGTCTTATTTTTAGTAAGGAATTTCCTAATTCAAAGTAAGTGAAAGTTTCCAAAGGAAACTAATAGTTTCGCAAAATTTAGCAATATTCAAAATATGAAAATTAAACACAAAATAAACAAATCAACATTTGAAATTTGGTAACACAGTTCGGCACACCTTATTTACGTCTATGGAGCCCTCACCTAGCTTAATTACTTTTACCTGTAATATAACAATAGTTTTATTTAAGTCATTACAAAGCCGACTTATTTAACCCTTGACATTATCCCTCATCTTTACTACCTGTGAAAGTAATTTAAATCTAATAGTACGTTCATTTCGTACTAACTTCAATTGATGATTTTTCTCAACAACATTTAATAATAAAGATAATAAACGAACAACTCGAACATAAACATTTGAGATAAGAAAAACAACTTCCTAATTAATTCACTTTTTCAATGACGAATCGAAAAGTTATTCCAAATAAAAAACATTTATCAGCCAAAACGTTGTAAACATCATAATTGTAAAATTCAAGATAGCTGCTGGAATTTTTTGCGTACAAATATCACTCTCGACAACTATCATTATCGGAAACGTACCTAATCAATACTCAAGCAGCAGTCACAAAACTAACAACCCATGAACAATAAGATAACTATTAAAAAATCACGTACACATCATTAAAACTCAGCTGCAAAAGTCAAACACTTTCAATCTTCTCTACAATCCACTGTTATCGTTGGAGAGAGATGAAAAATATCCAACAAAAGTCACACACAAGGAACAACTCTGCAGCAATCCGTGGTTATTCAAAAACAAAGGAATATAAAGCTGCAGAAAATATCCATAAACTCAGAAAACAACCCATTTAACAAACGCCCAGCCAAAGTATGAAAGCACTAATAGACAACTGCCACAGCGGACTCCTAATCAATAATGAAGACATTTAGAAAAGGCAGCCGCAAAAATTTTTCTCACACTCATAAATTACACAACCAACACACGTGAAACTTCGATAAAACAGTCGTAGATATTTGCCCAACCAACGACGCAACAAGAGAAAAACACATCTACTTAAATGTTCTTTTCTTTTCGAAACCAACGACAGTGACCCACAAGAAAACACAGTACTCACACAAACAGCCTTGGGTTACGCGAAAAACTCAATAGAAAAACCAGCTGCGCACACAAATCGTTTACGGCAAAAATGGTCCCAAAAGCATTGGACAGAGGACGGCTGAACACACGTACAACCATTTGGTCACGTCATTCACGCGGAAATCTTCGTAAGATAGATTTCTATCTTAATTGATGTGATTCACAAAAAGGAGTCATAGAGTTCTATCTTCTTATAATCACTTATCAAATATTATTCCAGATGACTTTTTAATTTCAGTCTCTAATTCACATAGAATTTGTTGTTAATTCACACTCAAAAATCACAATTCTTAAACCACACTCTAACTATAATCAACCAATTAAATTCATGATATTTTATCCCAACAAATAATGTTAAAATTAATTAACATTTACCAGTAAGAGAATTATTGCTACACAACAAATAAGAATATAAGATGTTTGATTCCTGATTCACTCTTTGCCATTTATACCAAGAATAGAATATGAATTGTTGAATTTAACTGTAATATGAACGATGCAGTGGTGGGGGAGCAACTTAATCTAATGGAGTCTAGATCTTCTATTCAATATTAGGGTGTCTTATTCTGTCCAATAAATCTCAGTCATTTATTTATGTAGATCTTGTATGAGTCCCGCGTAGATCCTGCAAAATAAATGTCTAAGATTTTATGAGACATAATAAAACAAAATAATATTAGATAAATAATTTAGACTCAATGTAACGTGCATCTCATTTTCTCGAATGAAATCTAACTACACTTATTAGATTTTGAAAAGCTAGGCTAGGATAAGGAGGGGAGGGGAGCAGGCTGAGTAGGCCCCGTGAATACTTAGCTTCGTAGCTGGACCAAAGTCTACCATTCCATTAGAGAAGTAGAGAGACGTGGAGTGGTGTTTTGGATTTTGCATGGAATGGTTGCTGGGGTGGCGCTTTCGTCAATGTTTAGCACTCGTCCACTTGCGTCTTCACTTATCCATTTATTTTTATGCGTGCTTTGATTTGAATCAGTATGTATGGTGTTTATCGTTTTGTCGGAACTACCTTGGGAACATTAACTGACAGCCTTATCGCGTGTCTTTACGTTGCCCATGATGTTCTCTTTTATTGAGTTGAACAGATAATGAAAAAAAATAAATTACATTAAAAAGAAACAGAAGGTCTACCGTCTACTGTCTGCTTCTCTCTCTCACAATGTAGTTTTTACCTAAACAAACGAAACTGCATAGTCTTCCGTCGCCTCCCGTCTTCGTCTTTAATTTCTTCTCCAGCTCGTGGCCCAAGAATGTACGGAAAAGCCACTGCAATGTCCACCATCGCAGTTTTTCATCGCCGGCGTCTTCTTTCCGTACATACACATCGCCCTAGCTTCTTCTATATTCTATCACTGCTCATTTAATTGCTACGGTTGCGTATACTGGTGCTTTTGCCGTAATTTTTTCCCCCCTTTTCGTGGATTTGAACGTCTAACCGATTAAAAAATAGTAATTAAAATTTTAAATTACAAACTACATTCACAACTGCAATTATGATATTAAGATTGGAGTTGGCTTTGTTACTACATGATGCAACCATTTTCAACTATTGCACAAAGTTAAAACTGAGTAACTGATAGGGCATATCTCATCCTTTTTTGAGTCCAAATCTTCTGTCCATTATTATTTTATCTTATTCTGTCTCATGAAATTTCAGTCATTTATTTTACGGAATTCACATAAATCCTATATAAAACTTACATAAATAAATGACTGAAATTAACAACAGGATCTGATCTCCCTTTTTCTTCACCCCTGACATACACTATAAGCAAGCCCGACATTGGACATTATAAAAGTCGCCTAAAGTTTTACGATAAACAGCGAAAAAAGTTTAACTTCTCTCGGCAGAGTTGACATGTCAAGTATGATTTATTGGCTAACCCGTGGTGGTTGCAGTGCCCACGTGTGGTTTGTTTGTTGTAGTAATACTAATAGGTGAGAATTTCTTCTCACATTATTTGGACACTGTCTAATAATTGAGAGCGTTGACTGAGTATTGTCTCTTCTTCACTCTGCAATTGCTCCCATTACAAACACGACGTTGTGGTTTGGAATTTGAATGATTTGTTTTAGGTTGTTTTCTTTGTCCTTTACAAATCTTGTTTTAGATGTTCTGCGGAACATTCTCTTGCGATTTTCTTGTTTCTTACCCAACAAGTTAATATTATTCTCGTTGCTTTCCTACAAAAAGACATTATTACAACACTCATGTTAATTTTCAGAAATAATTTGTACATATGGTGGTTATGTTGGAACTACAAGAAGTTAGAATAGTATGTTCATTCCTTATTTCTTTATCTCCAAGTTGTTAACTAAATAATCACATGCAAGCCATAGGCATTTTGCTACATATCCTGTACGGTAAACTAATGTTAACGATGATGGCTGCTTGTGAAGCAGGGAGCAGATGGTGACTAACCTCATTACTGTTCAAAGCGAAAGAAGGTGAGAGAGTCTATCTCCAATATCAGTGTCATTTTCTCCGTCTCTCTGAGCCACAGATTTTCTTCTCTGTTTCAATGAAGTTTGAGACAAGTAAATCATTTTCAGTGAGTTGGGTCTGTCTCACACCTCATTTACAATTTCACTACTTTCTAAAGCTGGTAAAGCAAGCTCCTTTCTTTCTGTCTCTCTCATATCATTTGCATAGCTTTTAAAGCATTGCTTTCTGACCACTAAATGGCCGTCTTTGTCGGTGTCTGTACTGTACTGTTCATGCATTGCTTTTGCTCTTTATCTCCTTGGCCTGAATTAGCTTTTCTGATGATGAGAGAGTCTTCGCAATTTTCTGGGTTAAAGATACACGAGTTCTTAATCTGTCTGATGTTTACTAATATGCTATTTTTCTTTTATTTATTGGTGTTGAATAATCTTTAAAGCCCTTTTTTCTTCTTCTTTTGAAGCTTTTGATATGTCAAACACTGGGTTAACATCCTCCTAAAGACTTCAAAGAAGCTAGAGAAATTGTTAAGAGGGAGTTTCCATGAATTGAAATGTCCTCATCCTTTAATCTCAGAAACTGTAACTTTGTTGAATTAGTCAAAGAAACATTTTATTCCTCAATTCTTCTTAAAGTATACAAATTGCGTTGATCGTTTGGGGTTCAGAAACTGTACGCAGAATCCGGAAAATTATTGATCTCCGGTCAACGCTCATCAAAGTGAAAGGTTTTGGGGAATTTAGGAATCAAGTATTGAAAAAGTACGTAATGATTCACCAGGATGCTTTAAGGGGTAAGGTTGATTGCGGGAAAATGATTAACCCTTTTGGGGCTAAAACAAATGCACTTTCATTAGAAGATGACTCCAATTACAAGTTTTCTAGCTCAACAACCACCTCTAACAACAGGGATTGTTCGTTTATTGATTTGAAGTTGGGGAGATTGGGTGATCTAAACGATTCCAAGAATTCCAGAATTCCTGTCGGAGCAGCAACTATTGCTTCTTCCTCCGAGTCATCTGCACCTTCTAAGGGAATGCGTCTTCGAGCAAGCTCCCAGGCTGCATATTGTCAAGTGTATGGATGTAACAAGGATCTCACCTCCTCAAAAGAGTACCACAAGAGGCACAAAGTTTGTGAATCTCACACCAAGACTTCAAAAGTCATTGTGAATGGAATTGAACAGAGATTCTGTCAACAATGTAGCAGGTTTGTTGGATTTCACTTACAATTCCAAAATTTAGGAAGTTATATAAGTTGAATTCCCCCAATCTATGTCTTTCAAATTGGAGGTTCAACCCTTTCTTCATCACTCATCCTACCATCTGCCCTTTCTTTTTAACCTTCTGCATCTGAACAGTTATATCATAGTTATTTTGATTATTACCTCTAGTTAGCTTGAGTAACGTGTTCTTTATTTTCTAATCTGAATATATTATAGACTTCCTAAGTTTAACCTTCTTGAAGTTCAATTGCGGGGGTGTATTTAACATTACAAGTTGAACATAGACTTTTGGATGTTCAAATGTTTTGAGCCATGAAGCCGCTATAAAATATACTAGCTTTTAATTTCTCAGGTTTCATTTGCTGGCTGAATTTGATGATGGTAAGCGCAGCTGTCGTAAACGCCTTGCAGGCCACAATGAGCGCCGAAGAAAGCCTCAAGTTGGTATTCACTCTGGAAGAACTGGAAGACCACTTCATTCATTCAACGGTAGAACATATGGATTAACATAGTCCCTCTGGTTTCTTGTATGGCAAGTGTTTACTAAATGAGCTTCCCGACTTTTAAGAAGGTTTAATTTGGTTGGAAAATTGAATCTTGTTCTGAAAGACTCCTTAAGGTTATTTGAACATGATTTATGTCAAGCTAAAACTTAGGATGAGAGATCATTGCTTATTACTTATGGTGCTACTTCTGCACAAATGCAACATTTTTATCCTGTTTGACCTCCTCTATTTATCTGGAAGCTAATATAAGAATTATGTTTTAGGTAAAAGAGATGTACTAAAACCCCTTTGTAGGTAAGTGAGTATTAGTTCCAGTGGGAATTACAGAAGATACTCAAACCTTGATCTAGATAAAGGATTCAAAAGATATAGTCAAGTCCCTCTGAACATGTTTTTCTATCTGGCTAATGTCTAGTGCTTTACTGGTGTATGTGGGTACTTTGACTTGCTATTCTTTGTTCAAGCAAGATACTGAAAATTTTCATTATCCATTTTGGGCATTAACCATACAATGCAATCTTTACACGACATCTTGTCCTTAAAAGTATGCAGCTCACTGGATGGTAGGAGAGAATATAAAAGCCCTTTTACGAATGGTGGAAAAATTAAAAACTCTTGATCTGTATTCATCATCATTAGCCTCACTTGACAGTGCTAAAATTTTGAGTATTTGCTGTAATTTGATGTACTCATCCAGTGTCAGATTCAATTAGGAAGAATAACAGTCGGTGTGCATATATGTGTGTATTGCATGAGCAGTTCTGTTATGTTAGTTTCCTTGCATTTGATCTAGTAATTTGTCTTGGACTGTTAAAAGCTTAACTTCCAAATGCGGCATCTTTTACTTCCTAGTTAAAAGCTTAACTTCTCATCATGGGTAGTGCAGCACTTCCATTTGAAGATTTCTTTCCTCAGAATTGTTGACTACTGTCTTGTTGCCAACTGGTATGGTCATATATTTTCCTAAACATTTGTGCAGGGCTCCTTGGAGGACAATATCATGGGACTGCACTGACGACTACATCTTTTATTTGCCAAGATATACTTCCCAATGGCCTATTTCATCCTCCAAAATATGGAACAAATGAATGGTGCAGACGCATCAAAGCTGAAGATAGGACTCAGTTCAATTCACCATCAGTAATTCCCATCACAAATGGGCATTTGCATTCAAAGCCCATTTTGCCTTCTGATAAATTAGCTAACATGTTTCCCATTTTTCATGACAACATATGTCATACTGCAACAGGAAGTGTTTTCAGTGATAACACTAATCATTATTCCCAAGAATTTGGGGGACAAAATTCTGATTCACATTCTTTGGTCCAGAGTACCTCCTTTGGAAATGAGAACTTGACTTCTTTTGACACAGCACCAACAATCCTCGGATTCTCAGGGATCGCAGAGTCTGGTTGTGCTCTCTCTCTTCTGTCATATCAATCTCATAATTCTTCAAACAACTCATCAGGAACTCATATGGTCTATCCATTAAGTAAACATTGTACAAGTTCTCATCACATTGGTGGTCCAGTATCTGACAAGCTTGTAGGAGTCAGCTCACAGATTTCAGCAATTGCTCCTTCAAATAGCTTCTCCTCATCAACAATGAGTTGCGTGGAAGGAAGTCCCTTGGACCCCGTTCTCCTATCTGATAGTAGTGTTTCGATGAACTTTGGTGTCACAGATGGACTTTACCAAGGCTCGCATTTTATAAATTCCAGAAATCATGTTTCCTGTGAAAATGGCACTACCATGGACTTATTTCAACTGTCATCGCAGCTAGAGCGAGTGGAACGCCAAAGGCAATCCATGAATGTGAAGCAGGAAAATGAGGTCTTTGGCTGGCCTCGCTTCACGTAAGTGCTCCAAGAGTTAAGGTATCAAAAAAATTACATTTCGAAATTGCAGACACTATTCTTAAACGACTTGCATATTTAGTTTGGAACCAGTATATGCTTATCTTGTCTAATTTTCTGTTCTAAGATGGCAATTCTTAAGCCAACGGCACTGGCTAACAAGCTTGTGGTCCATCGGCAACTACTGCAGTTAGTAGGCTGACAACCAAATTGTGCAGTAACCTAATAATGCGTGAAGTACAACTGAAATTACTTGAGTTACTATGAGCTTTCCTATTGTTGTTCTTTGTGGTATCATATTGGCGTATGATGCACTTTTGCTTGCTTGGCAAAAGCCTTCAAAATCACTTGTTCTTATGAGTTCACTTTTCCTCATCTAGCCATGGTCTAATTTTTAATGCTTTATGGATTCTATTTACAGTAAAGCACGCAAACACATTATAAAAGATGACAGGCATTTTTGACCTTGCAACTAATTTCTTGTATGATCACAGGAACCGGTTCTGAAGTATGTTGATAACTTCGGAGGCATCCATGTTGGGATCTTTCAAAGTAGTAGAAAGCAAGACAGTGCACAAAAGCAACCTTAGAATAAAGTTTAGGTCTCATTTTTCCACCCAGAAGCTGCAAAAAGCTTACTCAAACTTTACCATATTGGTTCTATGACAAAATCTTTTCTTTTCCTCTGAGGAAATAATCAAAATGGCTCAGAAATTGTTGCCCGAAAGGTTAATTTGTTGATGATGCCCCCTTTTCTACTTTGTAACATAAGATCTGCATCAGTTCACACTTTTAGCAGTCGGTGATGTAACGGACTTATTGCAAATTAGAACCACCAGTCAACTTCAACTATGCCTTTCCACTAGTAGAAAACATTAGCTAATTAATACAAAAAAATCATAAATAAGATTTTGAAAATTACTAATAGATCAATATCTCTTCACCAAAAATTTTCAACATCAGATTTATATGTTCTACAAGTTTCGAATGTCTAAATTAAAAATGCAGTTACATGGATTGCTCGTTTACTCACTTTGCTTATAGTTTATGAGACGGGATCCTCTGTCTAATATTACGATGTCTTATTCTGTCTCATGAATTTGAACTATTCATTTATGGGGGTCCCGTATTCTTTTATACGGGATTCACGTGAGACTCACATAAATGAATGACTGAGATTCATGGGACAGAATAAAATACCATAATATTGGACAGAGGATCCGGACTCTTAATTTATTGATAGGGCCTGGATATCTATCATGATCCATCATCCTGTTATCTTTCACCGTAACAAAAATTTGAGTGGTGGAATGATTTATGCTAATACTAACAAAGGTAGAAAATGAGGGTCTCTTTTCATTTTATATTTTAAAAATATTTTTATTGTTTTAAATTATATGAAAAGTATGGTATTAAGATTATTAAACCAGAGCTTTTACTAAATTTTCTTAATTGTTTTAATACGATTTTTTATTTGACTAATTGGTAAATATATGACATAATTTATTTTGACTATTTTACTTGATTATATTATAATAACTAAATAGAAACTAAGATGAAATTTGTTTTTAGTATTTTTCTTGGAAATTGAAGGAATTTTATTAACTAAGTTTAAAGCTTGTACATCAGTGTGAGAAATCATGAACATACCCTTTTGAGGTTAAACATCAAATTGGCTAATAAGAAGTCTACTAGCTAAACGCAATAATCTATATAGTCACCAAGCGAGAAGTGACAACTAACAATCTAAGTTACAGTTGAGCTTCATCTGAGAGCTAGCTTCTCAGTGGGCTTTGTTTGCAGGCAAGATTTCCATAATCCAAAAGAAAGTCTTGATATGTTATACTTGTCTAATGCTAAGCCCCTGTGGAGTCTGTTGTTCCTTTCTTACCAAATTGCATAAATGCAGAATAAGAAAGCATTTCTGAAGATACAAGCATCATGTTTTAGACCTTTTGTTGTTTCACGAACAATTTAAAAATGTTTAGCCATTCCTTCTCCCACAATACAGTAAGAGCCTGTGAGTAAGTACATTGAAAGATCTAGTGTCAATAGTGTCCTAGATGCCATAATGCCATAACATTTGTCCCTGGTTTTCAACCTTTACCTCACCACAGGCCAGCCGGTGAAAGAGGCCTTAGGGGTAGAGACTAATATATTAAACCATAAGACTTTTTGAGAGTCTAGTCTGAATAATTTAAAGTAAGACTTATCAGCGAACCTTTGTGAAGGGTCCCTCACCCAAATAACTTTTTTCTCTTCATTAAGATTTAACTGTAAGAAGGCAAGTTTTCATCTATGCAACTTGAACCTATGAAGTTACAACACCAATTCCTCTCAAATATTAAGTCACTCACTTTAGCATTGTGGGGAATTCTCATATTGAGAGCAGACAGGTCCTCCCTTATATGTAAAGGTCCTATATTGCACCAATTGTCAAACCAGAACCAAATTTGCTCACCATTCCCTATCAGACTCTTGAAAGAAGAATATAGTTGATCCCTTAGTCTGAGGATCTAATTCAAGCACTAAGAATGTTGTCCAGTGATTCTTAGCTGCCAAAAACTAGTCCCAGATAGATAATATTCATGCATCCATTTAGACCAAAAAGCTTCTTTGTCATTAAAACGCCTCCATGTTCTTTTATCAAGTAAAGTTGAGTTAAAGACTTGCAAACAAGCTAATCCCAGTCACCTCCTTCTTTTTGAAGGCATAGATCATGGCATTTGATTTTTGCCCCTTTTAAATTCTCAGCTTTTCCTGACTATAAGTTGTTCCTTATGATCTTCTTAATCTCTTTGATAACTCTTCTCTGAAGAACAAGGTGTGAGCTCCAACGTATATGAACATTCCTCAATGTAGACATAATCAACTACAACCTACCAGCACTAGACAAAAGTCGGTTCTGCCAAAAGTTAGCTATACTTTCGATTGATTCCAACAAGGACATATAGTCCATATATGTGAGTTTCTTAGTAGAAATAGGGACAATAAGATATTTAAAAGGATAGAAAATGAACACTTAACCCTGATATAGAAGCAAAGAACTCAACATTCTTGGAGTAATAGGAAATAAATAGGC
The DNA here is from genome assembly GCA_026284465.1 of Erythroxylum citrifolium. Classification (NCBI taxonomy): domain Eukaryota; kingdom Viridiplantae; phylum Streptophyta; class Magnoliopsida; order Malpighiales; family Erythroxylaceae; genus Erythroxylum; species Erythroxylum citrifolium. The sequence continues at coordinate 52,796,590 of JANKOE010000006.1, forward strand.
TTAAATGTCACCCTAAGTATAAATGGAAGATGATGTAATCATAGAGAGGACGATGTAATTTGACTAAGAAATGTAGGTAGGAAAACTCCAAATAGTTACCTTGCATGCATCGCAACTTCCTCACTCGTCAGTTCCCTAACACATGGATCAAGAATTGGAGACTATTGGATGCATGATGATTTAACAATGGAGAGGTGTTCGTCTTTACAAAGACAAATTCTTAACTATATATGCACCTCTTCCACACGTCAAGCCTTAACTCTTCTATTCCAAGGAGAAGCTATAGTTGTCAAATGTCCAAGATAGAACGATCTAAATTAAAGTTGGTAAGATTTTAGTTTCAGACTGAACTCGACTCGAGCTTTTCAAACCTGGTCAGATTAAAGATTGAACTTTTTTTTAAAAAAGCCGTTGTTATTTATTTTTTAAAATTAAAAATATATTTAATTAGGCTTTGCAAGGAGCCTTAAACCCAATTAAACTTTGAGCTGAACCTATTATAAAATTTTGAGCCAGCCTACCCTCTTGTCACCTCTGCTCCAAATTTAACTCAATTGTGTTTGGGTCCCATATAAATAAATGGCTGAGAATTATTGAACACAATAAGATACCATAATATTGGACAGAGGATCTGAACTCCTTGTTACCCTATTATTGGTTCATCCTCGTTTGTGCATATTGGGTCGCCGATAGTGGTCTACATGAAAGACATCTGGAGCATTTAAATTTAAACAGATTTTCTTAAATTTGTAAGTGTTTACCTTACCATTCAACCAATTTATAAGTATATAATGCAAGACACTTTCACTTGTCTCATTTGCTGAGACATGCACACGGAGACATAGGAAAAGCTCAATGATTGATACTTGCAAAGAACGAGTAAGAGTCAACTTATTAAATGAAAGCTTGCTTTGGACAGGACAGGACACCTGCTAGTGGCGTCATTAACTCATTTCAAAAGCTTGTTTTTGCTGTCAATTTTCAACCGAACTGGCCAAGCACGCGTTTAAAGCTAAAGATGGTGGTTAGAATAATTTGGCGCTTTGAGATTGATGCAAAATATCCAAGCTTGAGAGCCTTACTCTAGGATAGTTGTGTAGTAGTATGAATCTACTCTTTGGTCAGAAGTTAACCATCCAAAAATCAACGACTAGGCAAGCAGAAAATTGGCCTCCAATAGATCTCAACTCAGTAACTAACAATAAACTCTGTTTTAATGCAGAATTCATCTGCTATTGTTCTTCAATAGTAAAATGAACAGAATCAGTAATTAAATCCAAAGCTCCAAACCAAAGCTGAGGAGAAGGACCTCATAAAAAATAATCCTAGGACTACCAGCCCATATTACATCTCCGACCTCGTGATAAACTACTTTTGCTCAATATTGGACATTTACACTGGAACTCCTAGTTTTGGTTCAACTCATCCCATGCTTCAATCCAGGTGAACATGGTATCTGCTAACTTATTGAAGTAGCCATCAACTTTGCCAAGTTTTGACTTGACTTGTTTGGATAGTTCAATGTAGCACTTTTGCACAGTGTTGCAATCTTTTGGGAGGATTACAGATTGGAAAAACGGGATCGCCTCCTCTTGCCAGTAGATCCCTTTGTATTCCTTCTTGAGGTTCACAAATGGATTGCTTGCTTTGCTGTGCCAGATGTAAGGCAATCCTGTCTTCACTCACAAACCCAAATGGTCACAAATAACCTAACACATTAAAACAAACTCATTTTTCTTCCAATCGGCTGACCATCACCCATGAGACCAAAGTACATTGCAGGACCAATCAGTTCACGGTTGAAAGCAAGATTCATACCACACATGGGGAACAAGGCTCCTTTTGGTATGGTCATTACTGCATCCACATACCTGGAATTGAGCATAATGTTAAACACATCTAGTACAAATGAATGCTCATTACCAGCAGTAGCATTAAAGTATTTCTTTCACCTGGTGTTCCTCTCAAGGGGCTTGACAAGCTGGGTGGGGGCATCATAATCTGGAATGTTAAACCAGAGGCCATGAGATACAGCTGTTGGGACACCATCTCAAAGACTGAATGGACAACCACGAACAAAATCTGCACCCTCTCGGTAAGGGTCGTACAAAGTGTTGAAGAAAAATGGAGTCGATGGAGTCATAAGGTTCGTAATGTGCTGCTGTTGAGACTCGGTTCCAGCATAAGTATAGCAAGAAGAGAGGGAATAAGGGTGGGGGTAATTCTGGTATTGTGGGGGGAACATGAGGACAAATAGGTGAAAGAGAGTGGGGAGTTAGTTAGGAGGGGGAGAATATATTCTGTTAAGGGGGGAAATGAGGGGTATTCTGTTATGATGATATGATTGGTGAATGTGCGGGAGGATTTGCTAGCCCTCAAAGCCTAGCTAGTCAATAATAATTTCCGATAGTGTTCTTCGTTCTTGCTTATTGTTCCTGTGCCATTGCTTTTGTGTGTATGTTCTTGTGCTTGTGTGTATCTGCTGGCAGTGCAGGTCTCAGTATTGGAGGTGGCTCATTGTTAGAACAGGTGGTCTCTAACAGCTGCTCAAGAGCATTACTCTTTTTGCCAGATGGCTCTTCAGCAAGCTACAATTACAGAAAGTCAACTTGAGATAACATACAGATAAATAAGTTGACCTTGCAAAGAAAATTCAAAACATATAAGAACTGAATAACAATTTAATAGCCAAAAATATCACAAAACCAGGTCTCAAAATATAACAAATCGATCACAGTGAAAACTAAATACATAAAAAGATGGGAAGATTGAGAGTTTAAACCAACGAACGCCGAGTACAGGAGGGAAAATGTTAATTTCTTGCATGGCTGAAGTGGCCAAAGAGCAAGAACCATTCGTTTACAAAATTAAATGCCAATTTTTTTTTTTGATAAGGAAAAAGTGAGCAAAGCTCACAAAGACAGAAAACTACCTAACATAAAAGACCCCTATTAAATCATAATCAAGCCATCTACCAATAATAAGGAGGACTTGTCCCAAAACATGAAAACCAGGAGGAAAATCAAAAGCAAAACGAGAAAGGGAATCAGCTGTAAAGTTCCTTTCTCTGTAAATGTGAGTGAGTTTCACATTGTGAAATCGCTGCAGTAAGTCTAAAATTCTAACAACGAGATGCAAACAATCTGAATTTACCAGCAATCTCATTATCACATCAACAACCACATTCAAATAGGGAGACTAAATTTTGATTGTTACCAAACCAATTCCACTGATAAATGCTGGACCTATTTGACCATACTAGACAGGCTTAGTCACACAGACCAAAGCATGCAATGCGAAGAACAGAATCAAAAAGAGATATATACGCATACGAGGAGAAAGCATGAAGTATACAAACATTAAGAAATCTTGAAACAAGTAACGATATGAAGAAAGCGATATACTTCCATTTTATAACAAATTTTTGCTTAGATTAAGACCGGGATCATTATAATGGCATCCAACCAAACGGAACCCAATTCAAATTTGAGAATTAAATCAAAGCCAAGAGCTTGAAATTGAATAAGAAAAGGAAAAAATTTCGTATCTTTGAGAGAGTAGACTTACAAAGCAGTCATCGTCGATAGTGAAGATATACTTCTTTTTGGAAACAAGGAAGCCAAAGCACCTACAAGCAGAGTCCTTGAACGAAATGCAAGAAGCTTAGGACCCAGAATCCGATTAATATCGTTCCTATTATACAGTTCATAATCAAAGCCCTCAGGAACTTTGATGTTCTTGTTGGGGTCACCATCTTGGACTATGATAAGATGGTAAGGTTGGAAAAAAGATCTCCACATCTCCAAGAAATCCAGGTTTCTGATAGTGGGTATCACAATGTCCAGCTCGTCCTTGAGCAGAGGCAGCGGAGAGACAGTGGTCCCGGTCATTTTCGTCAAGTCAGAGGTGGCGGAAAAATTGAGGAGCGTTGAAGTTATTTGCATTTGTTGCTTCGGATTTGGGACAGGTATGCCACTGGTCGCCGTCAGAATCAGTTCATTTTACTTCTTATCTTATCCTGATCTTAACTTTTTATTTATGTAAATTTCGAGTAAATTTTACATAAATAGATGACTGTAATTTATGAGATTGAGCAGGATATGGTAAAATGAATAGACGATCCCATCTTTATTGCAGCGACTTTAACTTAAATTAATTTAATTTTTTGCTAATTTTATTAAATTTTTAATGAAATTTATTTTAACCTAAATATATTTTAATTAACCTAATTATCTTAATTAATTATAATACCCTATCACTCTTAATTTAATTATATGAACCCTAATTTCTCCCTATCAAAATTTCCAAATCTGGAATTTAGAAGTTGTTTGCCTTTAAGATTCTGCCCTTTAGCTTCTTCTTTTCTTTTGGAAAACCGAAAATGCAGTGAAACATCGTCATCCACATTTGTGTCTAGAGTCTAGAGTCTTAGCTCATTTCTCTCAACTTCCCTGAAGGGGATCTAGCACAAGAAACTAGATTTCCTGAAGATTTAGCCCTTTGGCTAAGTACTGGCATTTTAAGATGAGAACATACTGCTTATCGAGTCAAAGGCAAGAGTTCAGTACATTTTCGAGAGAAGTACGTAGATAAGTGAAACAAGGAATTGTATAGAACTAATCCTTCAACAAAAGCATCCATAGATCAATCGCTGGAAGCTAAGGAGCATAACTTTAATCCACTAAGTGCCTATTAATATTGTACAAACATTTATGTTAGGAGGAGGTAAAAGGGTTTACTGAACTAACAAATAATCTGTAAATCAAATATCGGATCGAATAATGTGTACTAGTATCCATAATTGCTTTTGATTGATGTTGTAAGATGTTGATTTATTTCCTCTCGTCTTCTTCCTTAAGAGAATTCCTCAATGGTTCAGAATTCGTTTTGAATCGTTATGTTTCAATAAGTTGTTTCAACTTATATAGCATTCCCAAGGGACATGTCCTTTGGTAAGTGGAAGAGAGAGGAAAAGGGTTCGTGACCCATTTGAGACCCAATAATTTAATACCCAATAACCATTATCTTGGGTGCGTTTCAAGGGACTCAATCTATAAATTACATGGGACATAAAATAGTCTAACATAATCGACATATATAACCACCAGTTGTTAACAGTTAATTATCGTAACCACTAACTGATAGCGGTCAACCGCCAACTACTATTGAGTAAATCCATCTAAGAGCTAGAATGGTGTAAAAATAATGAGTATGTCGACTAAATCATTTTAACTTTCTCGTCTTATAACGCTCCACTCACTGTTGTACTATTGTTCGAGTCCAGATCCTCTGTTCAATATTATGGTGATTTAGTGTGTCCAATAAATCTCAGCCATTTATTTATGTGGGGCACGCATGAAATTCACATGGGTCCCGCAAAATAAATGATCCATGAGACAAAATAAGACGGAATAAAACTGGAGAGAGGATCTGATTTCCTATTATTCACTGCTGAGTATATTTACTGCAGTCGTGAGTATTATTAAAAAAGGGGTGACTCCATTTCTGATTAAGTAGGTCACAGCATCGTATTTGCCTCCGATACTGACTTAAACATGGAAGGTTTTACACCCGAAAAGAGCTCAAGATGCTTGTCTTTCAGGCCTATAGATTTGCCATCTTGATTCTGAGAAAGCTACCAGACTCGCAGATAGGTCTTGAAGTCCAGCTCATCATCAATACACGCAGATCTGAACACACGTAAATTACAAATAGTAACCTTTCAAGCTGCATCATCAATACACACAGATCTAAACATACATAAATTACAAACAGTAACCTTTCAACAAGGTGACTTGATAACAATGAATGAACACAAAAACTAAAACAAGTGTTCTGCTCTTCGATCTCCTCGTAATATGGCATTTGACAATGGAATGTGAGCACAGTTGTAATCGTTGCAAAATCCATATATTGCAACATTTAGTCAAATATGTTGCACTTTATATACAGCAATCGCTGTGTGTATATATGACAGCATCGAAATCGAAGTTCTGAAGCTACAAAGGGCACAAGAAATACCTAACTAACTGCATAACAAAGGGCTAATTCTTCTGCAAAAACCTGATCTACAACTACAAGTCTCAAGCTCATGATTCGAGCTTTTAACTTTTATGCAAGGGAGACAATATTGAAACTAAGCTTAAGATCTCAAGAACATGATTGATAGCTGAGAAAATGTTATACCGCACCAGGAAACTAGGTCTGAGGAAAAAGTTATTTTGGCTTGTCCATGTCTGACTTAACTCCTCCAAACCAATATCTACGTTTAGCATCATGTTCCATGGACTAATTCTATGTGCTAAATTTTAAGATGGAGCATTAATATAGGAGTACAACTATTGATCTACAAAGAAAACTACAGACTGAAATGAGACTGATGGTGTCTTAGACGTTTGTTAGTCAAGAAGGCGTTAATAGCAGTTAGACGATAGTTTCTGTTAAAGACTATTAATAATGTTGACAGCAAAGAGATTAAATGAAACACACATTTCATTCTTCTCAAATCAGTCTCTCAATAGCTTACTCACTTCTATCTACGTATTCGTAAAATAAGAGTGGTATCAGAGCATTTATTGAAGGGACTTAAGGGATCTGTGGAGCATTTCGTCGAACAAGAAAGTGGCATAAGCCCGAAAGAAGAGTACAAATATTGCGATGGAAGGATTTTCAAGCATGCAAGCACCATTATTCGATGGAGAGTCATACCATTTGGGCGGTAAAAATGCAAACATACTTTGAGGGACTGGACTTGTGGGAGTCAATTGAAGAAGATTATCATGTAGATCCATTAGGAGATAATGCAACGGTGAATCAGATGAAATATCAGAGGGAAAGACTTACCAGAAAAGCCAGGGCCAAGTCTTGCCTCTACTCAACAGTAAGTCCTTCGTTATTCACAAGAATTATGCATCTCAAAATTGCCAAAGAGATATGGGATTACTTGAAGGCTGAGTGTGAAGAATATGAAGATTATAACCTGATGAGGGAGTTCGATAAACTCCAAATGGCAGAGGATGAGGCTGTCAAAACATATGCGAAAAAATTGTAGGATCTTGCGGACAAGATCAGACTTCTTGGAAGTCGGTTTGAAGACGAAAAGATTGTACAGAAGATGCTCATTTCCCTCTTAGAAAAGTTCGAAGCAATGATCATCTCTTTGGAGAATACTAGAAACATGGCAGATCTGAAGTTGTCAGAGCTAATGAGTTTTCTGTAAGCCCAAGAGCAAAGGAGAACTCTAAGGAATGCTGAAGTCACCGAAGGAGCACTCAGGGCAAGTCAGAAACACAAGGGAGGGGGAAAAAAGAAAGGCTGGACCAAAGGATGTGTAGAAAGCAAGAAATAAGAAATGCAAGAAGATTCAGTAACATCATCGCAGTCCAAAAAAGATCCCTGCAAGCATTGTGGTAAGACAAATCATCCACATTACAAGTGTTGGAGAAGGCCTAATGTTAAATGCAGGAAATGCAAGAAGCTTGGACATATGGATAGGTTTTGTAGAAGCAAGGAGCAAGAGCAGAGTTCAGGGGATGTTCATGTTGCTACCAAGAAAGAAGATGAACAACTCTTTGTAGCCTCCTGCCACAGCATCACGATCTCAACAAATAGTTGAATTGTAGATAGTGGTTGTTCAAAGCACATGACAAGTAATCTGAGCATTTTCAAGAATTTAGATAAGAATTACATCTGTAGAGTGAAGATTGGCAATGGACAATTGATCTCAGCCAAGGGAAGAGGAGTTATGGTGATTGAAAGCATGAAGGGTCCAAGGACACTTGAAGAAGTACTCTATGTAACAAATCTGGAGCAAAGCCTCCTTAGTGTTTCCCAATTGATTGAAAAGGGATATTCAATCCTCTTTCAAGGTGGCTTCTGCACGATTATAACATCAGATGGGAGACTTTTGTTCAAGATTGCAGTCAAGGATAGAAATTATGTGCAGAATCTATTTGATCAGCATTAGCTAGCATTAAACGCAAGTGTCAAGGTGGCAAGTCTCTGGCACAAGAGGCTTGGACATCCTCACTGGAAGGGCTTGATAAAGATGTTTGAATCAGACCTAGTTTGAGGAGTTCCAACTCTAGAAGCTGAGCAACAGGTGTGCACTTCGTGTATACAAGAAAAGAAGGTTAGACTGCCATTTAAGGACAGCAAGTGGAGAACATCCGAGCTACTTGAATTGGTCCACACTGATGTATGTGGACCTCTGCCGGTTGAATCCTTGAATGGTAGCAGATTATTTGTCACTTTCATTGATGACAAATCAAGATATTGTTGGATCTACTTCCTAAAATCCAAGGCAGATGTGTAACATCCCACCCTCAACGGGCAGGGTAGAATAGTAATTTGGCATAGGATGAGATGGATTGGGATAATTAGGACTGGTCATGCATAGGACTGTTCATGCATACTAGAATTGGTACACAGTGACATTTGTGCACATGAAATAACTGTACATGCATACATGACATTCCCGATTTTTGTGCCTAATGCATTTTTATTGTGATTTACGTGGTTATCATGTTTGAAAAAATTTTCTGACTGAGCCATTGAGTGTTTTCTATTTTAAGAGATTTTTAGGAATTTTTCTGAAATTTTTCGGAGAAAATTCCCGGACCGAAAAAATTGCCAAGTGGCGAACCGATTGCTTTTCGGTAGCGAAAATTGCTACCCAATGGCACCGTCATATTGGGGATATTATTTTGGAATTGAAATGAGGGCTATTGGACTAGAATGGGTCAAATTGTAGTAGGATTTTTAAATCTTATTCCATACTTTGTTTTTAGCCTATTTTGTCTCTTTCCTAAACCTAATGACACTTGTCCTATGACTTAATGAGTTTTGTCTTATGCCTATGGTTTTCTCTTTGTTATTACCTTGTTAAAAGAATGAAAACTTAGACTTTTTGGCTTATGTTCATCAAACAACCGAAACCTACTCTCCATTTGATATCTCCATCGATTTCTCCTTCCTTAGTCATACTTCCTCCAAACCTTAAGGACTCTTCTTCTTGTAACCAAGTTATTTCCTTGCCATGATGATGACATACTTGCATGGTGTTAGAAGAGGTTGTTAGAGAGAATAGCAAAGAAAGAATTGAAGGAATTGAAGAGTACAAAGGCTTGAATTGGTAAGTGTTTAAGTAAGCTTTAATGATGTTTTAATTATGAATTTAATGACTTGGTTGTTAGATGCATTCAATGGGGGTTAGGGTGCAATTATTATGATTATTGATGCTTTAATTTGATGAAAATTATAGGTGGAATTGTTGGGTATAAATGTATGGTGTGTTAGGATAATGAATGATTATGGTTGAATTTGGTTTTAGCTTGATTTTGATTGAATATTGATGACTAATCTTGCATAGAAATGAAGAGTTTAGTGCTGCAAAATTTTGCCTATTGGTCTAAGTGAATGTATGAATGATGTAGGGACTGATTTTTGTGTTCAATTGGGATGCTTATGGTAGTAGAATTTGAATTGGCATGATAGGAAGTGTATTGGAGAAGTAAAGCTGAAAATTGGTTTTTGACCTACTGTACTGTTTTGATCATAACTCATTGTGTAGTTATGCAAATGAGGTGAGGTTTGTGCCAAATGAAACTTTGGTTTGTTGGCTACATTTTTGTGTGAAATAGGTGTTGTCTAATTTTAGCCTTAAGAGGTTGAATTTTGGCTTGGAAAGTTACTGTTGTGGCTGGTGTGAACAGTAACCGAACCAAATGACCTAATTGTTTGATGATTTTTCTAGATTTATTTAGAAGGAATTGGTGAAAATGGTCTTCATGAAAGTTGAAGCCTATCAAGTTAGGTTTCCATTGCCACTGATTTTGTAATTTTTCGATATGTATATTGGGAGATATGAGTCATTGACTATTGACTGGTTAAATACATTTTGGTGAAACCTAGCTAAAGTGTCAGTTTTGTGAGCATTCTGATTGGAAGCAAATTTAGAGATTTCTGTGAATTGAATTGGCTCTAGTGATCTTCTGAAAAGTTTTAGAGGAAGTGATTATCTTGAAAATGGTATATAGCATGCAATTTTTGGATATCAGATTTGGGAGTTATGAGTTTTCAAAATCTGAATCTGAATTAGGTTATTGACTGCTGATCAGGGCAGTCACTTGTTTGGCAGTTTTAAACTTGTTAGAGATGGAATTGGCTTTTAAGCTCTTCATGAAACTTGAAGTATGTGGTTTTATCTTTCCAGTGATATAAGGTAGTGATTTTTTAGACATTTATACAAGGAGTTATGCTGTTTTGAAATTTGCTGTCCAGATTGGGTAATGTCAGTGGGCAGATTCTTTGGTGAATTGTTTGACCTAGTTAGCAATTGAATTTGCTTTCATGTTGTACATGAAAGTTGTAGAAAACATTGTGATCTTTCTGTGCACATTTATTGTGTAATTTTTGGCTGAATACATAAGAAGTTATGGGATTTGGAAAGTACTGCACTGTTTTGAGAGGTATTGACTAGGCAGTAGCTTTGACTGAATTTT
>JANKOE010000006.1:52883011-52904249 GCA_026284465.1 Erythroxylum citrifolium
TATGCCAATATGCACATAGCAAGTATAAACGTACTAAATGTCCGTAATCATCTAACCCCTAATTTGGGGCGTTACATATGAAGTATAACAAACATATTAAGAATGTCAAAATATTTTAAACAACATCTATACTCTTGAGAATTATATCATTACTATTGTGCTTTAGAAAGAGAAATCACTTTATCAAGAGAGAAATTATTATTTTGTTTTTTTTGTGAACTTTTTATAAGCTTGTTATATACTCCGAGTGTGGAAGGTTGAAGAATCTTGAAAATATGTACTTGTGAGTTTGGAGAGGCTCATCAAATTCAATATTTGATTTTTATAGTGAAACACTCAAGTTGGATACTTGGGGACTAGACGTAGGCTTAGGTTGTAAGTTGAACCAGTATAAATTGATTCCATCTTTCTTCTGTCTCTCTTTAACTTTTAAATTTCCTCATTATATTGTGTGTGTGTGTGTGTGTGTGTGTGTGTTGTTTTTAATAAGAGGCTCCTTCTGTTTCTAACTTGTAAGAGTTTCCTTTTAGTTTTAACAGGTGCCTTCTGTTTTTAAATTGTTTTAACAAGATTTATCATTCAGTAGGCTCCTTTCGTTTAAACAGGTTCCTATCCTACAAAGGGCTCCCATTGCCTAACAAGCTCCTATCATCTAAAAAGACTTTATCATCTGACAGCCAGCTACTGTCTTTATTTGACTAGTATCTGTTTATTATACAAACTGAAAAAACTTGTAAAAAAAATTTATACACACAATTCATCTCCCTCTTGCATTTGTTTGCTTTATCATTTGGAATCAAATCGAGGTTTCATATTTTGTGTTTTACAATGCGTGATAGATCATGATAAACACCTTAAGAAGTTTTGAAGGACAATCTATCTCAAAGCCTCCGTACTTCAACGTAAATAACTACTCATACTGGAAAGAGACAACGACCATATATCTCCAATTTGTAGATATTGAAGTATAACAAGCAATTAAAGTTGGTGCTATAATTCCCACTTCCGATAACGCAGAAGTATGGGCTGATGCTAACGGAAGAAATGCATAACTAAACGCTAAAGCAAAACATCACCTGATATGTGCATTGTCTCCAAAAGAATATGAAAAGATATCCTACTACTCTACAGCAAAAGAAATGTGGGACAAACTTCAAGTCACGTTTGAAGGAATAAATAAGGTAAAGAAGCATAGAATAAGTCTTTTAGTGCATCAATACGAAACTATTGGCATGAAACAAGGAGAGAACTTTAGATGAATTCTTCGGATGCTTTAACAACATCATTACGACCCTAAAGAACTTAGGAAAGATATATCCCAATGATGAGCTCATAACAAAGATTCTGAGGTCACTACCAAAGGAATGAAGACCTAAGGTGACAACTCTAGAAACGACGAAGGATCTAGACACTATTTCACTCAACTAGCCACGAGAAAATCTGATGATCCATGAAACTGAGCTTAGGTGAGATGAAGGAACTTCCTACAAAAAAGGAATGGCACTGAAAGCAACTGACGAATCAAACAGTGATGAAAGTGACACCAAGTTGCAAATAGACGGAGATGATGAGTTCAACTTTATGGTGAGAAAATATGCTTGTTTCTATTATAAAAACTAATGAAGAAAAGAGAAGGAAACAAGAAAGCCATAAATAATTGGTTCATATCAAAAGGTAGTAGCAAATAGCAATACACAAAACATTCAAATCATATGTTATCACTGCAAGAAGCTTGGAGACACAAGACCAGAATGTTCTCTTCTTCAAAAAGACAAGTTAGAGAATAGAAAATCCATAAAGCAAGCAATGATTGTAGCTTGGTTAAATGAGGATTTTGAAAATTTTAAAGAAGAAGAAGAACCAGAAGAAGTTAGCAACGCTTGCTTAATGGCTAAATCAGGGGACGATAAGGTATATTATTCTGACTCTGATATTGAAGTTGATGAATTGAAAAATGCATATCATGAATTATATGATCAGTACTTAAGGTTGATGGTAAAGTACTTCAAAGAAGTTGAGAAGTCCAAAAGCAATGATACATCTCTAAAGAGTAAGATTAAATAATTAGAATCTACAAGTGAAAATTGGACCAAGAATATCTCTTTTGAGATTGACTATAAGGAAAAGGTTTCTTAAAAGGAAGCTTTGGAAGAAAGAGTAGCTAAGTTGAAAAATACTCTGCTCAAAAATGGTTCTGATAAGGTAAAATAATTACAAGAAAAAGTCACTACCTTAGAACTTGAAAAGAAGAGAAGTGTTGGAAAGATTTTATCTCTAGAGAAAGATCTGGAAAATTTCGTTGATGGAATGAAAAATCTAGATACATTGCTTGGTAGCGCTAAATGCATTTTTGGTAAGACTGGAATAGGATATGATGAAAATAATAATATCAAGCTATATAAAAACTTCTTTGTTAAATTCAGCAGCAGTTATAACCAAAACAATAAGAACCTACTAAGTGGCAAAAATCATAACAACTATCATTCATCTATTTTATACGATTATTGTGGTAAACATAATTACATTAGTCATTCTTGTAATTTTCGTAAAAATAAATTATCTCAGATGTTTGTTTGGAGACTAAAAGGTCAAAATACTAACTCGGAAGGACCCAGAAAAATTTAGGTACCTAAAACGAGATAATGCTTTCTGCAGATATGTTTCAAAATGGAGACAAGGGAGAATCAATGGATATTTGATAGTGGATGTTTGAGACATATGACAAGTGAAATACCACACTTCAACTACATTGAAAGAAAAGACAGAGGTAATGTTGTCTTTACAGACAAAAATAAAGCAAATTGGAATTGGTAAAATTGGTGATTTTAACTCTAGCTCCGTTGATAACATTCTCTTTATTGATGGTTTTCAACATAATCTATTGAGTGTGAGTCAGCTATGTGACAAAGGTTACAGGTCATTTTCTATGCATCTCAATATGAAATTGTTGATATTCATAATAGTCTAGAAATTAGAATATATATTGTGCACAACTAGATGACATGTCCTCACAAAATGTTAAGTGTTTTGTCTCTTTAAAAAAGGGTCCGTTTATCTGGCACAAAATATTTGAATATGCCAGCATGAGTATTCTATCAAAATTGTTCAAAAACGAGTTAGTAAGAGGACTACCGACCTTAAAGTTTGAAAGCAATCAAGTTTGTGAGGCTTGTTTAAAAGGTAAACAAGTCAAAAGCAGCTCTCCTTCTAAAAATATGGTGTCTAATAGTCAACCACTTGAACTTGTGCACATGGATTTATTCGGTCCCACTAGGACTCAAAATTTTGGTGGTAAACATTATGGTTTTGTTCTAGTAGATGATTAGTCCAGATTTATATGAGTTTATTTTTTATCAAATAAGGATGATGTTTTTCAAATATTTGAGAAGTTTTGCAGAAAAATTTAGATAGAAAAAGGGTATTACATCACTTCAATTCAAAGCGATTATGGAGGAGAATTTGATAACAAAAAGTTTAAAGAATTATATGATAGCGATGATATAACTCACAACTTTGGTTGATATGGCGAAGACGATGTTGTGTGAAAGTGTACTACCTCACGGATACTAGGAAGAAGCAGTATCAACGACATGTTATGTACTCAACAGATGTCATATAAGACCTATTCTGAAAAACCCCCCTATTAACTATGGAAAGGAAGAAAACCAAATGTTGCTTACTTTTGAGCTTTTGGCTGCAAGTGTTTCATTCTAAACAATGGAAAAGACAACCTTGGAAAGTGCGATGTGAGATCAGACGAAGTTATTTTTCTGGGCTACAATACCATTAGTAAATCAGAGTATATAATAAAAGAACAAAGAAGATAGAAGAATTGATACATGTGGTATTTGATGAAGCACGACCATCAACAATAATAGATGATTTAGATGATGAAGAGCATCTTTTAATTCCTAAAAAAACATTAGAGAATTAAACTACACCAATAATACCCTCAGAATTACAAAATTAAGAAAGCCCCTCTGAAGTTAGAACTGAGCAGGCTCCTTCATCTTAGCAGGAGCCTATGCAACGAAAAACACCGAAAGAATGGAGAGATCTTGATTCATATCAATATATTCTTAGAGATCCCTTTAAAATTCTAAGAACAAGATCATCATTCAAGAACAACTTTGTGGTTCTTATCTCATAAATAAAACTAATGACTGTTGAAGAAGCCCTTATTGATGAAAACTAGGTTTTAGCCATGAAAGACAAACTGAATCAATTTGATGAAAACAAAGTCTGGAATCTAGTACCCCATCCTCAAAACAAGTCAACCATTGGGACTCGGTGGGTATTTCAAAAAACCTTAATGAAAATGGTAAGGTGTTAAGAAACAAAGCTAGACTTGCAGCTTAAGGTTAAAATCAACAGGAAGGGATTGATTTTGATGAAACTTATGCACCTGTTGCTAGATTGGAATTAATTAGAATTTTACTTTCTTTTGCATGCTATAAAAACTTCAAATTGTTCCAAATTGATGTTAAAAGTGCATTATTAATTGGTTGCATTAATGAAGAAGTATTTATTAAGTAACCCCAGGTTTGAAGATGAAAACCATCCAGATTACGTAATGAAGTTAACCAAAGCTCTGTATGGTTTAAAGCAGGCTCTTCGAGCATGGTATGAGAGGTTAAGTAACTTTTTGCTTGAGAATAACTTTGAAAGAGACAAGGTTCATAAAACCTTATTTATTAAGAGAAAGGAGAATGATTTACTCATAGTGCAAATATATGTTTGATGACATAATATTTGGTACTACTAATCCATCCTTCTATGAAGAATTCTTAGCATTAATGCAAGGGGAGTTTGAAATGATGGGAGAATTATCATTCGTCCTCTGACTACAAATCAGACAAACAGAAAATGGAATCTTCATTAGCCAAGACAAATACACAAAGTAACTCACCAATAAATATCATTTTGAGAATGCCTAACCGATGGGTACTCCTATATACACTGGAACTAAACTTGATAAAGACAAAGAAAGCAAAGCTAAAGACGAGAAAAAGTATAGAGAAATGATTAGATCACTATTTTATCTTACAAGTTCAAGACTAGACATTATGCTCAGTGTGTGTCTCTGTGCACTCTTTTAATCAAATCCAAAAGAAAGCCACCTTTAAGTAGTTAAAAGAATCTTTCGATATCTCCATAGAACTATGAACTTTAGACTATGGTATCCAAAAATTGATTCTTTTGACATAATGGGCTATTGTGATGTAGATTATACAGGTGATAAAGTCGATTGAAAAGGCATAAGTGGTCATTGTCAATTTATTGAAGGATGTCTAGTATCTTGGTCCGGCAAGAAGCAAAATTGCGTAAGGCTTTCGATGACTAAAGAGGATACATAGCAGTTGCCAGCTGTTGTGCTTAAATATGATAGGTGAAGTATCAACTACAGGATTTTGCTCTAAACTTTTCTTATATTCCTATATTATGTGATAATATGAGTGTTATAAATATTTCTAAAAACACTGTGCATCATTCTAAGACTAAGCATATAGAAATCAAACATCATTTTCTTATAAATCATGTTTTAGAGGGAACCATTGATCTTTTACATGTTAATATTGAGAATCAAGTAGCTAACTTTTTCACCAAGTCACTCTTTGAAGATAGATTTTGCATGTTAAGAAAAGAGCTTAGAATGTACAAACTCTTTGATATTATTTTTGTATGAATAATCTCTGCTACTTGTCTTTACAGGCAATAGATTTTGCGTGTTAAGAAAAAAGCTTAGAATGTGAAACTCTTTGATATTATTTTTGCATGAATATTCTCTGCTACTTGTCTTTACAGATTCCTTCTATCCTAATTCCTTAGAAACTTTATCTTAGTATAATAGCCCCCTTATAGTTTATAAGGCCCCTTCGTTTTAGAAGGCTCCCTTTTTTTTATAAGACGTCTCTCGAGTTGACATTCCAAGTGAAACATATATTAAAAGGGAAATTTTTATTGTTTTTGTCTTTTTAGCATTTAAAGAATCGTGCGAAGTTCTGACAAGTGACTATACGGGTCTATAAGAAGATTCGCAAATGATCACACTTCCTGTATTAGCCTACGATCGTTCATCTTCACACGAGATCAAAGCTCAAGAAATGCCTAATATACTTGAAATAAACTTCTCTCCTCTACTCACCCTCATTGTTCTTTAAAGCGCCGCTCTTGACTCTTTGCATTCCAACCTCATCCATCGCTCTTACATGGCATGAACCAGATCAAAAGGACAAAATATAACTCCATCTTCTACAAATAATTATAGTGAAGCTCATGTTACTGAACATATCTCCTCTAAGCCGCAAGTATCAGAAGTGCACTGGGTAATAAATAATGACTCAGATGAAGAACATTCTCAGTTGATTAAACAACCATGAACTATAGGAAATATTGCAAAAGAAGCAGAGAAAATTTTTGAATAAAAAGAAAATCTTGGTGTTGAAAAGAAAGAGGAAGAAGAATCTAGAAAAAGAAAAAGAGAAGAAATAAAGAAGGGAAAAGCGCATATGACTAAAGAAACTATTAATAGAAATAAGTTGTTTCATGAAGAGATAATTCCTAAAGAAAAAAGGGAAAAGAAGATAAAAATAGTTGCACAAAAAGGAAAGACATCAATACCACCAAAAATGTTTCAATCAACAGAAGCCAAAGTTCATTATCAAATGCAGAACAAGAAAAGAAAGATGGTTGCTGGGCAAATCTTGTCTCCCATGATGTTTGATGACATAGGTATACTTATCTCTCCTTACTTGTTTGCTATTGGTTGGGAAAATCTTCTAAAATTAAATGAGATAGTTTGCGATGAGCTAGTTAGGATATTCTACACATATATGAGAAAGGAAGAAACTAATGGAAAACTAGCCATTGTCTCATAAGTGAATGAATGTGAAATTCTAATTTATGAGAAAATCTTAGGAGATATACTGGAAGTAGCCCCTATGAGGAGAACTAATTTTTCCTATCATAAGTGGGACGTTAATTATCTAGAGTTAGCCAAAATTCTCAAATCCATTTACTTTCATGCTGAAAACACCCAAGACAGGAGACCCTGGAGCAGACAATTAGACCTAATACCATGATGCCTTGCATTGCCTTCAGCTACTTCAATTTTTCCCAGGAGTAGCTCAGTTGAAAGGTGCAGTCTACTGGACACCTATATGGTGTGTAATATGCTAAAAGGGAACAAAATGAATCTTCTAGCTATGATCTTGAGGTTCATGGTAGATAAGGGGAATCATAAAAATACGAACAGTTGCCTACTTTATGGAATGTTGCTCACTAAGATCTTCAACCATTATGGAGTTCCTTTTGCAAATATGAATTGGTATGCACCGACTAAGTTTCACCCTTCCATTCCCTATCAATTTGGATACAGATTACAAAACAATGATTGGGTAGACAAAAGATCTGAAAGAGTAGCAGAAAAAATATATCCTGGTCTAGACCAACCAACTACCTGTTCCTCCTCATAATGAAAATAATGAAAATCTTCAATAACAGCTGAAGGATATTCAAGTCAATCAAGAACCAAGGTTTTAAAAATCGGACCAGATCAATAGGTCTGACCAAAAAAAGTCTGAATCGGTCAGTGGTCTGTTTCAGTTTCACCTAATAACCTCTATGTATAAAAACTAGCCAGTTTATTAGTGAACCAGTTGGTTTTTTTGTCGAACCAGTATGTCACTTTACCGAACTATAGATATACCTAAAGGCTACTTTAAGTTTCATTTTATCGAACCCTCTCGAGATTCTCCTCGCCTCTTCACTGTCTTCTCTTCACCGTCTTCTCTTCACCATATTCTGATATTCTCTTCACCATCTCTTATCGCCTCTATAGACGTAGAAATCAAGCTTTTCTCGTCAAACTTCATATTTCATTTCATCGAACCCTCTCCTCCCCTCTTTACCGTCTTCTCTTCACCATCTCTCACCGCCTCCATAGATGAAGAAATCGAGTTCTTCTCTTCTTAAATCAAACTTCAAATTTCAAAAATCAAACCCTCTCCTCGCCTCCACTATCTTCTCTCTTCTCATATCTCATTTCTAACCCCTTTTGCCTACTTATTTCAATGAATTACAGAGGCAGGCCATGAAGGATATTGGCGTTATTGCAGGGCTTAATGTGATAAGAATTAAGGAGCCCACAGTTGCGGTTATTGCATATGGCTTGGACAAAAAAGTGTTGAGGAAAGGAGAGTATAATGTTCTCATATTTGATTTAGGTGGAGGAACTTTTGATGATTCTCTGTTGACGATTATGGGGATTTTTTAGGTTTGAGCCACAACTGGTGACACTCATCTTAGTGGCAAGGACTTTGATAACAAGCTTGTGAGTCATTTTGATGAATGAGTTTTGTCAAGTTTGTATAGAATTCTAATTTGTTATGTAGATAAGGAGATAAGGATAAGGCAGTCGGATCATGAGCTTTCTTTTTTGTTTATACTTCTTGATTAATTAGTTTTCTATAACACTTAGAACTCTATTTCATTTGAGATTTTGATAGTTGTGTTATATATACCTATTGAAGTATTGAATTTATTGATCTAAAATACTATTTCGGACTGCTTTGTCGGGCCTCTCTTATAGTAATTAGCTGCCCTTCCTCTAAGACTTGAATTAGTAAGAGCTTTTCTATAAATGAGTACCATTCTATTGTGTTTCTACTCTTGATTTGTTTCTGTTATGGTCACCATTCAGTTTTTGGTTTGTTTCTGCTCTTGGTTTGTTTCTTTTATGGTCACCAGTCGGCTCTTGGTTTGTTTCTGCTTTTAGTTTGTTTCTGTTATGGTCACCATTCTACTATTGGTTTCTGTGTATATGTATGGCTTGTGATGGTTTCAGCTTGACTTTTTCTTTTTTCAAGTTGATTCTTATTTATTGTTGTTCTTGGATTTGATCCATTATTCCTTATATGTTCACAAATATCATATGTGAGTTGATAACTTAAATTTAAGGAGTGTACAAATTTGAAGTAGTTTGATAATAGAACATCTTCAATTATAGTATTGATAGCAATGTAGTATGACCAATTATCATAATAAAAAGAAGTTCAAACTCCTTCTCTCGGTTGGTAATTAATTCTTACCCTGACTCATACTTTAAGGTTGATTATATGAATCATTAACCAAAAATAAATTTTATAAATAGAATTGACTGCACTATAAAGAAGTAATTAATATATTTAAAATAATAATAAGTTTAGAATGTATCGTCTTAATTCATCCTTCAGATCATTTTCTTGCCTCCTAATTAATCTATATAGATCATCTTTATGATTTTATTGAAGAAAATATTATTTTTCTTGGGAAAGTAATAGTATTAATAAAAGGAAAAAAGTAGTTGATTCTTCACATCAAGGTCTGTGCTAAAAAAGCAAAAATAGATTTGTGTTACCTATTGACTACTAGTACAATTAGAGCTTCTAATAGTTACAAAACTAGTGTATCTCATACACATACTTGGTAATTATATGATAGTATGTATAGAGCTCACAAAACAATTATAAATTTTTTAAAGGAAAGGAGAAATTGTACAAGCCTTATATAGATATTATTGATCGACGATGGGATAAGCATCTTGCTCAAAGGATCCCCTTAGCAGTTTATTTTCTCAATCCTTATTGTTTATATAATGGAGACACATATACTAATAATATTATGGGCGATTTGTTTACTATGATTGAATGTAAAGATATTTTCTCTATTGAAGAGCAATCACAAGCAATAAATGAAATTAAATTGTATCGTGAAGGTTTAGAAAGTATTGCTAGATCATCAGCAAAGAGAGAACTTATGAAGTGAGTATCGTAGATGAAGAAGAGTGAAGAAGATGAGAAGAGAAAATTACAAGAAGTGAGAGTAATTGAATAAAGTGAAAGACAAATAAAAATGAGATGGTCTTTCACTTTGAACAATTTCGTGGGTTATGGCATGAGGTGTGGCAAGTGACAATGTCACTTTCTTATAGTCTCTCCTTGGTATTCATTTAACTAGTCCATTTGTCTCCAATTTCTACTTCAATTGTCTCCCAATTTTCAATGACATGTGTCATTAAATCCCAATGTCATTTATAAAAATTTCCATTGCTATTTGGGTCTTGTTTCTACTACTATTCATCAATTGTTCTGCCACTTGGTATTTTTCCTAGTCCAAAAATACCCTTAAATTTCAAAAAATTCTCATATTTCAACAAAATTTTAATTCACTACTTATACATTCCAACTCAATTTTTAAGACGCATAATCCATAATTCACATTATAATCGCATTAAAACAGTCATTTATACCCGAAAAATGTCAAATGAGTGCATGAACAAATCATTGCAATATGTGTAATAATCAAATTCACGTGTATGTATGCTAACATTATGCATGAGCATGAAATGTATTTTTCTAATTTCTCATTTCTATTTCTCAATTACAAAAATCTAGGGTTCTAACCCTTAGCATGGGAATGAGATATTACATAAATTGTTGTTACAAGATTTATCATTCAGTAAGCTCCTTTCATTTAAGCAGGGTCCTATCCGACAAAAGGCTTCTATATTACCTAACAAGCTTTTATCTTTTAAAAAGACTTTATCGTCTGACAAACTCCTATTATCTTTATTTAACTAAGATCTGTTAATTATACGAACTGAAAGAACTTATGAAAAAATTTTATACACAAAATTAACCCCCTTTTGCGTGTGTTTGTTTTATCACTATCATCTTGTTTTCTTGCCTCATCTTGTTTTCTTGCCTCCGTGTGTTACCTTGTTTTCTCAAGTCCACCCCTCACTATTTTTTTTTATTGCTTCTTTGTTTGTCTAGGTTCTAATAATTTGTTATATGCTCTAACTTTTCAATCTCATTCAAGAACTACTGTTTTTCATAACAATAAGATTTGGAGCTGTCTTCTTTATTATAATTAAACCTATTGTTGTGAGTTAGATTTTGTTTAGACAAAGATGCTATATGAGTTTGTAATGGGAAACGCAATTTGGATACATCGAGTTTCTTTATTTCGGAAGGCAAGAAATGATGTGTTTTGAATCTTTTTGCATATTTATTAAAAGAATTCTTTTGTTGTTAATAACATAAATGAAAGTAATAATATGATACTTTTATCTAAAGGTCACGCTGAAGTGGAGTTTAAAAGGTTCAGATTAGGATTCATCCATAAACGATCTAGCTATGATCTGAAATATTGTCAATCATGTTCAAATAATAAAGATTGATAGAAAAAGTATTATGCATAAAACATTGTAGAGAGGGATCCTTCTATGACCAAAACGAAAACATTGAACAAGGCAAAGCGCTATTCAAATATTTGCATTCAAGAAGGTGGAGATCCACTAATAGCTGGGGGATAAGGTTTTAGGCTGTTGACATTATCACTCAGGTTGGAAATTTTCACTCCAGGACTTGTTAGAATAGTCGATGTTTTGGTAAGCTTCTTAGGGTAGACCTAACAGGCTTGTTTTCAATTTGGTGAAATCTTACGACAAACTTTTTAGAAGGAAAATCCTTGAGGTTAGGAGGCTTGGATTGAGAGATCGCACCCACTTTGCATTGACAGATGCTTATTTTAGTGAAAGCTGCATTCATTTTTCTTTTGTTAATATTAATAACATAAATATATACAAAAAGAAACAGCCATAGATTTTTAAGATTATGGTCCTAAAAACAGAGAAAATATTATTATTTTTACTATCAATTAAGGAATAAATTTAACATTTAAAAGTATTTGAGTTTTGAAAATGATTAATGTTCAAAAGTTTTCTAATTTTCAAAAGGTTATTCATGCAGGTTATTTGAAAACGGTCTCTGTACTAGTTAGGATAAAACTACGTTCCACATAATTCTCTAAACCTGCCGTGGATTTCTATTAAGTATTGTTGTTATTGTTGTGTTGAATTAAATAATTTATTACATTTTAGGATTCACGTGAAAAAAAAAGGGAGAGAGCTCTTATTCAAGCTCTTTTTAGAATGTTAATGTTTTTGTCTACTATCGAATTTATTTAAGGATGCCCGAAAGTTGAATAATATATCAATTAATCAAGTTCCCGATGAACTAATTTTTTGTCCACCATTGCTTGACATATTTGCAGCTATTGTGCAGTTCTTGATTCATCAGAGATCAATTATCATTTGACCAAGAAGAAGGAGACAAGTTTGCCAAAGATGACGACTGTGAAAGAGTATGTTCTACTCGTCCAACCCAAAAGAGATAAAATGTCAACATATGAAACTAGACGAATGGGACTGTAAACTTTGTGGTCTCAGGAGACCCTAGAAGGAGACTTGATAACAAAGAAGTCTAAGGCTTGTCAGTCCTGTACATATGAGGATATAGCACCAATCTGACAGTGATGGACTGTTAAGCTGTTGCTTTCAATCCTCTGCTTCCCCATCACTTCTCACAAAGGTTTCTGCTTCAAAATGCAGTAAGAGAAAAGATGAAATATCTCACGAGTCATCTAGCTACCAGTAGGTGAGACATCTTCAGGAAATCACTTTCATTTTTGGTCTACTTCAAAGGTGTGGGTGCTGCAGCCACAAGTCCTTGCTAGGGAGTTCGCAACAAGCCGGACTTCAGAAAATCTCCTTGGAAGCAGAAAGCCAGTAGTTCTTTTTGTTCACTGAAATGGAGGTCATCTTCTTGATTGGTCTATCTCTCATGATGCTTCCATATGCTGGTAAACTTTTTTCTTAGCTTACAAACGTGGAAATCACGATGTACATCTTATTCACGAATATGTACTCCCGTCTCTTCATTCATTGTTGTTTCTTTTTCATGATTGTAGCTGCATATGATCCGCTCGATCCTAATGGGAATATAACTATCAAATGGGACGTAATGTCCTGGACGCCAGACGGCTACGTGGTGAGTATCGTTTTCATTTGGTTGGTCTTCTTGCTGTTTCATTTGAAGCACAAGAACTCTTTAATAGGAGATTTGCAAGTACGTTTATCTTCAACTAAATGTATGCAGTACCACTTGCCATCCTTATCTGTCATTCTTCTTTTGTATCACAAATTCAATGGGGCCTTTCTCACAATACCCAATTTATCCCTTGCTGGTACACGGGTACGGATAGGTATGTAACATAATATCAAAAACTCTGTACAAATAAAAGATGGAGCTACAAGAGGAAAGAAAAACAATAAGATGTAAAGCCATTCCAGACCACTCTGTTTAGCTTTCAGATTGTTGCTTGTACCTACGTTTCAATCCATATCAGAAGACTACAAGAAAAAGAGTTTGTGGACCATTTGTTAGAATTGTTCCTTCTCTTCATCGGTTTCCCATAGATCCAGACCTGGTTAAAAATATGAGTTTACAAGACAAGCAAGTCCGTAACAAACAAGATGTGAAGATAATAACAATCAATATCTAATTCTTCTAGGCTACGGTAACAATGAGCAACTTCCAAATGTACCGGCAAATCATAAGTCCTGGGTGGACTCTAGGGTGGTCATGGGCAAAGAAAGAAGTGATATGGTCGATGGTGGGGGCTCAAACAACAGAACAAGGTGACTGTTCCAAGTTCAAGGGAAACGTACCACATTGCTGCAAGAAGACCCCCACAGTTCTGGACTTGCTTCCTGGAGTTCCTTATAACCAGCAATTCACCAATTGCTGCAAAGGAGGTGTAATGGCAGCTTGGGGCCAGGATCCTACAGGTGCTATCTCAGCATTTCAGGTGAGTGTTGGAGTTGCTGGCACCTCAAACAAAACGGTAAAACTTCCCAAGAACTTTACTTTGCTTGGACCAGGACCAGGCTACACCTGTGGCCCTGCAAAGATCGTGCCATCTACAGTATTCTTCACACCCGATCGTAGGCGAAAAACACAAGCACTTAGTAAGTCTTCGATTGCTCCAAGTTTCCCTAAACATTGGTTTTTGTTATTCATGATTTTAACCTCCTCTAATCATAAAAAAGCTCCATTGGTCCAAGCCTTTCATCTGTCAGATTGGTCAAGTAGGACAAAATATAATGTAAACTCCTTTTTTATGCAGTGACATGGAATGTGACCTGCACTTACTCACAGTTCCTTGTCTCCAAACATCCTAGTTGTTGTGTTTCATTCTCATCTTTCTACAACGAGACGATTACTCCTTGTCCAACTTGTGCATGCGGTTGCAAGCACAAGAATAGCTGCATTAGGTAAGCGAATTCATTTTTATTATATAGTAACCCAACCACAATCACTTACGATTTTAACTGTTAGCCTGGATTTTTTGGTTAATGAAAATGCAGAACTGACTCAAAAGAAGCTCACAAGAAAGGAATAAACACGCCCAAGAAGGACAACACACCACTGCTCCAGTGCACTCATCATATGTGTCCTGTCCGAGTTCACTGGCATGTGAAGGTCAACTACAAAGACTATTGGCGTGCTAAGATTGCTGTGACTAATTTTAACTACAGGATGAACTACACTCAGTGGACACTTGTTGTTCAACATCCCAATTTCAATAATGTCACCCAGACCTTCAGTTTTGATTACAAGCCTCTTATAGCATATGCATCCGTCAGTAAGTCCCTCCTTAAAGCTCAAAATGTTTCTTCGTTTCTTAAGAACACTACCAACAGATATATCATTGATCTGCAGATGATACTGGGATGTTCTATGGAATGAAGTTTTACAATGACCTTCTGATGGAAGCTGGGCCTTTGGGAAATGTCCAGTCTGAGGTGCTTCTTCAGAAAGACAGGAATACCTTTACACTGAAACAGGGATGGGCATTTCCTAGGAAAGTTTATTTCAACGGTGATGAATGCATGCTACCCGCACCAGATGCCTATCCACATCTGCCAAATTCTGCCAATACGATTCCAGTTGCATTTTTTACAGTGTCAGTTTCACTCGTCTTGATATTGCTGTCAATCAGATAAAATCAATTTTATACATAAAGCCAGAAATCTGCATGGTTAATTCATTCCGCGTCCAGCTTCACCTGTGTTGTGTGTGTGACCAATCAACTAAATCTTTAGTTTATTCTCAAATTTATTAGGAAATTTTATAATACATGGCTGCAAATGCAAATTTGATTGTTTGCTTTTTGATGGCATGTCTATTTACCCCTGTTTGCAAGGAAAGTTAAATCTACAAATCATAAGAACATTACTAGCAAGAAAGCAACATGTCAAATTGAGAACTTCTTTCACATAAACGTCAAGGGATGAATAAGTGTAAAATATTTATGAAACAAGATTGATAAGAAGAACAGAATATTAATTGCAGTATCAATAAGAAACGTAGAGCTGACTTATCGGGTAACATTATACAGTGCCAACCTACTTGTTGCTCGTTCCAACCCAGACTTCCAAGTCTAGTACCAAAGCAGATGGGATATCCATGTTGGAAGAACGAATACCCTTATATGATTTTGGCTAATTACATTTAAGCCAAAAACACAATCATGTACACCATTAATGTGATGAGAGGAGAAAGGAGGGACACAAATTGTCGAGAAACGCCATTCGGTAACCATGGGTAGGCATCTGGAGGGGGCATTACACAGTTGTCACCATTAAAATAAATCCTTCTCGGGAATGCCCATCCCTTTTCAAATGTGAAAGTTGATGTATCCTTCCGGAAAAGTAGCTCTGACTGTACATTGCCAAGAGGGCCCGCTTGTGATAGAAAATCATTGTAGAACTTAACTCCCCATAACAAGGCCGTATCATCTGTAAACCAATTAACTTTTTCAAGTTACATTGCACATTTACTCAGAGAGAAGTAAAGATGTAAATTTGGCAGGGTTTAACTTACTTAGACCATCATAAGGAGTTAATGACTTGTAATTAAAGCTGAAAATCTGGGTAAGGTTATCAAAGTTGGGGTGTTGAACAACTAGATTCCACTGTGTATAGTTCATGCGGTAGTTGAAGTTCGTAATTGAGACCTTCACACGCCAGTACTCCTTATAATTTATCTTGACATGCCAATGGACTCGTATTGGGCACATATGGCTGGTACACTGGAGTAGAGGTGCATTGTCTGATTTGCTTGGACTTGAGACAATCGAGGCCAAGTGTGGAGTGTCAGGGCTGTGACACGCATTAAGGGAAAAGGACCAAGAACATGATGAATGAGATAGTTCCACGAAACGGTTGACAAAATTAAATACATACACAAAACTTACTCTACACAGCTCCCAGATGCTGTTTTATTGTTACATCCACAACCACAACTTGGGCATCCCACTATTGTGTCATTGTAGAAGGAGGAGAGAGAAACGCAGCAGGTAGGTGTCTTCTGAGCCAGAAATTGCGAATATGTGCAAGTAACGTTCCAGGTCACTGCCACAATAGCAAGGAAATGTGATCAGAGCATGGGGAGCTGGTTACATTACATTTCCACTTACATAAAACTCTTTCTGAAACTGTAAGTAGATGACTTACTTAAAGCTTGAGTAATTCTCCTTTTATCTGCTGATACGAATTTAGTCGGTTTCCCAATCTTTGCAGGACCACAAGTATATCCAGGCCCTGGTGCTTTCAAAGTGAAGTTCTTGGGAACCCTGACAGTTTTGTTTGTGGTTCCAGCAGCACCCACACTAACTTGGAAAGAGGCCAAAGCAGTAGAGGGGTCCTGACCCCATGCATTAATCACTCCTCCTTTGCAGCAATTTGCAATCTGCTGGTTGTAAGGAGTTCCTGGCAATAGATCCACAACGGTCGGATTTTTCTTACAGCAATGTGGGATGTTTCCCTTGAATTTAGCACAATCCCCTTGTTCAGTGGTTTGGCCTCCCATCATACTCCAGATTACTTCCTTTTTCGCCCATGTCCAACCCAATGTCCAGCCTGGTGCTTGAATGTGGCGATATTGCTGGAAGTTATACATTGTAACAACCGCCTGTAAAGGACAAACAAAAAGGAGAAGAAACAGTAAATTTTTAACAATGATCTATGAAGGCTAGATTGAGTTCTATAAATCTTTTCAACTAGAAAACCTGTTAATTCAACTGATGAGAGCAAAATCGTTACTCATTTATTTTATTTGCAGATGATGAGCTCAAAAAGATGGATAGAAGTCATTAAATCAATTATATATAACTGAAAGTCTGCAGAAACTCTAAAAAGGTAACCAGGCTGGGGTCATATCCCGCCCTAACGATCTTGACCAGAAATACCGTCATGGTAAGGCTAGAAGCAAACATAAGCTCTAAAATTTCATTATACTTACAACATAACCATCTGGTGTCCAGCTCATTATGTCCCATTTGATTGTAATATTTCCAATTGGATCGAGAGCATCATAGGCTTCTGCAAATAAACCAACACCGTAATGAGAATTTCAGTACCAAAATTCATATAATTCTTACTCCAGGTAGCAGTGGAAACACCCAGACCGAAAGATAGCAAAAGTGATGGAAGTTCAGAACGCAAGTGGCATGCCAACCAAGTTCCTGATTCCCAATTTTCACTTTCTAAGTGGTTTTTAGAGGGATGGTGAGTCATATACTTCCTTACAGATATAGCGAACAGCAACATCTGATAGACCAATCCAAAACATGAAGATCCTAACTTAAAACCGCAAGCTGATAGAAACCCAGTTTTCCATCTCAGTGAAAGGGGAAGTATAACTGCCCTCTAGTGTCTCTTAGATACTATAAATCACATGCCATGGAAGACTATCCTGCCTCAAGCAGTTAACAAACTGAGCTAGCAGACCCCAGTTCAAAGAACCGAAAGAAAAGAACACTCAAAGCTCTAGATTACATCTTTACGCCTAATGTGAGACAAAGCAAGACTAACCTGTAGATGTCAATGTGAAGCAAGAAAGGAAGAAGACTAGCAAAATGGTTAAAGAACCAAGCTTGATAATGAATCCAACAGCTGAAGATGAGACAGACTCCATTAATTTTCTTGATGCAGACTTAAGTCGTGAATGTGAAGTATTCTGCTGCCCTGGTCTATCTCCAGATCAGGATGGGAGAGAGAGATAGAGTAAGGTAGGAGAAGTACTGGCCTCTTGTTCAACTAGAAGCGCAGATTATAATTAAAAGTTGTCATCAACCGTTTTGGAGACAGTTGTAACTTCAACTTGTGTCTTGTGAGGGTGTACGCAGGAGGGAGAGAGTGCGAAACATGTCAATGGTCAATTACCACTATATCCTTCTTGAAAGGCAATGATTGGTAAGTCCTTACAGCAAGCAAACAGGTCCAAATTTTGTTTATTACACGCAAGTCCGGTGAGAAAATGTATACAAGGTTATAGTGGTAATTGCGACCAATGTTGAAGAAAAGTTGCACTAAATTAAAGAAATTAAAAGTTTCTAGATTGCTGACTAAACACATAAAATGACATATTCCTCTGCTGTCGGTGGAGCCAATAAAGCAAGTCTTGTTATTTCTTATGGTTCAAAAGATGAAGAAAAAATACATAAATTGGATCAAATTTTTTAGAGTTTTAGTCATATTATAAAATTTGTTATTAATAAAGTGAATCCTCATTTATTTAAATAGTATTATCATATGTTTTATAACCAGAACTGAGGATGGGACCCAACCCAACCCAATGACCATCCAACGCCATCATGTCGGCAATCAAACAAAGATATATTGGCAAAAAATCAACTGACCCAGAAACCAAAACAGAGCACCACAGAGGACAAGTTTAATAGTCGCAAGGCAGAGGTATACAACATGCTCTGATACCAAATATTAATTTAAATCATTTGCATGCATTTCATGTGTCACATACAAATTCTTCACGTATATATCAACAACACGTATGTAAATATATATATATATATATAGGCAGAAGCATAACTGAAACAACCATACCTCCGATCATTGTTACCTAAAAAACCTTTATCCACTTATTAAATCTCATTGCCAAAAATGAAAATTTTCTAACCTCTTCAAAATTCTCAAGTTAATGATGCTTAAAAATGTAAGTTGAAGGTTAGGGACCCAAAAACAACCCATAACTATCCATATATTACTCTACCCATTACAGAGACAACGGCAAGCAACAGACCATCACATTATTTTAGAAATGTTGTGATGCTAAAATAATGTGATGGTTGTGAATCATATGGACCACGAGAATATTCCACATTCTTTCACTTGGTCCATATAATTCAACATTCACTTTATGGAAAAACAAAATATATGAATCATGGCGATAAGTCCTCTTATAACGAGTAATATCTTTCATGTATTACATTATATTACGTCTTTACACGCATGCCTTCAACTTAATGAATAAACCATATGTTTATTCTAGGTCCAAACTTAATGAAGATTCTCAATATAACAAAATGAATATCTATAGGTGCATAAACCATATGAGAAACATCACATTGAATAAGAGTTTTATTAAAAATAATGTACATTTAATGACATTATTTTACAAAACCTAGTCCCATTTGTACTACATAATCCTTAAACTGCTTAAATGGCATGCCTTTAGTCAAAGGATCCGCAATCATCAACTCAGTGCCAATGTTCTCAATCACCACTTTCTTTTCCTTAACATGTTCTTTTATGGCTAAATATTTAATGTCGATATGTTTACTTCGACTTCCACTTTTGTTGTTTTTAGTCATAAAACTGCAGCTGAGTTGTCACAGTATAAGTTTAACAGCTTAGAAATAAAGTCCACAACTTTAAGCCTATCATATCGTTCATCTTTATGAAAATGCAGAGCAACAGATAATATCTTTAATACCAAGGTATCTTTAGGAGTTATTGTAGGATTATTTAGATAAAAATCCTTAACCACTTTTTTATCCATCTGGGAAGTAATGATATCTCAGGAAACTTTGGGTTAGTTAAGTATATAGTCCAAAATCATACCAATCTTGAATAGTTTAAGGAAGAGAACCATGCAAAAAGTTCAATATAAGGTATATCCCAGAAATATCAATATAGCATGTATCATTATTTTTTAAAGAGTATAAATCTCTCATTATCTCATACGCACTTTGTTGGACCCTGACTTTTTCCTAGAAGTTAGAACTATTAAATGAGAAGTTGTTAGTGATTAGTTATGAGTAAAGAAAAAGGAGAATTCTTGAAATTGAAATGATATACAAGATTTAGGTAGTGAATGTAGTAAGTTGATGATGAGTGGGGATATGTGTGTATGTTCTGTTATTAATGTTGATGATCAATCATGGACTATACTTTGTTTATAGACGATATTGAGTTTAAATGGAAGTTGAGAGGAAGAATAGTGATTGAGCATGAAAGTTGAAAATGCAAAAAAGTAATAAAGCATGAATAGATTGATTATGAATTATTGGTTTTTCATGATTTTTTACTAAACATGCATATTTTGGAGTAGTATGAAATTATGGTGAATGAGTTGATTGAAATGGAGTAGAAAGATTAGAATAAAAATAGAAGTGCTAGATTTTTAAAAAAAAATGGAAGTCTGAAAATTTTCTGGGAATTAATAGTGACAGTGTTGAAATTTTGATTTGAAACTTCTATGATTTTTCTGTACTGATATAGAGTGATTTTGATAAAATGGTCTTCATAAAAGTTGTAGCTTATCTTTTTATCTTTCTAACGCTATAAAGTATGAAATTTTTTGATATCGGGACTGGAAGTTATGATTATTTGAAGTTTGAATGCTGTTTAGGATGGAACTTTCGAGACAGCCGGTTTGATTGAAATTTTGACCCTTTTAGAGGCAAAAATTATTTTTGAAGTCTTCATAAAAGTTGTAGGTCTAGAAGTTCTCTTCGAAACGGTCTTTGAATAACCTTAATCCGATATGTGTAGTGAAAGTTATGCCCTTTTTACCAAACAGATCTGAGGAAGAAAAGGCAAAGGAGGAAGTAGGGAAGCATTTCGCGACTAGTCGCGATCGCGACTTTGCAGATTTCCTGATCTGAACATCTTTCACTTTTTTGGCCATAACTTTTTCGTCCGACCTTCGATTGCCCTGATTTTTGAAGCATTAGTTTTCTAACACATTCCTCTACCTCTCCACAAAAATGTAGAGCTTTTGGTATTAATCTGAAAAAGTTTGATGGAATCAAATTGAGAGGATCGGTTAAAAGAGTATGAGTTGGATATTTTTACTAAATATGCTTCAGTATTTTGGTGATATTTTAACCTCTAAAGCTCCAAAGGTGATGATTCTTATCCCTAAATAAACTAGAGACATGGAGCTACAAATTATCTTAAAGAATCGAATTTCAATTCAGTCCCTAAGACTTTCAATTTCTGGAGTGAAGTTGGGTATAGTGTACAGTCTCGGTTTAGTAATAGTCC
>JANKOE010000006.1:52919126-52929647 GCA_026284465.1 Erythroxylum citrifolium
ACTAAATAAAATAAATATCAGTGTGATGTCTGATTTGATTGTACTGTCTTGGGTGGCATCCACATATCCTCCTAGGGAGTATTTGGGTGTTACATTCCCACTCACCTGAGGCAAATACACTAGATAACTATCGAAGGAGAAGGAAGGAGAGAGAGACTTATAAATAAATTAAATAAAAAGTGGGTTTCACCTAGCCACTTCAGCAATACATGAAACTCACAAAAACAAAAAAAGTATTTTAGAAAATGTCAAGTTAGCACTGATTGGTCCTTAATAGAGAGGTTTAAATTTTTTGTTAAGATGAGGTCAAATTTTAACATTTTCTAAATATTATGGTTATAATTTTTCACTCTAGAATATTATGGTTAAAATTATGAGGTCAAAAGTGACCATTTTATCATTTTTATGATATGTCTTATAAGAATTAAACAATAGAATGTCAAGGTGACACATAGCTAGAGATTACATATCCTTACACCTCTTACTTCTATATTTGTTAAATGAATGAAACATGAAGTACAGTGATGCTAATGGATATCATGGTCTTTTGCATAATATCATTCTTTTTAACATAATAATCATATTATGTACTTATCCATGTTCATATTCAAAAGTGGAATAACAAGTTCTAAATTTTATTTCTTCTTTGTTTATTCCTTTTTATGGTCATCACAAGAGGAATGAGAGATAAAGGTGTAAATTGTCATATATTTATGTAAAATTAGACTTGTTTAAGTTAATGTCAAATATTAATTTTTGTGTTGTTATTTTAACGACACGAATCTAATTACTTAAGTTTGCGTATTGAAATTTATATTTTAGTTTTTTATGTACTTTGTTTAGTTCTTAAAGACAACTAACCTTTCCTTGTGATTAGTTAAAGAAAAATATCTCTACAAGTTATTTGACATGTTAAAGAAAATAAATAATTTTATGTATTTTCTTTAACATGATTTAAGAGCCTTATCACATGAATTAAAGGTGAACTATTAAGCATGTTATGGAATTTGGAATCACCTTGTACCAAATTATATGGATGGTTAGTAATGTTGTTTTCACGAGAAAACAGATCTTACGTCCTATAGGCTTCCCTATTGAAATAGTTAAAGTTATTACATATCATGATTTGAGAGCCTTATCACTTGAATTAGTTAACTTTACTCTACTAGGGTTCTTTATTTTTAGTTTATATATATATAGGGTGATCATTTGTTTCAAGCTAAGCATGTTCCAGTGAATTATGTGAATTGTGTTCATGTATACATATATAAACTTGATGATTAATTGTCGCATTATGATGTTATATATGATATGCATGTAAATTAAAATTGTGTGTTATAATTAATATTAAATTGTTATATGAATGATGATTGAAAATTTTTGTGATATTTTGATTTCATAAGCAATTGAAAACTAATGATTCAATCTATCTGTGCATGATTTAACATTAACATGCATATTCACTATTTTCTTTCTTAATATAAAAACCTAGTGTTTCAAATATAACTACTATGTTAAAGAACATTGTTTTTAAGCTTAACAAGGATAGAAGTTGAATGGTGACAATTAATAAATTTGGAATATGAAATTCAATGTATACTGAAAGAGCAAGAGACTTTAGAACCATTAAATACAACAATAGATATTCCTTAAGAAGGAAATACTACCAAAAAAAGGGGATCATAATGTATATGAGATATGTAAAAACAACTTATTAGTTTGTATTATAAGGTGATATAGAACTTTAAATGCTGAACTTACTTTAACTCATAAGAAAATGTTACCTTTTGTTTTGCAGGTTTGGAAGATAGAATAGAAAGCCTTACCTAATTATGTCTATTTGGGTGAAGGAGAGTCATTACCTACGATCATCTAAAAAAGGTTTACTATAAGGTAAGAGCAAGGGCTAGTCGCATTGCGTAAGGAGTAAAAAACTACAATTAAGTTTGAGAAGAAAAAGCCTCGTCGAGCATAACGACGTTAAATAATTGCACTTTTTGAGAAGCAGCCCAAATTACAATAGTTTTTATTAGTTTTGTTTTAGTTATATATATTTCGCATTTATTTGTTTTTGAGAAATTAGTTTATTGGTTTAGAGGAGAAAAGGGTCTTGTAATTCTAAAATATTGAATTTCACAAGGCGTGATCATGTCTTATGTAATTTAGTTGTTAGCAGTAAAGACCTTAAAATTTCATAATACTAAATCTCGTAAGGTAAGATCTCATCTTATATAATTTAGCTTTCTAGAATGACACCTTTAAAATTCTAGAATACTAAATTTCATAACCCGAGATCACAACTTATCTGATTTAGTTTTCTAGAATGAAACTCTAAGTTTTCTTATCTTTTTAAAATTATTTTCTAAATTAAATTATTTAAAAATTAAAAAATATTTTTAAAAAAATACTTAAAAATAAAATTAAAGTAAAATAGACACGTTAAAAACTATTCAAATAAAATTTAAATATTTTATTTATTTTAAAAAATAAATAATAAAAAACCCTAATCTATGTGTCTCTCTTTTAGCAGGCAATATTAAACGTTCCCAACAGAAAGCCCCGCCACAACAGACAAGTACTAACTAATAGACATGCCTCATCATGCAGCCACACCACACTCCTCACTAGCTAATAAACGCGCACCACCATAGACACTCCACTCCACAACAGACACAACGCCACACAAGCGCATAGCCCCACGCTCACTTAGCACATTTTAGCAATAATGGTCCATGCCCTATCATGCAGCCATGTCGCACTCCTCACCAACTAACAGATGTGCATCACTTAGCCCTCGCAAATTGTGACCATGTAGCATCGTTAAAGCACCAACAATAGGAAAGTCAACTAGCATAAGCCATTCAGCATTCCAACAACAGGCGCAACACTAGATCCATCACCACCCACTTGTATTTTCACTTCATTTTTGTTAGTTATTTTTCATTGTTTTTTCCTTTCATTTTAATTTTAGTCATTGTTATGTTGTTTTTATTATTTTTCGGAGTAGTTTACTATTTATACTAGTCTTTGTTATGGGATGTCCTAAAGCTACGATCATGACTGCAGCAAAAGGAAAATCACTAGTGACTATAACTGCACACCATCAATCTGCTGCAGGACCTAACACTAGTACCAAAAGGAAGCAAGTTAGGATAGGGAAAAGCACCTTTGTTTTGTCAACAGCTGAGTCAAACTTGTGTTGTTATCTCACTTTCAACGCTAAAGAACAAAAACAATGGTAAGTTGTTATCAAATCCCAACATATTAATGCAGGTAAGTTTGTACACTACTCATCCTTAGAGGAATTGCAAATTAAAGACGAATTTGACTATATACTTATCAACATGAGTTGGAACTATTTTATGTTGACTCGTTGCCCAATCTTTTTTGAATTAACTAGGGAGTTTTATACTTCCTTTAAATTCGACAAACCAAACAATTTTATTTTACATAGTCCTAATGTGATATAGGACAAATTAATGGGTGTCGAATTCAAATAGAACATCACTAATTTTAATTTAGCCCTAGGGTTAATAGATGAAGAATATGCTAATTTGACTCAGTATAAAGAATTTGTTGCGGACTATGGTGAATTTGATTCTTTTCAAGCATGAAAATCAATGTCTTCTGACCCGTTTGTTTATCATCCAAGTAAATCTAAGGGTAGTTATCTTAATAAGATGGAGTGGATTTATATGTAACATTTCTTGGCTTTTAATTATTCAGGACGGCAAGCTACAACGTGTACTTACACTAAAGCAGAATTGTTCTTTATATGGTGTATGGTAAACAAAGTACGAGTCAATTTAACTGTCTGGTTGACGATGCAATTTAATATTGTTCTCTCTTTTAACAAGAATTTATGCCTTGGTTCTCTTATCACTCATCTGGTCATTAATTTGAATTTGTTTGATATGTCTAACACTAATATATGTTTATAGCCTGTGAAATGGAACCTTTAGATAGGGCTTGTTTAGGTAGGATGGGAGTACTCAAGCAACAAAGGAGAGCATTCATTTTGTACTACGTGATCACTCCCAATAGGTTCATCATCAATATAACAAGAGGATCGTGACGTTTTACCACCATTTTATCTTCCGACTCTACCAATCCGACACTATCATCATTTTCAGCTGGAAAGATTATAACACAAAATTTCTAAAATTGAGATGAATTTGGATGCTATGCTCCAAATCCATACCTCCATGTCCACTAACACTATATTACATCTCCTTTCAGATGCTCACAGCTCAAGGGAGTCTTATACTCTGTGCTTTGTTTGTGTTGATCATTTTTGTGAGATGTGAGTATCTTATGCATAGATTAGGGACAATGTATGATCTAGGTGTTGGGGTGCAAGTGTTTATATTATGACCAACTTTGTGACTTTTCTTAGACTCATGATACTATGATTCCTATATTGATTAGTCCTTATGATAACCTCATAATTTTCTTATTGTTGTTTATAAATAATTTTTAAGTTAGGTTATAATTTTGATTTAAGAAATAATGCATGAGAAAGACAAAAATGATTAGTGTTTTCATTAAATTATTTTAAGTATTTCATTGGTTTTGTTGAATGAAAGTGTGCAAGACTTTGATACATTTTTTACATCTACGTTAGCTTTGAGCCTAAGAGCATTCATCACATTTATGCTCGTACATTTCCTTTTGTTGTGTGTTATCAAACATAGCTTGTTTATGCTAAAACTTGCATTTAAATACATGTTGAGACCACATTTTTTATGAATTTGTATATAAGGATGGTAAAAGCACTTAGGATAACCATTTTTAACCTAAACAAGCCTACCATACTTTTTATCTCTAGAAAACCAATTTGAGCCTTATTCTTTCTTTTCTTACATAATAACCTTGTTATAAGCCAAATTTACCCTTCTTTTATTGATGTACTTAATAATTTTGAGCCCTGAAATTGAAGGAATTGTTTAATGCTTATTTGCATAGAATTTTGACTATTTCCATGAAAAGTACATTAGTTGATTAAAGTTCCATTATTTGAATTTTTATTTTTTATATATAGAATGGGGAAGAAGTATAAAAAAGAAGAAGAGAAATCTCATCTTTGATGTTCTTGTTTAAAAAAAAGAAGAAAAAAGAAAAAGAAGAAAAAGAAAAAGAAGAAAAGAGAGGTGATTAAAACGGGTGTTATTTGAATCAAGTGAATTTTGGATTCATTTAAGTTGAAACTTAGGTGGATAAGTTTTGTATGATTTCCTTCAGTTTATTTAACCTAAAAAGTTCTTTTTGTCATACCTTACCTAAGCCCTGTTATAACCCTTTATCAAGTCTCTTTAATTTATGCATTAAGTTCATTTTTATTAAGTGGTGGAGATATGATTCTTGAGCAAGCTTATGAAAATAACTAGCTATGCTTTGACTTGAGAGCTTAATGAACCCTAAACACCTTGAGTGTATAGAGTGAAATCCATGAGAGGGTGTTAAGCCTTATCTCATTTGATTTTGATGGAATTGATGAGAAGCTATGTTTTAATTCTAACAATGTATCCTATGAGTGCTTATTCTCTTGATTATTATTTTATCCTAAACCTTGAATGTGAATTAACTTTTGGATATTTATGGATAAAAAGAAAGAATATGAAAGGTTAATATGAGGATCATTGATGTATTGAATTGATGTATGCTTGAGGACAAGTATGAGTCTAGTGTGGGGGAATTTGATAAGATGTTATTTTGATATATTAATTAGAATTATCTCTTTTGTTTTTGATTTATTTGGTGTTTAAATAAGAAAATTAATGTTTGCTTTGATTTAGGAGATGAAAAGTGGAGATTGCATCAAATTGAAACATAATTGTTGAAAATCACGAATTTTGAAAAAAGTTAACAAATTACTGTAGTGGATAAGGCAAGATCACACTTAATGTTAGATTCATTTGAAGAGCTAGAGTTTAAGTAGAAAACTTTGTTCCTTCTCTATTATGCAGGGATTTGAATTTGTTTTAGATAGGCATGTTTGCAAGATAGGATTAGATTAAGTTTAGAGTAGAAAAACAATATAAAGGGATGTCTTTCACCTCTCTAACTTTCTCTTTTCCATTTTTTTCTTAGTTTTCTCTCAATTTTCCTTCTTTCTTTTATCTTTGGTGTTGGAACAAAAGTCATGTGTGGTTAAACTCAATTATTATGATTGAAGGAGATTCAAAATTTTAGTTGTAACCTTGTGAGGTTTTGTATATTCATGTTTTAACTCAAGTATTTCTTGTTTTATGTTCTTAACTTCATGAAAAATTAATATTGATTGATTTGACAAATTAATTTGATATTGATTATTTTGTAGTTATTTATGAATTCAGTGATACATAATTGTCATGAAGGATTGGTACAAGTAGTAAATAGGTTATTTGTGAATTTGCATGTTTAACTTATGATAAACAGGAAAACTAAGTGGAATAGTTGCGATTATTTAATTTAGGATTTAGTCTTTTTACTAAGCTTATTGTTGTAATTTAATTGATATGGAATGCTATCATACCCAGTCAATTGATGGTAAGTTTTAGTTTGGATGCTCAGTTTAAATCAATTAATTTAGAAAATTTTGATAATTATTATGGCTATCCTAATATGTTTTGGATTAACTACTTGAATTGTGACAATTATTCTTTTTAAACCAATGATCAACGTTACAATTAGATGTGATCTTTCTCTTGAATCAAAGTTAAGTATTCTTGAATTTTTCCCTTTTATATTAAGTTGATTTATTTATATTCATAGTTAATTAGTTAATTAACACTTTATTTTATCAATTGAAATTAAAAAATTAGTATTTAGTCCTCTTGGGATTCGAATTAGTATCATGACTACTACAAAAAGTTTGGAGAATCATAATTAATTTTGAGAGTTTCAACAACCCAACCAGCATTGTCCAACATATTGTTTATTAAAGTTACGGAGAAAGATAAAGAGTTTTTACCAGTAGTGATTCTAATAACAACTCAAGGTTTAGAAATGGTTATAGTGTTTGTTTCATGTTTGGGAGATGAACTTTTCAAAATTTTGTCACACAGTAACAATTCCTTCCTTCAAGGGATCATAAATTTTCCAAAATCAATGCATTATGAAAAGGATATCTTGAACTTTGATATAGAACTTCCATAATTCTAATTAAGTATATTTATAATCTCAGCATCATAACAATAAGATATTAACAGCTTAACAATTCAGAATGCAAAAGATTATTCGTGGAATCCATTTCGTTCAACACAAAGGCCAATCCTTTAGTTATGCTTACTTGTGAGTTTGGTGTAATATTATTTGAATAGTGAAGTTCAAGTCCTCTTCATTAAACCATCCTTAACTAGAATAGTTTCTAATGGTTTTTTTGAAGAAGAATCAGTCATCATTAAGAATTGCTATATTTGGGGCCACCATCATTGTTACAAAAACAAGTCACTTGATGATCCAACTGAAAGTGACAACGAGTGCATGGCATCACCAGTGTGAATATTATAGAATTCTTTGAATTCCAAACCTATCCATACCAAAGTATACATCAATGATCAATCCATTTACCGGCTGTACTACAGAAAAAGTCTATGATCCGAAACACCAGACTTAATAGAATCATTCCCATCAAAATTAGCTATACAAACTTCAAATTAATCAACTGATTCCACCACTGGAGGAGGACATGCTCTCCAAAAAGCCATTATCTAAAAAATTCAGCCATACAGAGACAAAACTATCTGTCCAATTATATTGAATTATTAATATATAGCCAAGAGAACAAAACTGTGCAGAACCTGAATCAGGGATTTCCACTGATTAAATTTTAAGCAGAAACATCAGAACTTCAGGCACCGTATCCAGCAGTCTGCTGTCTCGAGTATAAAAGCAGGCACTAGTCATATCAACCAGCCAGAACCAAGAATTCCAACTTGCAAGCTGCAAAGCAGCACCTAAATTTTGCACCATTGGCTTCTACCAATTTTATTTTGTAGCACACCCATGAAATATTCAAGAATAGCACTCACATGAGTGTTTATAGTTGACAATATTGTTTGATTGGGAATTCCTAGAGACTGAACAGTTGAGTTCCTTATCGATCTCACGTAGTAGCAACGGAAGAAGAAATACCTAGATGGCTTGATTACACCACCAAGTGGTCGCTGTATTTTTCTATGTTCCATCTTGACCGACCTGCTGTACTTTTTTATCTGGCTGGAAAGGGTAGTTGGCCCACAGTAAAGTAACATGTCTGCTTCTCAGGTTCAATTGACATACCTGGATTACAGATTATTGCAAATGCTGTATGCATTCATATGTAGGAATGCCTGGGCTGATCAGGAACAAAATCTAGTGTTATAAAAGGGGCTTAAATTGAATCTCCACTGCAATTCATGATGCAGCTTTGCAAATGACTCAGCACATTTTTGGCACTTGGATAACCAACGAGTTGTCGTTACAACTAATGCAACAAGATATGCATAGCAATTCTCCCAGCATTCTGAAACTACCATTGTCAAACAACTTATCAAGGTAATGCTTTTAAGCACATCCTCCTCCCTAAAAGGCAAAGTTCCTTTAGTAAACCTCAGATAAATATATTCATATTAAACACAGCTTCCTCCTGAGAACAAGTCCAATAAATTTGGAATTCACGTCCAGCAACGAAGACTGGTTGAGGATCAGCCTAGCCCTAAAGAAGGCCTTCCATGAAAGACTTAATATTCTCCATATCTTCCTTTGTCTCGGGATGCCTTTCTGCTCGAAAAACTTTCCAAAGTCCTTTTGGATGCTGGATCTTAACTTGGGCATCTCCCGTAAACCTTCCATATATTTTCTCACACTCTGGATATGGCTTGACATATAAATTATAAAATCTAAGCCTACTTAAATTTATCATACCCTTCAATCCTACCTCATCGCCAAGTGCCCCCTTTGCACGCAGATGTTCAATCACAGTATAACGAGGAATAATCTGCTTCTCAAAACTGACCCCCAAATACTCAGGAACCTCAACCAAGCAACCAACTTTCAAACCCACCGTGTTCTCTAAAAATGCGATCTTTTTCTCAATATCCTCTATATTGTATATAATTACCCTTGGCTCTTTCCATAGAACCTTAAATGCTTCTCGACGAATTAACCCATGTTTGCATAAGCAATCAACTCTCAACTTCGTTTCAAACCCAGCTCTAAATGCCCCCCTGTAGAAAATCTCTGATTTGATAGATTGTCGACATTTCAAGGTCTTAAGCAACTCCAAACACCTAGAAAGCTCTCCTATTTCCATACGTAGGATTTGTGGCTCACTTATGACCTCTCTCCTAACCAAGTTTTTGCTAAAACCCAAATCCTCAAACTCATGAAGCAACGGTATTAGCTTATCCTCAATTCCAAAGCTCAAAACCTCTGGAAACGAATTGAAAATCCAGTGAACCTCATCCAAGGCAATTCCCATTCTCACGAAGAAATCAATTTTCCTATGTATATCACTCTCCTTTATCACGAGCAACTCGGGAAAATTCTTTAAAACCCTCCTCATTGTATCTTCACTAAACCCTAAACCCTTAAAAATTTTCAAACTTTTACCGAGCTCATCTGGGTTAATCTCCAATTTTCTGGAATGTTCCAAGACACTCCTGATCACCAGTGGGCAAACAGTCAAATCCACGAACTTTAAGAATGTTCCTTCCCATTTCTTCAAAAACTCAAGTTCCAAAACCCCAGGACAGTCACTGATCAAAGAAACGATCGACACCCTTGGAATTTTGAAGGATGTGAGAATACCCAGAGACTTCTTAATGTCATGCAGATTGGAACTTAGCAGAAAGTGATTTCTAGTAAGGAACGTGTTGAGTTGAGAGGGAGCGAAACCGTACCTTTGGAGGAGATTGGCAAGGGAGACCTGCTTTCTGGATATGGAAGCGGTGGAAAAGAAAAGAGATCTTGAATTAGAAAGTGTTAATGGGAGTTGTTTAAAGATTGACTTGAACTGATTCATGGGAGCTCTAGTTGGAACAACGGTTGAAGCCATCGACCTGCAGTCGAACGCAGAGACATCAAGATAGGCAAGGGGTACGTAAGTTCAGGCTAACGAACCATGTTTTGTTTTTGTTTTTTTTTCTGTAAGGACACGTCGCCGGCCCTTCCCAGATTTCTCGTATCAACAAAATTTGTAAGTGTTGTTGTTATTAAAATTTAATTTAAATCTAACATGTAAACATTTTCAAAAAGTACATATTTTAATAAAAATAATTAATTCAGTAAAATTTTAACAGTAATTTTATTATCATTTTTATTTAGACTCAAATATCAAGTAGTATATGAGATCTTGAGATGAGTTTTTTTTTTTTTGACGAAAATCATAAAATCATAAATCATAAAAAACACCCGATAAAGAAAGGCTAGAAAAACTATCCCAAGCCAACAGGCTTACCTAGTACACCCCGATCCTACTAGTCTTTCCCTATCAGAAGCAACACACAAAGATTGTTCATAACGTAAAATAGAAGTTAAACAAGGAGGAATAGAATCCCA
>JANKOE010000006.1:52983648-53000474 GCA_026284465.1 Erythroxylum citrifolium
AATAAATAATTAAAAAAACAAAAATAAAAAAGTCAATCAAACAAATTTTTAATGAATTAAAAAAATATAAGTAAACCGGAAACCAGATTCTTTGTCTAGTTTTACTCTGTCTTATTCTGTCTCATGGAATCTCAACTATTTATTTTACAGGACCCACGCGGGTCCTATGCGGATCTCACATAAATAAATGACTGAGATTTATTGGACACAATAAAAATACCATAATATTGGACAGGAGATCTTGGCTCAATAAACCGTGGTGGTTTAATCAATCGTCACACATGGCTCAACGTTCAAGCTTTGGTTCTATCTCAATGATACTTTTCAGAGAAGAAGAAGTAATCAACGATTACATGTGCAACTGAATTTAGTTAATCCTTCCCGGCCTAAACATGCACGCTCTGGCACCTCACACAGACACAGTACAAAGCACAAAAGTAGAGGGCTGCAGCCATGTGCGGTGCCTACTGCCTAGGGAATAATTTGACACACAAACGTTTCAATTGTACGCTCTCTTATCTTGTAATTATTGTTATTATTCTGATTCTTCCCGGACTCGACTCTCAAAAAAACTGTACAACCTAATTGCTGAGGAAGAAGGATCAAGATCTTCTGCTTTTGTTAATGAACAACATATAAATTGATTAATCAGTGATGATCTGTTCTGGAAGCTTTCTTACACACTTGGGTCAACGTCAGAATTTAAGAAAACCTTGGAAAAGACGTACCTGCAACTGCAATCATACCATAGTGGCATCCATGTCATGGCTCACGCTCTGTCATGCACTGCTCGAAACTTTCAGTCGCCTTCGTTATATCTCTTTTGATTGTTACATAAGATCTTATTAGTGCCACATTTAAGGTGGGGGAACGTAGTTTCAGGATGCTCCAACCAATATGTACGTACTAACAGTTTTAGGTTCAAAGTCACACTCAGAAATTGTTTTCACTTCAGTAAATTGAAGATAACGAGTTGCGAAAATTTGATTGTTATTATGGTATTTGGGTTTGTAATTCCTATTTTCCTTGTATCAAAAGGTTGATCCCCAACCCCAAAGGCCTCCAGTCGTAAGCCCGACCATCGCTGGAGGATTGAACCACGGTTTGATCTTGGACAACCCTCAATAAAGCGGTCACTTTCTCTCATTATCAGGAGTCGAATCTAGGACCTTGGACCAATTAATTCCTATTTTCCTGATTTCTGTGTGTTTGTTACACATTTTATTCATAAAATAAAGAGAAGTTCAATCAGCAAGTTGACATTTCTACTGGTTTACTTTCTTGTCTTGAGCCACACAAATCGTTAGATAATCAGAAAAGCTTCATACCAACTGCCGTAATGAGTAAGTAACGCGTGTTACTTAGACTTGTGCAGGTCAGGTTCAGGTAATTGGGTGGAGCTTGAAGACCACTTCTAGCCGTCTAGGTCTAGTTATCTTCTGACAAAATCACATGCCAATGCAGACAGGTCTAGACCCACTCGCATACTCATCCCACATGCATGTATGTGTGAGAAAGAGCCCCAGGGCACAAGTGTCACACACGCACTCTCTCTCTCTCAAGTTAATGGAGACAGCTTCTTCTTTTTTTCTTCTTTTTTGTTTTTTTTGTTTTTAATTCTAACCAGATTAGTTTACAGGGTAGGATATGACTTCTAGCTGTCCGCCCATTTGTTCTCTCAGGAAACACCACAACATTTCTCTCTTCTTGGATCTGGAGATATTCTTTTCTTTTTTTGTTTTTCTTTTTTAGTTTTCCTGTTAGCCAACTAGAGGTATTGCTGCTCATTACTGTTCTGCACATTCTCTGTATGCGTTTCATATTGTAATGCGTGCTGGGTGTTGGGTCCCCTGCCTTTTTCTTATGTTCTCTTTCAGAATCCACTCTGGCTTTGTCCTGTTAAGAGACCAAGAAGTTATCTTTTAGTTTCTTGTGCGCTGAATAGCACCGATCTTGGTTTACCTGGGTGGCAGATTCCTGTTGTGGTCATTCATTGTTCCCGTTCAAACCCAAACTGGTCACTTTTGTCTTTAGGCGAACATTTCTGGGGTTGCAGCTTTGATTCAAGAAGGCCAAGCTTGGTTTTTCTGGGTGCTAGCAGGCCCCAGACATTGCCTGCCTGGAAGTGGTTTAGCTTTTTGCGGAAATTCAAGGTTCCTCCTAGGTTCCTCCTAATAGATGTATGTCAAAGGAATGTATTTTACTTGCTGCTGAAAATCTGTTTCTGGAAATGCCAGTTTTGGACTTAATTGTACACGGATGGTGATATCTTATCTCTTGCTTCGTAGAGTTGGTAAGAGCTCGAAGGGAGAAAGAGCCAAAGAGGGTGCTCTCAGTTTCTCTTGGGAGTAAATTTGGACTCTGAGTCAAGACTGGGTTAACAAAACTGAACCTCTATTAACCATCATTTACAACATTGTTGGAGAGATTCAGATAAAGGGTTTTAGTCTGCATTTGTACTTCTAGACAAAAGGCTAACTAAAATTCATTGAAGCAAGTCTTGAATTCAGCTAGGTGAGAGGAAGAAGAACAAAATGGCTGCAAAGCTTTTACATTCTCTAGCAGATGACAATCCAGATTTGAAGAAACAAATAGGGTGTATGACAGGGATTTTTCAAATCTTTGATCGCCAACATGCTCTCAACGGTAGGCGTTTCATTCACAAGAGACTTCCTCCAGGTAATTCTCATTTCTGCTTGTCTC
This sequence comes from Erythroxylum citrifolium, assembly GCA_026284465.1. Classification (NCBI taxonomy): domain Eukaryota; kingdom Viridiplantae; phylum Streptophyta; class Magnoliopsida; order Malpighiales; family Erythroxylaceae; genus Erythroxylum; species Erythroxylum citrifolium. The sequence goes on from JANKOE010000006.1 coordinate 52,986,352, forward strand.
CTCCTCGTCAAGTTCATTCTCATTATTTCAACGTAGCTAGTTCAGGTCCCAATCCTGATTGAAAATGCTTATCAGATTCTATTTGTTTAAAAGGATCTGGCAATGATCTTCATGTCTATGTAGCAAGAGTAAGAGGACTTGAGATCCAATTAATTCATCTCGATCAAAAACATTGTCTTTTCACTGTTATCCTCTGATCCATTAACATCAATAGCTGACCTCTGTAGACGTACGCCTGTTTGGGTTTTACGTGATTGCAGTATGTTAGAACAAATGAAGACCTTACTGAATATAAAGCTTGAGCTCTTTGGAGACCATAGATATGCCAAATGCTTGGGAAACAAACAATATCGTTTCTTTTTCAAACTGTATTTAAGCTGTCTATTGATGGTCTGGCACTGTCATCCTGCTGACCCCAGTGTGAAGTTCATTAAGTAGCAAAGCTTCTACAATACTCATTTCCATCATTCTTATGAAGTCTTTTTGTTAGTATCTATCAGTTATTGAAAGAATAGCTATAACTCTCGGATTTCATGTAGTCTGGATTGTTCTAGTATGTCACCAATCTTGTAATGCAAAGTTGTGAAATGATCTCTGAACTTTACTCGTGCTATATTATTGTTTCTTTGTGAACTGAATCAGTGTGTTTTTATCAACATTGTTCCTGATGGATCTCATAAAATTGCAGGCGATTCCCACTGCAGCAATGGCAGCTCAGAGGTTGAACCTGTTAATGAATACATTCGGCATACAGCAGCTGTAAGCATTTTGATTTCTTAAGTTGCATCTTTTTTTTACATTTTCCCATAGTAGATCTTGGACTTATTTGACATTAAATGGCCTAAACAAGTGAATAGAGAGGCACGTACTAGTCATGATTGCTCCTTTTTCCTATAAAACTTTTTTGTCATCAAACATGCCCAACGATGATCCTCAACTACTGAAGTGATGAGCCCTGCGTTATAATAAAACTTCTATTTGTGAGTTATAATCTGATAAGATATGTCTCATATTATAATTTAGATGCTATTATTTTTTATATGATATTTGAATCAATACAGCATTGTGATTGCAGGATGTAAATTTAAGCAAGTTTGAGAAACAAAGACTTTCTACAGAATCATCAAGAGCATCTTTTTCGTCATCTTGTTCATCATCCTTGTCTTCTATAGACTGCAACAGAGCAGCTACGCAAGAGGCCCCTTCATTTGATAGAATTATCTTTCCAGACAATCCTTCAAAGGATGCAGTTGTATCTCAGCCAAGCACCTCTCCTTGTTTAGGGCGACAATCCCTTGATCTTAGAGAAGTGGTGAAGGACTCAATGTACAGAGAAGCAAGAGGGTTGTTACTTAAGACTGCAGGAAAAGAGGAAGCAATGCATCAGGGGGCTAAGTGTGAGGAAGCAATGCATCAGGGGGCTAAGCATAAGGATTCACCAAGGCCTTTCCACTTTCCCAGTTCTTTGGGGGGACCTAATGGAGTTAGGACTGGGAAACAAAACACTTCTGATGATCTTACTCTTAAGGAATCTCTTCGCATTCTTGCTAAACTCCAAGAAGCACCTAGGCATTGTCATGAAACAAGAGAACATCCAAGATCATCATACGAATCAAAAGATGCTCCTCGTTTTTCTTATGATGGAAGAGAGATGAATCGTTTGTCTTTTGAATCACAAGATACCCCCAAATCTACTTTGAAGCTGCCTAGACTTTCACTGGATAGCACATTAATATTGGTGGGGAATTCCAATCCTAGTTATTGTTTCCATGCAAGAGACTTGCAAAATGGTGGGAGCTCAAATGAGGAGGTATATGACCCCGAGCAGTCACTGGGAAGTCAGAAGCGGCCTCCTAGTGTGGTTGCCAGATTGATGGGCTTGGATTCATTGCCAGAATCTGCATCGACTAGTCACTCTCACTTGAACAATATCTCCCCTGCCCAACTCAGTCATTCCTCTTTGAGACCATTGAAAACATATAATTTAAGCATGCCAGTCAGGATTCCAAAATCCCCAAGAAGCTCCATGAAAGACCCAATATCACCACGGTGGAAAAATCCTGATCTGGTAATGAAACCTATTTCAAGGTTGCCAATTGAACCAGCACCCTGGAAACAGCTGGATAGTAGTCAAGGTTCTTATAAACCAGAGTTTAAGGCCCCAAAAGTTCCAGCTAAGCCACCACCCTCTCTCCCCTCATTGTATAGTGATATTGAGAAAAGATTGAAGGATCTCGAGGTCAAGCAATCTGGAAAGGATCTTAGAGCTCTTAAACAGATTCTGGAAGCAATGCAGGCTAAAGGGTTCCTACAGACAGGAAAAGAAGAACAAGGTTTAAAAATTAAAAAACCAAGAGATACTGAATCAAAGCATACCAGTCCTAATCACAAGGCAAATTTGTCAGGCCGACAAAGCCAACGGAGCAATATAGTTGGTGCCTCCACATCTAGGGGTTCTGATTTTGTGAAGACTTGTGAATCCCCAATTGTGATAATGAAACCGTCAAAATTGATTGAGAAATCTAGTAGCACGTCTTTAGTAATTCCAATAGATGAACTTTCTGTGCTTGATAAGGTTCCAACTGGGGGGCATGCAGATAACAGGAAAGGATCTATAAGTCGCCATAACACAAGAGAACGAGATCTTAGAATTAGCCAAAGGGATACTTCTATCAACTCCAGTGACAAGAAAGTTGGTGCGAGGAATGTGAAGCAGTCCTCAACAAGACCACAATTGTCAAGGGATAGCACAGTCAAAAGCTGTGGATCTGTGAGTCCAAGACTGCAACTGATGAAGCTTGAGATGGAAAAGCAATCCCGTCCACCTACCCCTCCTCCTGATCCAAACAGAACTAGAAAACTATTCAACAGACAGCCGACAGAATCTGGTTCTCCTGGTCGAAAACACAGGATTAAATCTACCAAAGTACCATCAAGTGATGACCAGTTAAGTCAGATAAGTAATGAATCAAGAACATTAAGTCATCATGGGGATGATGTGTCTTTGCAGTCTGAAAACATGACTATCTTTGACCTGAAGTCAGACACAGAAATCACCAGCATCGAGCAATCGAATCTTGTCAATGAGGGCCAGAGTCCATTCTTAAAGGCTGCGTGTTGCTTGGTTTCTGACTCGATGCAGGTGGGTGATTGTAAATATTTCTTGTTAATTATTTATAGTGACATATTTGACATTGTTTGTCATGTTAATTTCAGAGGCCAATTTCAACTCCAGAAGAGGATGGAATGTCAGCTGAACTTGCTGTGGTTGCTCTGGAGCATCCTAGCCCTGTCTCTGTTCTTGATGTGTCAGTTTATAGAGATGATGTACCGTCTCCTGTTAAGCAGATACCAGACATGCCCACAGGTAACATCCTGCTGACTTTGGTTTATTTTTTTTGGGCTGATATGGTACAATTTTGGTACCTAATGGGATGAAGTTAGTAGGTACATTGTGACGCAATATTATCTGAATTGTTCATGGTGATCGAAATAACAATTGAAGATTGGTTTTAGTATTTCCCATCATTTACCAATCTTCACATGATATTCTTTTGTGCTGCAGTTGACAGTGCTATAGATTTCAGAGGTCAGCAAAGTGAAGATCCATGGACCCCTACTGATAAATTCTTATCTGACAGTATGGGTTCTGATCTTTCCTCAGAGATCAATAGGAAGAAACTACAAAACATCGAGAGTTTGGTAGAAAAGCTCAGAAAACTAAACTCCACTCATGATGAAGCCAGCACAGATTACATTGCATCACTTTGTGAGAACACGAATCCAGACCACCGTTATATTTCAGAGATACTGTTAGCTTCGGGGCTTCTGCTCAGAGACCTTGGATCCGGCTTAACGACATTTCAGGTACACCCATCAGGCCACCCAATTAACCCAGAATTATTTTTGGTATTGGAGCAAACGAAGTCCAGCAGTTTGGCTTGGAAGGAAGAGTATAGCCCTAGAAAGAGCATGAATTCAAAGAACTTAGAGAAGTCACAGCGGCAGCTGATATTTGATGTCGTTAATGAGATCCTTCTTAAAAAGTTAGCTTTACTGGAGCCTTCTCTTGAGTCATGGTTGAAGTCTTATAAATTAGCAAAGAAGACACTAAGTGCTCAAAAGCTTCTGAAAGAGTTGTGTTCAGAAGTAGAGCAACTCCAAGTGAAGAAATGGGAATGCGGCTCAGAGGAGGAGGAAGATGGTTTGAAGGGTATTTTGTGGGAAGATGTGGTGCAACGTTGGGAGAGTTGGACAGATTTTAACGCTGAGGTTTCTGGTCTCGTGTTAGATGTTGAGCGTTTGATCTTTAAGGATTTAGTTGATGAAATAGTGAGAGGTGAGGCAGCTCGTGCACGTACAAAACAACAAGCTAGACGTCGACAGCTCTTTGCAAATGCTACATATATCAACTCAGGTTAGTGTCTTTCTTTCTGGTGTTGATGAAAGAAAGAAAGAAAGACATCTAATCATGTCACTCTACATATTTATAAGACAAGTTCTAATAGAACACAATCTTTTATATACACTGCATTTCCTTGAATGGTATGTCTCCTGACCTAAGACATTAAATTACAGTGAATACAAAGTTATTTCTGTAATACCAAGTTCTATAAGCTTGAAAAGCAACAACATCAAAGAAGATGAAGTGAATGCTCCAACTGTCTGTCCTTTCCAAAAGCGAATCTATGAAAAATTGTAATGCCCTCGCATTTATATTTGTCCCTTTGGGCCTGTGATGCTGCTTTTTGAACTTGGATCTAGGCCTTTTCCTGAACTCTAGCTTAAGGATCTACATTTTGAGTAATGTGGTCGAGATAACCAACTAATAGTCTACATTTGGAGTATGAACATGCCTTTCTGAATCAATATTTCCACAATTTGTGAGATGAACTATAACTATTATAGATTTAACTCTTGATCATGGTAATACATTTACTTTTATTCAAGCTGGTTTTATCTGCCTAAAAGTTTTATGCTACGTAGATAGAAAGTGATCCTCAGTTAGAAATAACATTTCTATCACTTAAGAGTAAGGTTACATATTTTTTAACCTCTTCAGATCCTGCGATTAGTGGGACTGTTACTAAGTTTTTGTTGTTGTCGTGGATAGAAGTGATCATCAAGCTTTCTTCTATATATTAACTATTTTGAAAATTGCATGTTGTTGAATTTTAATTGCATGCATTTAACTTCTTATAAACTTGTCTTACAACAAAAAAAGAGCAAAAATAAAAAGCCAACCACTCTATAAAACGTTAGGACCAGTGCTAATTAATGCAGGTGACTGCACAGAGCATAGAGGAGGTGACATGCAGGTGCTAATTAATGCAGGTGACTGCACAGAGCATAGAGGAGGAGAAAGAAGGTCACACACTTCATAATTGGTGTGGATTGCGATCCACCCTGAAGGTATTGTCTTCTTTGCAAAATCGCACAGAATCATGGATCCGAATAGCAACGTCCAGCTCCAGCGACTTCAGGCAGAACCAATAATAATGGTCCCTTTTTCACTCTACTAGAATAATGCATATATACGTACGTCGGTATAGGACCACCGGTGTCTACACACACAGCAAGAAGATCCATCCACCATTCCTTGTCCATTATAATTTCCAAGGATTCTTTTCTATTTTTTGACAAAAAAAATAAAAAATAAAAAATAGAGTTCTTGATTTTGTATTATTAGAATTTTCGACATGAGATATCTCAAAGAAACTGTATGCAATACCAATGTTCACTCTTTATTTGAGGTTTCTTTTCATGAACATGTGCAATTGAAAAGATATGAGAATAAATAACCAATATTTCATTGTTGTTGGAGATAAATAGGAAAGCATACAATAATCCTATTCTTTAAAAATGAAACAATCAACTAGATCAAGCTAGTTGATCATATTAAATTCTCAATATTTAACTAAAAGATCTAGTAGCTATAACGTAAATTCTTTGGTCTATAATTAAATTGTAATAGGCAATAAAGTTAAACTATTTTAATAAATAACAATGTTCTTCGAAAGAAACATAACTATTTTCAAGCAATTCATATGTGAGTTAATTTTTTCATATAATATCGATTGTATAATAACTATATTATATCTAAGATATTATATAAAAATTGTATAGCTAATTTTAATATGATATATATATTTTTTATATATATCATAAAAATTGTATCGCTAATTTTTATATACCTACTATGCTGAAATAATAACATAAAAGAAGTTTGCTATCACTTTATGGAGAAAACCTAGATTAAGAAATCACTTGTTTATCACACGCAACATCTGCATTTTTTAATTAATAGAATATAAATAACAGTAAACTTAAGTTAAGAATTACTTCTGGTTAGATCTAAATTAAATGACATTTTAAGAAAGTAGGAGTAATTTGTTTTTAATTAACATATATGACTTGTTTGGAAAGGTAAACATAAAGGCTATAATGATATATGACTTGTTTGGAAAGGTAAACATAAAGCTATAATGATAGTTCTAAATGATTATTTGTATTACTTCAATTCAAAAGTCACCTTAAAACTAAAGTTTACACAAAAGTAGTTTAAAACAAGCTCATTTGTATTCCCTCACAAGTTGGGAAAATGTAGAGCTTTATGTGAACTTTGACATTTCTCTTTGAATGAACAATTTGGTTAATGATATTTTTTCCTTTTCAATGCTATCTATTACAAGAAGCTGCCAAGCCTGACAGAAGAAGAGACTAAGAAAACCCTAGTTGAAAGATTAATGAGACCGGGCTCTTCCTTTTTTTTTCTTTGTTTTGTTTCTTTTGAGCTTTAGGCTTTTCTTTAGGTCCGTTTCTAGATGTTTCCATCTTTAGGCTTAAGCCCCCTTTGTTTATTTCTCTTTGGCCTTTTTTTGCTCTCAGTCTCTTAATCGTAGAACAAGTTTGTTTGTCAAATTCCTTTTTTTTTTAAAATTATAACAAGCATGTACTAACAGCCTATAAAAAGGCAATTATGTTTCAACAAAGTTTTGAGTCATTTCTATTATATTCTTGTATTCTTCTACCATGGTATTAGAGCGAATAGCTATGTGCTTTTTTCTTGGCTCCGTCCCCTCCTTTCTCCGATTATCTCCAGCTTGATTTGATTGCCTTTCTGTTTCGTCTTCATTTCCAATTCCTTCCCTTTCATCATGTTAGGTGTTCCATGCCCCTCATATGCCAGTATAGCTGGCGGCCAAAATTAGTCATATAATCAAAATACAATTAGACCAAAAGACCACCCTGCTAGTCCATAATACCTTCATCCCAAGGAGAATCCTTCTCTAGTCCTTGTGTCCTCCCTTTTAATTGGTGCCAATTACCATTCCTGGGCAAGATCCATTCGTATGGCTTTGCTGTCAAAAAATAAGCTCAAGTTCATTGATGGAACTATTATGATGCCACACAAAGAAGATCCATCATTCATATATTGGGAAAAATGCAATACAATGGTACTAGCATGGTTGTTGCGATCAGTATTAGATTCTATAGCTCAAAGTGTCATATGGTTTGATACGGGAGTTGAATATGGAAAGATTTAGAAGGAAGATTTTCGCAGACTGATTCATTCATAATATCTGATCCACAAGAAGAAATATTCAGTTTTAGACAAGGCACACTCTCAGCATCAGATTATAATACTCACCTTAAAATGTTATGGGATGATTTTTTTTAATCTTAAACTAATACCTAAATGTAAATGTGAACCAATTGTGACGCCCTGACTATCATTAAAACCTACCAAGAAGGAGATTGCATTATCAGATTTTTAAGAGGCTTAAATGAGTCTTTTTCTACTGTAAAATCCCACATAATGCTCATGGACCCTTTGCTAGACATATAAAAAACCTTTGCAATCGTATCATAACATGAAAGACAAATACACAATTCAACGTATCACTCTTCATCCTCCCCAGTTATAGAACCACAAGTCTTTTATAGCAAAATAGATCTTACATGAGTTTACCAGCAGAATACAAAATCCCATTTGTACTTTTTGTGGGAACACTAGGCACATTGAAGCTAAATGTTATAAGAAGCATAGTTATCCCCCCAATTTGTCATCCAATGCAAGGCCCTCTTATTCAGCCAGAGATAGCAATTAGACTAAGTTCAAAATAGTTAATCAGATTGAAACTCACCTGGACAGCTCTGCTTTAGACATGGAATCCCTCTCACTTGTCAGGGAACTGACCTAAGAACTTGCAAATTACAGTCTTACTCAACAACATTTCACACAGTTGATACAAAATTTGCATAAGGAAGAAGACTAAAGGAAAAATTGTCAGTACACCTCAGGTGAATATATCTACTGCTAATCATTAAGGTACACTCAAACCTATTTCTCTTTCTTCCTTATCCTCATCCACATGGTTACTCGATTTTGAAGCAACAGACCATATTGTCTGCTCCTTGGATTTCTTTACAACCTACAAAATAGTGGATTCATTGAATGTTAAACTGCCAAATGACAATTTTGTTTCAGTAACACACATTGGAACAGTTAACATCTCTTTACTCACCCTTACTAATGTGCTTTTTATGCCTGTTTTCTCTTTTAACTTAATTTCAGTCAGCAAGCTCACTAGTTCTTATCCTTGTCAACTAATTTTTTTCATCTCATTCATGTCAAATTTAGGACACCAAATCCATGAGGATGATTGGTTTTTCTAAACAAGTCCACAACCTATATCACCTCTCTCCATCAATTTAGGTCCAATGCCCGCTTCTTTGCTATGTTTCCTCACACCAAGACAATCTATGGCACAAAAGGCTAGGACACATTTCTAATCAAAGGCTATAAACCTTGTCTAGAGTAGATACATCAATTACCTTTCAGTTTACAGAGCAATGTGATATTTGTCATTTCTTAAAACAAAAAAATTACCGTTTCATTCTAGTATTTCTGTTGCAAACTCTTACTTTGATCTTACATGTTGACATTTGAGGTCCTTACCACACCCCATCTACAAATTTTTCTTAACTATTGTGGATGATCATAGCAGAATGACTTGGATATATTTGATGAAACAGAAATCAGAAACCAGAGAACTAATCAAAGCTTTTTGTTATTATGTTGAAAGATAATTTGATAAAAAGGTAAAGAGATTTTGCAGTGATAATGGTGTTGAATTTTCAATGCTGAACTTTTAAAAAGAACAGGGGATCTTACATGAAACCACATGCATTGAAACTCCCCAACAGAATGGAAGAGCTGAAAGAAAGCATCAACACATTCTTTTTGTTGCAAGAGCGATAAAAATGCAAGCCAACCTGCTCACAAAGTTTTGGGCAGACTATGTCCTACATGCATTCTATCTAATAAATCGTATTCCCTTTCCTCATCTATCTCAAAAATCACCCTTTTCTGTCCTATTTGGTACTAACACAAATTTAACTCCCCTAAAAGTATTTGGTTGTCTTTGTTTTGCTTCCACTAAAGAAGTAAACATAGGCAAATTTGATACCAGGACTAAAAAATGTGTTTTTGTTGGTTTCTCTATGGCACTAAAGGATATAAGGTGTTTGATCTCAACTCCAATCATTATATTCTGATTAGAGATGAACTGCTCTATAAAGACAAGTTTGCCTTCCTAAGCACACCTGTCAATCCGACACCTTCTCCTATATTGCCTACCCACAACAGTTCACTATCAGAAGACTCCTTACCTTTACCCTTTTTAAATCTTCCACCTTTACCTACTAAAATTTTCCCATCTTCTTCCTCATCCCCTAAATTACCACAAGATCCTCCTCTTCGCCGCTCCATAAGGCAGTATAGACCCCCATCCCTTCTAGCTGACTATGACTGCCCTACAATCCCACACACCTCTCCTCACACTCTATCTTCTATCATCTCCTATGAGCATCTGTCCTCATAATATTATATTTTCTCAGTTAATCTCAGCTCCCTAAAAGAACCTCACACTTACAAACAAGCATTTCAGCACAAAGAATGGAGAGATGCCATGCAAACTGAATTGAAAGCTCTGCAAGATAATAAAACTTGGGATCTTGAATTCTTACCTCCAGGAAAGGATGCAATTCATTGCAAATGGGTACTTAGGAACAAATTTAATGCAGATAGGAGGAGCCTTTAACGCTGCAAAATCTGGGTGGTAGTGTTGGACCCTGAAAATTTTTTCTTTAGGATAAGCATGATTTAAAATAATTTTGGGGTTTTGATAGATTTAGTTTTTGGAGTTATGATTATTTCAAAGTTAGTGGGATTTATTGAAGGGGTAAGTGGGAATTTAAGTGCTAATGTAATAAGGATGTTCAAGGACTTTTTTGGGAGATCACTTAAGCATAAAAGAACATAAGCTTATAAGGAAGGGTAAAATGGACTTTTTGGACTCATTAAGGGTAGAAATGGAAGAAGAATATATTGCATTGCTTGGTAAGAAGAGAAAAACGTGAATTGAAGGGGGAAAAGAGTGAAAAAATGAAAATAAGAGAGAAAGAGAGAAGTTTTTGGTGAAAGAAGAAATTAAAGAAGAGAAATCAACTTTGTTAAGGTAGGTTAATCATCTCTTTTCTTGCTTTATTAAAGAAATGGGTTTGTGTAGAGAATGAAAGGTTTGTGTTGGAAGAATATGAGTTAGGAGAACCCAAGTGATTTTAGGGTTTCTAAACTAGATCTTAGGTTATCTAACCTAGATATACTATAGGTATGTTAGATTTGAGCTTGATTTGTGTGTGCTGTCATTTTGTGATTTCTTTGTTTTGAAGTTTATGAGTTATTGGAATGTTGTTTGAATGAAACGTTGGTTGTTTTAGGAAACCAAGGGAATCCTACTCAAGTGCAAAGGGAAAGGCAAGCTTGACTTGGATTTTCACAAGCTAATTAGGTAGGTAATGTATTTATAGTTATTGTGTGATTGGGAAAATTCTTGCCTATGTATGTGTATGTTGATTCTTGAAATGGACTTGCTTGAATTATTATGACTGATTGGAAATGCATGATGCTTTGTAATTATGCTATACCTTGAAAGAGGTTATAACATTTTGAATTAAGTGAAAAGAAAGGAAAGAGCATGAAAAGTATGAAAGTATTGGATAAACTGATTTGAGCATGAAATGAATATGTGCTTTGTTTGGACAAGATAGGAAGCCGTTTCGTTAGTCATGTGCACGTTGACCCTATAGCCTTCTCCTGGCTGCTTGTTTGAGGCCACGAGATACTGAGAATTTGGACTCGTTTTGTTCACGGAGTAAACTTTGGTTTCTCTGTTTTATTCCACGAAACTCTCGAGCCATTTGTTTATGCATTGCATCTTTAATTTGTCGAGTATGTGCATAATTGAGTGTTATATTTAATGGCTGAAGTCTATACTGTATGTTATAAGTTTAAGTTAAATTGAACAAATGCTTAAATTGCTAGGATATGTTGATAATGCTCGAATTGCTAGATGTACATGTACATATGCTTGAATATGTGGTCTGTTGCCAATGGCTATAAATGAATTAGCCACTGAGCTGTGTAGCTCACCCCACTATTCCCTTTTTAAGTGTAAATCGAGAAGGTTAACAATCCTTGCAAGGCATCGGAAACTCCAAGATATTAAAAACTTTTGTAACTAAGTTAGTTTGATAAATTTTAGATAGCCTCATAAGCATGTTAAACATTGAGCATCCTCTATATGTTGTAATTTGTGTTAAGCTTTTGTTATAATGTTATAATGTAATTAAAGTTATGTATGGGCTTTTATTGTTTTGGCAAATGAGTTTAGCACTGAAAAGTCCCTCAGGTGTATGTGCATGTTTCTTTGGTAGTTGCACATTTCAAAAATCCAAGTCTTTCTTAGGTGTAGAGATTGTGTGCCGACTTTCAGGGAAAAACTAGACTAATAGAGGCGAAATTAGTTAAAATTGTCTTCTGGAAAGTTGTAAGTCTTTCTTCTAACTTTCCAACGACTTATAGTAGAAAATTTTTGGACATCAGAGTTCAAAGTTATGGTCTATAGAAGGGGAGATGCTTAGGGGTATAAAGTGGTATCGTCTGTAAGGACGTATCATCTGTAATGATGTCACATCGTCTGTGATGATGTCATATCGTCTGTAAGGATGTATCATCTATAAGGACGTATCATCTGTGATGACATCATATCGTCTGTAAGGATGTATCGTCTGTAGAGATGTATCGTGTGTGATGATGTTATATCGTGTGTGATGACGTCATATTGTCTTAAGAGTTGCATTGTCTTAAGTTGACTTTGCTTCGTCTTAAGTTGACTCTACTTTGTCTTAAGAGTTGCATCGTCTTAAGTTGACTTTGCTTTGTCTTAAGTTGACTTTGCTTTATCTGAAGGTTGCATCGTCTTAAGTTGACTTTGCTTCGTCTTAAGTTGACTCTGCTTCGTCTTAAGAATTACATCGTCTTAAGTTGACTCTGCTTCGTCTTAAGAGTTACATCATCTTAAGTTGACTTTGCTTCGTCTTAAGTTGACTTCGTTCGTCTGCTTTTTGGCATTTGTCTGCTTTTTAGCATTCGTCTGTTTTTCCCATTCATCTGCTTTTTGGTAGTCATATACTTTTTTGGCATTCGTCTGCTTTTTGGCAGTCGTCTGCTTTTTGGCAGTCATCTGCTTTTTAGCATTTTTCTACTTTTTGGCATTCGTCTACTTTTTGCCGTTCGTCTGCTTTTCCCATTCGTCTGCTTTTTGGCATTCGTCTGCTTTTTGGCATTCGTCTGCTTTTGGCATTCATTTGTTTTCTTTTTCCTCTATAGTTGACCTTCCGCTTCTTCCATCCACTGTTCATCTTATATCATCTGGTAAATTTTTGACCCTCCAAATGATAAAACCTGTCTTCAAGATCTTCATGTAAGTTGTAGATCTCAAAATATGTTTTTTGAACAGTCCAAGGAATTGTTTAATCCGACGTCTACAGAGAAAGCTTTTCCCATTGTCCCTAAACAAGTTCAATAGGGTTATGGACAAGTATTGTTTCAGTTAAATGTCTCCGGATGCTGGGCTCCGGAATCGGGGTCCAGCATTGTTTGGTATCAGAGCTTAGGTTTTTCCTAAGCTTAATATGCATCGTAGGAGGAATTGTTATGTTATGTGATTGCTTGTTGCACTGTGAATTGATTGAATTGCATTAAGTGACATGCATGTCTTGTATACATATAGGGATTAAGACTAAAGTGAAATGTAAGCTAATAGATAGTGTTTATATTAAAGGAGTAAGATGCCACCTTGTAGAAGGACACAAGGAGTATTGCAAGGATCGATTGCACTTGACTCTCCACCAAGGGACGAGCGTATTGATGAGTCTGTAGCCCCAGGGAATGCTGAGGCTTCTGTAGGGCCTAATAGTGAGCCTGATCGATCACTGACGCGGGAGTCTCCTTTTCCACAGGAGCAAGTGCTTGCTCCATTGGATCCGAAGATGTTTTAGGCATTTGCTCAGGCCATAGGCTAGATGCAACAATCTTCTGCTCCGGCCCCAACTAAGAAGGGGAAACAAATTGATAAGCCCAGGAAGTATAGGGTAGTCGATTTCTATGGGACTACGGATCCAGAAGAAGCCAAGACTTGAATAAAGAAGACCGAGAGTGTTAAGTCAAAAATGACTTTACGCGTTTAATAATTTTGATGACAAAAAAAAAGAAGACAAATGAAAAGCAGACGGAAGATAAAATATAGACGCAGAAAAAGCAGACGAAAGCTTAGACCAAAGAAAAACAGACGGAAGCTATGTAGAAAAACATACAGAAGCAGAAAAAGTAGACGGAAGTTGTGTAAAAATCAGACAGAATGAAAAAGCAGACGAAAGCTGTGTAGAAAAACATACAGAAGCAGAAAAAGCAGACGGAAGCTGTGTAGAAAAACATACAGAAGCAGAAAAAGCAGACGGAAACTATTTGAAGAAAAAGCAGACGAAGAAAAGCAGACGAAGAAAAAAGCAGACGAAGACAAAAAGCAGACGAAGCAAAAAGCAGACGAAGACGAAAAGCAGACGAAGCAAATAGCAGACGATATAATAATCGGACGAAAGAGTAAAGAAGTCCGAAGTATCAGTTTGAGTTAGTTACAAAGCTCAACTGACTAACCGTTTCTTTAAAGAATCAAGAAGCAGTTATTCAAGAAGCAGTTGAAGACTCGACTATAAAT
>JANKOE010000006.1:53110200-53121298 GCA_026284465.1 Erythroxylum citrifolium
ATAATATATTATTAACAAATCATAATGTTAATACATGAATCACAAATGTCCATTGGCCTAGGGCACACTACTAACAACTGATTACCAGCTCACCTTAAGATCTCCTCTCTTATCACAAATGGAGAGTGGTAAGGGAAGTTCAGGGTCTTTTCCACCTTATCACCATGTTTCCCCTATTGATGTTAGTGCATAGTGAGGATTCAATTTAATGGATTTTGAACAATAACCATATCTTCACCAACCAATCATGCTTCCAACTATTTCACAGCAGTCACTCATGAGTCCCACCTTCAATTATCATGATCAAGATCTTGAAAATCTTCATCATTAATTACATAATGATTCGACTCTTCATCACTATTATATTCAGCCAACGTATCATCATTTTCATATAATTCATCCTCAATATAGTCTTCATCTCTTTGAATGACAAGATTAGCTTGTACTTCATCCACTTGTATTATATTGGGAGCAACATCTCTCCTATGGAATGATAACATATCTACATCTTCTATTTGTATGTCTCCATTATTCAACTCTGATATGCTTCATCACCATTGTCACTTATTTGACCTTTTTACGTTTCATAAAAATCAAAGGGATTTTGGAGTTGAAACTTTTGAACAACCTTCCAATTGTTGTCTAATACAGTGTCGTTGAGGTAAAAAACTTGCAAGGATAAAGGGTCATTATCATACCAAGTCATACTAACGTTGATGCTTGTAATATTGCCATTCACTTTTATGTCACCAAGATTAAACCATTTGCATTTAAATAGAATAACCTTTTCATCCTTAATGTAATGCAACTCTATTATTTCTGAGATGACCCTGTAGAAGTCAATAAAATCATTATTATGACATCTCTCAACAACAAACCCCACAATTTTGGCTTCTAAGTTAATTGTCTCGATCGTGTATGTGAAAGCTAACTCCATTAATAATACAATCTATAAATTTTTTGCCACACATATAAGGCCTACATGCCAAAGCATATAATGTTATTATCGTCTCTTACATGTTACGGTTATGTAACCATATCATCTGTAAAACAAATTATAATTAAAAGTTAATCTAACATACAAATTGCCATAAGTTTATAATATTCCATTAATAACTTACTCGAGTCCTAAACCATGATACGAACTTAACGTTATACCTTTCTTCAACATTAACAATCCCTTTAGTTTGAATCAAATATTTGTGTTCTCTATTTAAAAAATTAAATAGAGATCAAGAAATATAAAATGAACCACAAAATTTAAATATGAAATTTGAATCAAAAGTAATATACATACTCCATATCTATATCAACTTCCTCGCAGTTATTCAAAATAAACCAATTCCCAATTTCGAGTTCGTCTTTAATTAACTCCATATATTTTCTGAGACCCAATGGCCTTACTTTTGGGAAGAAAAATGATAACCCACCATCTTGATAAAAATCAAAGTTACGCTTTGCCTATTAAATCTTGTCTGCACGTCATTTAAATACATCGAACAAATTGTCAACCATTCATTCACTATATAAGCCTCTACAATAGACCCTTCATGTCAAGCTCTATTACATACATAACACTTAAGAGAACATAAAAACCTAAACAAAATATAAAACATTGATATTGTACTAAGTAATAACTTTAGAAAAAAATTAGAAGTTAATATAAATTACCTTTGAATAAGGAATGTCCATTGAAATTGAACTAGTCCATAAAGTTTTGCCTCTTTCTTAAGTGAATTGCTAAATGCATTGTAACATCAAAAAAAAGATAGGGGAAAACTAGTTCCATCTTTCATATAATCAAAGCTATGCCTTTTTAAAAAAATTCATACTATTCTACATTTAGTTTCTTGCAACATAATTGCTTAAAAAATCAACCAATTGTCCCAAAGCTACGGACACATCCTTGAGCAAATTTCCACGTATACCAACAGGAAGTAATCATTGCAAAAGTACATGAAAATTATGGCTTTTCAATCATGATACTTATCCCTCTTGAACATTGTCACAATGGACTATATTAGATGCATACCTATTAGGAAACTTGACCGATTTAACAAATTGACAAAAATTTTGCTTCTCCTTCGTTGGCATGTTGTAACAAGCAGGTGGAATGATGTATAACCCATCATCTCTTCTTTTCAAATGCAAATATTTTCTTATATTCATGTCTTCCAATTCTAATTTAGCCTTAATTATATCTTTCGTTTTATCATCAATTCCCATCAAAGTTTCTAAAATATCCTCACAAATATTTTTTTCAATATGCATCACATCAAGATTATGCCTTAGTAGCAATTCCCTCTAATATAGCAAATTGAAAAAGGTGCATTTTTATTCCAATTAAGCTTAACAACATTTCACTTTCACTTTCTATTACTTGGGTGCTTTCCAGGTGTAATATTACCAAAATTTGATAGTTGGTAAATCACATCATGACCAGACAAGTGTAAAGGAACTTCACCCAATTCTACTTTGCCATTAAACAATTTTCCTCTTCACCATCTATGCCCATGTTCTAAGTAACAATGACATCCCATACAACATATTTTACTTCATAGCCTCATTGAATGAGTTTGATCGTTACATATAATACATGTTATATACCCTTAGTACTCCATCCATAAAATTTTCCATATACTAGAAAATCATTTATAGTCCACAGAATATCCACATGCATTCTAAATGTTTCACCTTCAATAATATCATAAGTTTCTAATCCAACCTAGTAGAGATGGTTTAAGTCATCAAGTAATGGTTGCATGTAAACATCGATATCCTTACTAAGAGCAATAGGTCTTGGAACAAGTAAAGACAATAACATAAAAGGCTCCTTCCTACACTTATATGGAGGTAAATTGCATGGCACTAGAATTATTGGCCAGATGTTGTAAGAAGTACCCATATTACTAAATGGATTAAAACCATCTGAGGCTAAACCAAGTTGAACATTACGACAATCCTCTGCAAACCATGAAAACTTTCCATTAAAGTATTTCCATGTCATTGAGTCTGCTGGATGACATATAATGTTATCATCAATGTGTTTCTCTTTATGCCAACTCACATCTATGACTATTTTATTGAAATAAAAAGCCTTTGTAGTTGTGGTTTAATAGGGAAGTATCTCAGGATTTTATATGGTATCTTTTTCCCTTTCCCATCATTCACTCGTCACCTTTATGTCCCATAAATAAGACACTCTTCAAGATCTTTACTGTCCTTCCAAAATATATCATAATCATATTTACAAGCATGTACTGATATATATCCTAATTCAAGGTCCCTTAATAATTTCTTTGCTTTATAGTAAGATTTGGGCAATTTGTGTTTAAGACGCAATGCATCATTAAGCAAGTCAATTAACATGTCAAAAGACTTGTTACTCCATTTATTATAGACCTTCAAATGCAACAACTTGACAACAAAAGATAGCTGTGAGAAATTTTGAGCACCCTAGATATAATTCTTCTTAAGCAACTTTCAATAACTTCCCAAAATTATCTTCTGTAATACTACAAATTATGTTAGGCAAACTAGCCTCATTCATTATCTCTATATAATTCCAACAATCCTCTAACATCTACGCAATCCCATCGTCATTAATATCACAATCTTCTCCATCATTATTGTTACTATCATCAACACTTCTACTACAACTTGCTTCTGAACATTCTCCACGATAAAGCTATCGAGTATAGAATTGATCTATTCCTCGGATTAGCAAGTGATTATATACCACATCTTGGCTTTAAATGTTGACATTTAAGCAATCTATACATGGAAAACACATACAACATTCAACATCCATATAATCTTTTACAAATTGCATGAAACTCTTAACTCCTAAGTATTTAGTGGACCATTTCTGATGAGACATCCAACTTTTGTCCATCCAGTTATATAATTAAAAGTAAATAACTTAATTACTAAATGCAATCTTTGTTTTATGTAACATAATGATAAATCAATATAAGTTACTAGTTCTTGATTAATCAGCACAAGTTCATATATTAAGTTTAAATTCAAAAAAATATTATGGTATGTGGCATTGTTAGACCATATGAATTAAGAAAGGGTCTTGTCACTGTGACTCCTACGCAAGTGAAATATTTCACTGATAAGCCTCATAAGAGTTGCATCATGGGTTTCCAATCTATATACCATCCTAGGGGTTTATTATGCCTCAAATTATCCATAATTATAAGTACTAGTTCTCAATTAATCAATACAAGTTCACATACAAAAGTCAGGCTCTCCTTCCATTCACATAAATTCTTCTTTATTCAAGCAAAATATAAAAATTGAACAAAAGTTTGATGACTTACTTGGAATGATGAACAATCGAAGATGCAGTTGACAAATAACAGAAGTTAGTGTCTTGATTGTGAAATTAGCCTTGGTTCAATTAAGCCATTACAAGAAATAAAGAAATAAAAGTTTAAGTATACAAATGTGTTAACCCAATTCCAAAAAATGAACAACAAAAAAACTTAAGTAAGCAGTTCAAGTGCTAACTTTTTATAAACTCTTACAATAGTTATAAAGGCATAATGCTCCAACTCTCTCTGTATTGAAAATATTTTTATGAAATGGGTTACTTAAAGGTATTTGAAGATTTGGTGGATAAGAATACAAATTGTTAGTAGGTATTTAACCTCTTAAATCACGAAGTTGACTAGTAAATAAAAGAAACATATTAACAGTGAAGCTAAGACACCTCACCCACTAATATTACAAACTTTAAGAACAAATTTTAAAGTAACAATTCCTAAAAAGATGAGGAAGATGAAAGTAAATTTTGTTGGATATGGGATTTGATCGTCTTGTCTTGAATTATATCTATAGATAAAGAATTTGTCTATATAAGAAATAGGAATGTAGATATATAAATGAATAAGCTACAAATGCTAGTTATGATTGACTATCTAATAAATGAACAATATGATTAGTTGTAGTGAATATTAAATGTATAAATATTATTTTCTAAATTAATGAGAACTAAATAATATTTTATTTACAAGGATAAAATCCTACAATGTTAATGATGCATAATTAGATTTTTATGCCTGTTTTTGGCTATAGTAAAAATTCAAACTTATAATTCTTTATTTTTAATACTCAACAAAGATACAAACTTGGTTTTCATTCAAATATTGAAAGTTGTGGCATATAACATATAATTTCATAAAATGTTATTCGAAATTTAATAAATGAAAATTTCAAATAACGATGACATTACAAATATCTTTGATTATATATTACATAAACAAAAAAAATTGTATATTAAATTATTCACAACATTATTAAACTAAAGAGACATTGTAATTTAAAATGCTCACGACATTGTATATAAAGATGGCACATTCACTAACATAACTAACTATACAACAATCAATTTAATTTAATCAATCCTTGCACTAAAGGAAAGGCAGTTGTTATAATTTTTCAGAAGAAAAAAAACAATGGTCATCCTTAATAGAATTTTCATCGAACACTTGGTACGCATCATAAATTCATCCCTAACTAATAACAAAATTGTTGTCTTTTTCCATTATTCACTAACATTAACACAGAACAACAAACAATGACTCATTAACAATTGAAATAGACACAGACAACTCAATCCACAGTAACAAAACTGATGAACATAAAACCATTTAACACAAAAATTGAAACAAGAAAATAAACCCAAGAGTAGAGCATGGATGACCAATCTCAACGGACAGTTAACTAAAGATAATGAAGGAGATGATGGAAGCAGTCGATGGAAAAATAAATGAAGATGATGAATGACGAAGATGGAAGAAGAAAAGGATAGAAAATAAAGGAAGAAGGTGAAAACAAAAGGGGTGGGGGCTTCTGTTTTGTCGTTTAAAGTGGAAGGAAAATGTGTTGTTAGAACAAACAACACCGTTTTCCTTCCATTTTAACCAAAACAATTGAAGCTAAGAACACAAAAAATGACCTCATTTTTGTTCCATTTTATACAAAAAAATAGTTAAAGCCAACAACAACATCATTTGTTGTTATCACTTGAAGATGATTTTATAAAATCATTACCAATATGTTTCACATATATACAACTTTTTATTTAGCAAATTTTTTGTAATATATCATTTATATAAAATATATATATATACAACTTATATGTAATAAATAAAGTTTTATGAAACCATATAACATTGCCTAATCATATCAATTAATGTAATATAAATTAGTTTTGTCTTTTTTGAATCGCGCCAAATGCTAAATTTCTTCTGAATTAATTGAAAATGAAGTTGTTTTCTTTAATAAAAAATAATGTTGTTTTCTACTAGGTTATAAACATGAAAACAAAGCTCTCTTCATTTTGGTGTTAGCTAGCATATTTTCTTTTGGTTCACCACTAAAGAAGCATCATCTCCAATATTGTGGTCATCACCGTCGAAGAAGCATGGTCTCTTGTATTGATACTGTTAAACTTTTCTGCTTTTAAGAACCCTCCTTGTGTTGTGCTATATTTTTTTGGTTAGGTTTTGGAATTAATGTAGGTTTTCTAGTATGGATTTTTGTTTGTGTTTGTGTTTGGAAGATGGTGAACTGTGTTTTTATGTTGGCTGTGTATATGTTGACAATTTTTTTTCCACATTCCATACTTCTTTGGGGATAGCCTACTAATTGTTTGATTAAAGGTCTGTTAGAGTATTTAACTTCTAAAAGGGATCACCTTTTCTTTTTGTTGCTAGGATTTGTATGGTAAAGTTCCATTCAATTTTCAATCAATTTATTCGACCCCTAAGGATTTATAGGATTTGATTACCAAAAGAAATTAATTAAACATAATGAATTTTATGCTAAACTGACTTTTAAAATAAAAATGTTAACATTAATTCATTGTAGAATGTCTTTCTGATGGGGGAAATGAGCTCCACTGTGAGGAATATGGCAAAATTCTCCCTGGTGAAGAACAAATTGATGACCAACTAATCTCCTTATAAAATTCTAATCACCACTTGCCTTTAATGGTCGATCTTCTTCTTCAAGGTTCTTAGTATTATCCGAATTAACTCTCTTCCTTAATTATTTGTATCTCATTTTTTGTTAGGAAGCTATCAAATGAACTTTAGATTATATATACTATGTATTGTGTAAAGCTTCCTCAAATCTTTAAGAGAACATAGATGAAAAACAAAAGCAATGGCAATATTTCAATGGTAAGTATAAGATTAGGGAAATTGGTTATTTTAGAGTAGTCGTCGATTCAAATTACTATATTTGTTCAATTAGGTTCACACGTGTTCAAATTTTGGTTCGTTATACCATTAAACTTAATTAGCTATTTAAGTTTTATACTAATTGTTTCTTAGGTGAAACGCATCGTATAAGTGGTTCATCTAATTCAGTGATTCATACTACATTTGGGGATTGTTCACTATATCTTTTGCTGGTTTAGTTCAACCCAAAAAGTTGTTGGAAGAGAGTGTCAATAACCCATCATCTGATGGAAGATCTTTGACAATTTCAATTGACGCCTTCAAACATACAAGGACCCTTCTTGGGAATCCAAACATAGGAGGCTCCTTTACCTCTTCTACCGAGTCTTGTGTCACTTGGAATCCAAAAAAACAATTATTTCTTTTCCTTTTCGATGGAATAAGCATGAAACTTTATTTATTATTTTGTCTATAAGAATTGTTGAACTTGAAATTAAAATCTTATACTACTTACCTTATATCAATATAATATATTGCTTACCATATTTCAATATTTATATGTATTATTATTTTATTATTAATAAACATTAAAGATTAAGAGTAGTAGTCAACTTAAATTTATTATATTTTTTATCTTATTAATATTAAAATGTTATGTATATTTATCTTTTTATATCGAAATAGATAATTTAAAAAGGTATGTTATAGATAATTTAAAAAGATATGTTTGTCTTTTTAAGTTATCGATCATCATGTGTTTTTCAATAATAAATTTAAAACATTTAACAATTTTAAGATTCCTAATATTTTTATGAAATATTTGTATTAACGGATGTGTACTATAAACAATAAACATCATTAAAGAATTATTTGTATATAAATTTATAAATCCATAGAATAAAACAAATTTATAGAGTTTTAATGCATTAGCTATTTAAACAAATTAATAAAGAAGGAAAATGAAACTATATGAAAAACCATAAATAAATGTCAATTATAATTAACCTTAGGATTATTAAGCATACCTAGCATTAAAATTATCTTTTTAACATTATTAATTTTAAAATTTTTAATATCAACTTTTGGCAACAAATTTGTTATTTCGTCACCAAAAGTCCAACTTTTTGTGATGAAATTGCTATTTTGTGGTGAAAACTCTATGTTTTTGCAACGTTTAAAACTATCATCGCCTAAGGCTCAACCTTTGGCAACAATTTGGCGAAGAAATACATAAATCGTTGCCAAATGTCCAGAATTTTGTGATGATTCACATAAAATCGTTGTTAAAGAAATGCCTTTAGCAACAATATTGTAGAAAAGATAAGTGATTCTCTATCCTCCTTACATAGGATGTAAACATCTAAAATATTGAGAAACCTTAACGTGTCCTTTGTTAATAGGCCTTGTTTAACAACTAGCCCATTATGAAGGACAACCTAGGCATCAGGTTCTTATTCCATACAATTTTATGTTAACTTACCTTTTCCTTTCCTTCTCTTAACACTTTCTTAAAGGACTCTTTTGTTAATTTACCTAATGACTATTGGAGCTAGGTATACCTATCTCCTTTCGTAGGATTAGGGTTGTAGCCTGGTATTATCAAAGCTCTTCCTAGGGCTATGTTTTTGCTTTAACATTAATAAAGACACTATTTAGCTAGGTTCCTTATAGATTAGTCAAGTGTAGGGTCCTACTTTGCTCCAGTTATCATAATGGATGGAGGCTCTTTCTCCAATTCCAATCTCACATTTAAAAGAGCTAGATAAGTTATCCTTAAGCTTCATGAATTAGTTCATTAACTAGAAGGTGTTTGGCCCTAGTTGAATTTCTCATAGGCTTCTATCTTTTAAGAGATGCATGTTTATGCACTTAGTCCACAAGTTGTTCTTATTATCTAGTAGTCCCTATAACCTCTTTGCTATGAGGACCTTATGAATCAGGCTGATAGAGATTATCCCTAACCCTTTTTCTAAAATTGGATTGTTAACCTCCTTCTAGCTAACTTTGTCCATTAGTATACCTACTTTTCTTCGTTCCCATAAGATGCCTCTCATCAATCTATCCAATGACTTGGTCACTCTCTTTGATAGGAACATATGGACTAACTAATACACATGTAAGAATTTTATAACTAACTTTATTAGCATAGTTCTACCTCCATTAGAAAGATCCTTATTACCCCAGGATCCTAACTTTTTTAAAATTTATCAAAAAGAAGTGATAAATCTCTATATTGTATTCATTTGGTGGATAAGGAAACTCCGAAGTAAATGAATGGTAGGTCATTAATTTGTACTCATGATAACCTAGACAACCAATCTACTTCAATTTATGCACTTGATGAGATAATTAAATAAAATTTCCTATAATTGATTTAGAGACTAAATAACTATTTTAACATCTAGAGGGATGTTATTAGTGTAAATATTGACATATCATTAGCTTTCTAGAGCATTAGAAGGTCATCTACAAAGCTTAGGCTAAATAATCCAAGTTTCTTGCATTTACCGTGGTAGCCAAAGTGAGGGTTTATGGATTTATTGTATCTCACAAATCTTGTCAGTAGTTCCATACATATGATTAATAAATGAGGGAATATAGGGTCCCTTTATCTCAGGCTTTACTCCCCTTGAACAATTTGGTAGGTCCCCATTAACTAAGACACAAAATAAAGGAGTTGTTATGCATTCTTTACCCATTCACTAAATCTAAGAGGAAATCTAAACAATCCCAATACTTGTAAGATAACGTCCTAACTTCTTGTATCAAAAGCTTTTTGGAAATGTATCTTTAGGGCATAGTTTTTTTTCTGAGTTTCTTCTTTCATATCTTTTAAATAACTTTTGCACTAGTAGGAAATTTTCTCCAATTTATCCTCCCAGATTCCTCATTATGCTTCATTGATCATATTACTCATCACATTTTTTTATTCTAAAAGCCAATATTTTCTTTAATAATTTTGTAAAGAAAGCTTCAACATGAAATTGGCCTATATTCACCATTAGAGTTAGGGTATTGGACCTATGGGTTTCAAGGTTATAAAGGTTTTGTTGAACTCCTTAAGGAATTTTCCATTTTTAATGAACTCTAAGGCTGCTTCTATAACCAAGTTTTTGATCTGAGGCTACTTTTATGTTTTCCTTCCTCTTTATTCAATTCAAGGTGTTTAGGCTGAAGGTATAGATCCTATTAGATCTTGAGCATTACCCTCCTAGCTTCCTTAACATCTTTTCAATATGTAAGGTCCTTTCCGCATTGGGAGCTTTAATCTCTTGCTTCATTGTTAGGTCACATTTACGAAGCCTAACTCTGGAGTCATAAAAAACGTAAGCCTCCATGAAAACAATGGATTTCGAGGAAAAATTCTGCGAAAGCAAGGGCGGGTTCGCCGTGGCAAAAATACGGAAGTAATTTCCAAATACTTTTTGGGATAAGTTTGCCGCGGCCAACATTTGGCTTCACCGCAGCAAAGCCCCGAGGTCATCAAAACTCACTCAAGAGCCTTCCCAGAGGTTTCTCTAACCTTACTTTCACTCTAAATTTTCCCAAATTCATTTCCTTTGATACTACATCATTTCATAACAGTTCACTACCAATATTATTTCATCATACTCTCTAATCTCTACTCATTTAATTCATTACTTACAACTAATTCTCATTCTTCACAATTTTCTAATTTGCTTTTTTCCATAACACATCTCACATATATATAACAACAATTCGTATTCAAAATTTATCATCTCAAATCGATAACTTCCTCAAATATACCTAATTTCAACTCAACCTCATCCATACATGTCGGTGATGAACGCAAGTGCACGTTTCTATCGTCAAGTAGTAAAAATATCGATCCCACGAAGACCAAATTAGTTAAATAGTAATACTCGTAATAACTTCTAATT
>JANKOE010000006.1:53123758-53142000 GCA_026284465.1 Erythroxylum citrifolium
AGATGAAAAGAATTTCTACCATTGGACTTCATAACTTCACTCTTCATACCACACTGGTTTGTCCTTGAAACCACAGGTAGAAATCTGTATTGATTGCACATGATCCATTGTCTTCTGAGGCAATTTCAGTAGTTATACCAAAGCAAGGACATATATAATAACCTGATATCCATGCTGCTAGTTTTGCTCAACAACTTATGAAAGAAATTGTTGTAACCTATTGACCTCACATATATATGCATACTTGTGGAAACCAATTTTTATGCTTCAAATAATTGATGCATATAACTATAATTTTCAATTTAAAAAATATCTTCTCATACTTAAATGAATAAATATCTATACCTGAATATAAATATCTATCACCTTCGCCGCTGGTTTCCACCTCGACGCTACCGTCCTACAAAAGCATTCTTCAGTTATTTTGACAATGAGAGAAATATAAGCAGTTCAAACCAAGCCATAAGGAAGCTAAAATAAAACCCAAGAATATATAGGAAAACTTTAAGTTCACACTTATGGAAAGTTTAGTTTGATAATTCACAGGCAATGGTTTCAATTATGTTCGGATTAGTCATTATCCATGTCATTAATTCTTGATACATAAATAAGCATTTCCCAATTCCTTTACCAATATGCCATGGAATATGAGTTAGTATATCCCAGTTGTTTTTACCGATATCTAATAACTTCCAATTACTCACACCCAATGTATGTACGCTTCATCATTTAAATACATTTTACACATATCATAAATCAAGAAATGACATTTTTGGAGAATGTTAATCATTCTGATGGAATACACCTTAAGAAACAAAAGCACCTATGCCCAAGTAATTCCAAAACAAGCAAAAAAGAGAAACAAAAGAGGCAAGTTCACCTAAAAAATCAAGTAAACCAACTTGGCTATAATATCCTTCCCAATAATTTTAATATAATAAATGAGTATTTCAAAATGAAATATTAGACACTAAAATTCAAATTCAGTCAATTCGGCTATTCTAATTATAAAAATCTTAAACCATCTTATCGGAAAAATTGATAAGTGAGTTGAAGCCTAAAAAAATTTTGTAAGAAAAATGATGCTTTTAATTGGTATCAGCCAATGTTAAAGACTGATGCCACGACCCTTTTTACCCCTTTATCCTATAATCCCCTCTCACTGTCTTTGCTAAATTTGGTTTTTGATATCAGAAACTTTAAACCTTTTTACTGTCAAAACTTAATCTTTCCAACCAAGTCACGTTATATGCATAACTTTTTAACATTACAAAGCCTAATTTCGGCCACCAAACGCACACACGTTAAGACCAAAATCCATTAGCATAAGAAAAATTCAGTACCCAGAAGATCTATTTCAGCACGAGATTTTTTTATTATAAGAACGTGAGAACTTTCATTCCCGAGAAAAAAAGTTTTCTGATAATCAATCAGAAGAGAGAATTAAACACAAAATTTAGCACAGAGACGTCTCCAGTTCACTTCAATTCATACACACACCCAAACAAAGCACGAAAGGAAATGTTTCAGAACATGAATAGAAAACTCCACAAAAAGAAAAGAACTTAACAGATAAAATTCATGAGATGAGAAAGAAAACTCAAAAAGAGTTTTTGGTACCGTCAATTTCCAGGGATAAGAGTCATGGAAGAATCGTCGTGGGATTGAAGTCTTAAGAAGCAGCTCTGGGGTGACAGCAACAGAGACATAAACAGAGATATTAAGTTGCTTCAAAGCTTCTTCTTCCTACAAAAATTCAAGGAACCACTTCACTTTCTACATAGTTAACTCAAAAATTATGTCGTGCTTTGTGTATGCTAGACGGTGCTTGGAGTTATGCACAGATAATGAAGAAGACTATCCTAGGTGCCTTGTCTGCTTACGAATTATCGATGGTATTTGGGTGCCTTGTCTACTTCTGTGAAATGTAGATTATCGACAATTTGGGAATTAGGGTTATTTAAATAGAAAAGCATGATTTCCGAGAAGCATTAAATGAGCCATTTAAACCAAAAGTTTATTTTAGAAGTAATAAGATTATTTTAATAGAAAATGATCATTTCTATTTTGAAGAAGCATTAAATGCTCTATGTAAACCATTATTCCAAAAGCATTAAACTATTATTCCAAATGCTATTGCTTCTCAAAAGCTTTGACTAAGCATAAGCATTTAATGAATTCTGAACTATTAAATGCTTTATGAACCATTGAATTTTTTTGGAGGGAAATGGAGGGGTAGAGATTGAGTTTTAAGTAAGTAAGTAGATTTGGTGATATGGTGATAGTTGATGCCACTTATTTAGTCAATAAGTACTAAATTTTGTTCGCTCCATTTATCAATGTAAACCATCAGGGGGCAATCTATTTTTCTTAGTTGTGCACTATAAGGGAGTGAGACCACTGATAATTTTTGTTGGTTGTTCCATATATGGTTAAGGTGTATGGTATTATAATTACAGATGATTACCAAAAGCATAGTTAACACTATTAAGATGGTATTTCCTACTATTATGCATAGACTATGTTTGTAGCACATACATAAAAAAATACCTAAGAAATATGGTGCCAATAACATTTATAAGAAGTTGAAAGATACTTTTATTGATGTTGTGTATGATGCAAAACAAATGAAGAACTAAGCAAAAAAATGAAATGAAAAGGTTACGGAGCTTGACTAGAGAGATAATTTATGGGTTTAGTCTCTTTATGATGACCATATAAGGTGGGCTTCATCATATGTTAGGGGTTATTTTTAGGCAGGAATGTTGACAACACAAAGAAGTAAGGGGATGAATGTTTACTTTCATGGCTATGTGTATGTTGGTAATATCAAGATTTACGATTTGGTACTCTTGTGTCTATTTTTAACCAACTGACAAAAGCATATGATTGTGCACAATTGTCCAAAAATATGTTACGGAAACTTAGTTCTAATTGGCACTCCAAAAATACATTAACAAGAGACATCGTATGAAAATTGAACTACTGAATTCACAAGTAATTTGGTGTTGACCAAGTAAGTAACACAATAATTTTTTGTCTCTCTCCTTTTTCTTTTTCTTTTTGATAAATGGTAAATGAATTTATCAAAATTTTGGGGTTTATATATACATCCATAAGAGGGGCATACCCCAATCATCGAAAGACAACATAAGAAAAAACCCACAGTCCCCTTACACCCAAGATGAGGTTAATACAGCTCATTGGGAACCAATACAACCGAAATATCGCTAAAGCAAATATAAGAAGTTAAACCTCCTATCATCCCGCATCAGTAGTTCTCATAAACATCCTATTTCAATCAGCCATTACCCATATCTCACCCTTACAATTGAGAAGTAATAAGATCTACAAGGTACAGGCGATATAAAATTTTGTATGTGGACATTTTAATTTTTACAATGTCCACATACAATGCGCAATTCATGCTGAAATGTTTTGGCATCACTATATGATTGTAGGTCTTTGGTTTTGACATAATTTGTCAACCAGGAGGTCATCTAAAAAGAATAAAAGACCTGCCTTGACTGAAGATAGGGTGTCCATTAAGAGACAAAATGTTGTAAGTTATCAGCGTGAGAGTAGTGCATCATCAGATGGGGATGACCAATGGAGGACTACAAAGAAGGAAGTTGTATATTTAGGGTTATGCAACCATTTGTGATGTAAAAATACTACATTTTGTGCTTGAAATATTATGTTGACCATATTAGGCCGTCTCTTCAGACACTAAATCTCATATGTTCAGAAAAATAGATATACAACATTTAAAATAAATAAATTTTGAAATAGGAAAATCACATAGAATGCAGAAACTATTGAGGTGTGGTGTTGAATTTATAGATATTTTTATTTTTGGGGCATGGTATTTTTTATCATCTTGCATAAATAGGGTTGTTTCAAAAAAAATCTTGAATAAATAGGGTTAACACCGCAATATAAGTAATTTTTAAAAAATTGGGCTTTGGGGCCATTAAATAATCACCTTATTCATCTCCAGTCTACTAAAAATCAGAGAGACAATTGAAGAACTCAGGTCGCGCCATTGAGCTTCCAATGCCAGATTGCTTCCTAACGTACAGAGATCTAACAAAATTTTTGCATGATACTAATACAACATTGACTGGAGATTGAAATTATTCTGAGTAAGCTAATGATGAAAAGAATCAATATGCAAACAAATAAAGAGAAACTTATGTTAGTAATCTCGTCTTCTGCTGCTGGTAAGGTCGTTCACAAAATTGTCCTCTTCATTTTCACACTGTTCCAACAATTCATTATAAGCAGAATTATAGGCAGCTGCTAGGCGCAGATATTTTGCGGCTTCAGCTTTGCGACCCTCGTTATATAAAGCACTGCAGAGTTGCATTATTCATTCAAAATCATCTGAAATGATGAAGTTTTAAAATGCTCAGAACTATCAATTTTCTAGTATGCATTCATTACATACCTTGCAAGCAATACCAATCCGTCAAAATAATGGGCCTTACTCTTTGGGTCCTCTGGTTCTTTCAAACTTGCAACTCTTTCCAGATGTACAATTCCTTCGGCATTCTTCCCCTACCATACAAAAAGAAATGCCATTTACGTGGATTAATCATTCAAAAGCCATTAGAAACCCTCAAGCTAGAGTGTACAAGGAGAGCAGAAAGTCAAAAACTTTTTGTTGACTGTCATGTCAAAAAATTGACACCCTATATCTTATTATAATTGCACAGCGTAATCCAAGTTTTATTTAACATTACCTGCCTTATGCAGGCAACACCAGCCCATTGAGATGCCAGCATTAGAAGATCAATATACTCAGCATCTGACTGATTTCCGGTAAGAAAGAGCTGATGCATCAGAAAGCTTCTGATTAATGGTAAGTTCAATAGTTGCACTATCATTAAAGTACCAGAAAGAAGTTACAGCTCAACTTTAGACTCGCAGATCAAAGTATGCAGTACTGTAAGGAAGTCATTTACAAGAACTAACGATTTAATAGTAAATGCTAGTAGGCGCTGGCTTGCCAGGCATGAAAGAGTTACCACTCAGTGTCCATAGTGATTGCGCATAGAAAGCTGAACCATGATACAAAAGGGGAAATGCCAGAGGAAGGAGGTTTGTGGAGGTGGGAGAACTTGAGGAGGAGATCAATAGTGGGGATGAAAGAGAAGAGGGTAGGCAACCCCCTTCATGTGCAATTCAGGTCCAATAGCATTTTACTAGTTTTGGGAGAAAAAATACATAAAAGAGATATTGAATAAGGTTTAAGAAAAAGATCATCCAAACCTTGGATATAGCAGACTCCAAATATTCAGCAGCCTCTGCAAGTTGTTCTTGTTGCAGTAAAGTCTGGCCCAAAACAGTGAGAGCTCTCACATAGTTGGGGTCCTTCTCCAGAGCTAATCTGTACCAAAGATGATATGCAATGTGATATCCATGTAAAATTAGTCATCAAACAGCAGAGAAGAAAAAAGGCAAAAGCAGTTACCGTAGCAAAGGAATTGCCCTAGATTGTTGGCCCTTAGACAAAAGTTGGACTGAAAGCTGTCAGCAGTACCAGCAAAAATATATATATATATGAGAAAATGTTCTATTCTCTACAGAATTCACTGTTTTCTATATGTATTGGCAGTCACTCACAACAAGTAGCTCTTTAGGGGATAAATTTTCAACAGAAACTTTTCGCATCTTAGTAGACGAATCCAAGAATGCTGTCCTTGGTGCTTCAATTTCTTCAGGATTTGCAGCAGCTGCTTCTGCTGCTGCGCTAGGAGAACCTTTGTCTGGTAACCCTAATGTTCCACGAAAACCAGGATGATTGAACAATAATAGCTGCATAGTTGACATTGTCAAGTAAGAAAGTAGAAATATGCCAGCAGGATATTTATCATGAAGTAATCTAAAGTCACCAACCAACATATTCCTCATTGTAAGATGGAAGACAAATGGTACATATCCTAGTCATTGAAAAACATGTCAGCAAAAGCTAAGGTGTCATGGTTAAGGTTAGCATGGTTCAAGCAGTATCTTTAGAGGACACAGGCTTGCAATAGAAAGATTTCAGAGAGTAACCATATTAGACATCATCCTGAGTTCTCATGTACATTCACTATGTTGTAATTAAATGTCATCAATTAAATATGATCTACATGCTAGCGGGTTAAATGAAGATGATAGCTCTCTGTACAATCAAGACACCCAAAATGTGACACATTAGAGCGGCTAAAGTGTATTAAGAAAGCACTTTGGCATCAATACTATCTCCCAAGTAAATAAGATATCAAGAATGTCCCCATCATCCAAAGGATAGATTTCCTAGCAAATTTACTTTTGAACTCAAAGGAGTTCCTGTCCTTTGACCATCAAAACACATTTAAAAGTACTTTTCATACAATTAAATAACATCTAGAAGGCATAAACCAAATTTTTGTTGCGAACACGAAGTGCATAACTAACCTGTAGAACACTTAGTGAACTATTGGTCACCCAGTATAGCAGACTTCCCTGCACAATAAAGCATAGTGAAAATTGTTATTCTGAAAATACAAAAGATTAAGAAGAAATTGAATTATAAAGCATTGAAGGCACAAGCAGACGAACAAAAACAATAAGTAGATATCTTAAATAATAACAATTTTACTAAATTGCGACTCAGCTGCATCTGTTTACTGATGAATTTGATGAAGAATTAATGCCTTATCATATGAGAACAAGGCATTAGAGTTGTAATAATAAATAATTCAGCATGTGGAAAAGAACAGGTAGGACCAACAGAGTGAAGTAAGATAGACAAATGCAGGACAAACAAAGTGATGGGTGATAAAGTCCAAGGTGGTAATGATACTTACTGTAACAACAAGAGGACTAGATTGTTGAAGGGAAAAGAAAAGAAATACGAAACGATAAGGAAAAGAAGAAGAAGAATTAGCTTTCCAGCAAGAAATTAGGACTAAGGGCCCTTCAACAGATAGCCCTCATTCAATAGAATAAGACAAATGGCATTTTATTCTCAACATAATCCTTTTCATACCATAAGTTCTCCACTGTGTTTTGGAAAGGTCTCTGGGAAGTGTATATCTAACATGCTTAGGATATAATGACATCAATAGAAAATATGCATCGAGGATAGCTCCATATACAGCAAGATTGACAACAGTGGATACTGCTTCGGCAACCATTTCAATTACAATGGGTCCTAAACTCGGGATATGAGCACTTAGTTACAAAATTTTAAAACTTTTGGAAGCTATACAATTAGCTAAGCTAGTCCATCAACTGAAATTGTATGAACTCTCATTTGGACTCTATGGAAGCCATTCGAGATCTTTTATATAGTCTGGACAATGATATCCTCATTAAAAGTCTCCATTACTATATATGTCCTTACTTGACTTTATTCCTCTTTTCTTATTCTATATACTTCTTTAAATTTAATTCAATAAAGTATATACCAAGAGAGATGAGGGAAATTATTTACACCATGTACAAAGGAATTGATCAAAATATAAATTCAAGAAGCAATTACCAAAGAAATCAAGAAGCACAAAATCACAAAAAAATAAGCATGTTATTTTTACCATAACTTCTGATAGCGGCATTCAAGAACTTAAACTAAAGGTCAATCTATTGCCTATCAAATCGAGGCAAGTTCCAGAAAAGAAAAGATTGTTACCTATCTATTAAAAATATCCTTTTAAAAATAACTTTTATTACAAGGATAAGGTGATGAAAAATTATATGAAGTTTCTCAAAAATGTTTAATATATCTGTTTAATATATCTATTTCCAAAAAGGATAGCATTACAAGTGGATGGGAGAATTTACCCACTTTCATCAACCATAATTCTTCTATCAGTAAAACACTCTGTTTGAGAGGATGGAAGTTGTGGTAATTTTATCCAGCCCCATCAATTTCCACTCACTCTTCCAAGCAAGACAGTTCGACAATGCTCATCAATTGCAATAAACACCAGGTACATAGAAAGCTATTTCCTTAGGAACATCTGATTGACATGCAAAAGGGAGGACTTTAATAGGTTTTGAGGAAAAAGACTATCATGATTTTTTCCCTAAATAGGTGTAAAGATGTGATATAGTTTTGGGCTGTCAGGAAATTTCGGAATAAAATTGTTTGATTTGCAAGCTTCATCAAGTTAGGTAAGGTGAGCTTGATTGAGAATGTAACTATGATAATTGATACATAGATGATAATGGAAAGAAGGTAAACTAAGTTTCAAAGAAATTGATGTCAACACAACTAAGACTAAGTTGAATAAAGTATTAGATAAGCATTGTAAGCTGATATTAGCAAATACTGGTAAGATCAATAAAAGCAAACTAGACAAGTGATATTATTAAATCGTGAAGGAAAAGGAAATTGAATGTTGTTACCTGTGGAAGGTAAAACCCTATGGCAAATATTGGCAGCGTAAGAAAATCCAAGTAATACTTGTAGTACTACAACAACAGACATTCATCATGAGCGAAACATAATGTAATAAGAATTACAGTTCCAGAACACAACATTCATGGTTAAGATTCTGATATACTCACCTTTGCTAATAAGCCGAAAATGCTATCTGATTCTGTAAAAGAAGTTTTTCTAAAAGAAAGCTGACAAAAGAATCCGTAACAAAAATGTCAATAAGTGAAATGGATGAATAGCATTGTCATTTAATTTCATGAAAACCTCACCAAATCATGCAAACAAAATCAAGTTTCACGGTCTATATAATGGCACTTTCAATTGTCAAGATTTTTTTTCAGTTCTTATTTATGTATTTCCTTCACTGGGGGAAAAAAATACAAAATGATTTTAATGTGGTATAGGCCGGCCTCTTGCTGGTTGGGATAATAGAGAGACAGAATACGAACTTAACTATTATATCGAGACAGAAGTATAAACCCACCTGAATGTTTAAGTAGTGCAAACAAGCAATCAATAATGGAAATATTGGACTTAAAACACCATGTGGGCATTCGGTCAAATTCTGAAACCACAGAGTGCCACCCTGTCATTCAATTACAACATAAGCTTCAGCTCCCTAGAGAGACGAATGCCTCAATGAAACTGCATAATCTAAATATAGAATCATAAGTAATGCAAGTCTTTCAACATTAAAAGATGGTAAATATTGTATTCTTGTATGATATTACTCGATGAAAAACAAAAGGCAAACAAACAATACAGATAGAACGAGATTCATACAAGCATATACAACTAACAATATTAGTTTGCTTGTCAAAGAACTAGAGTCAATTTGATGACAAATTATTTGGTTTATCAATTAATTCTTGGCATATGCAAACACTAGTGACATATGATGATAATAATGACCATAACAGAAAATACGTAAAGTAATTCCTTATCATTTGTTGACAAGTAATACAGAATGAGAATGCTTGTGCACAATACAAGATATTGGGGACCACAAAAGCCTGCTGAGTGTCCTTGAAGAATTATAGGTCTAACTAAAATATAAAGAGAGCAACAAAAAAAAACTTAAGGCATGTCAAAAAATGTCTAACAGGGCATTTTTGACAAGACAAGGATAAAAGAGTTCTGTTTTCCTTCTAATGCCTAAAATGAAGCAATATCCCAGCTGAGGCCACTCAGAAATGTACATCTTTAACCTAAATGCTAATTACCTAAACTCATAAATTATAACTGTGTTTTTGGTCACCTATACAGATGTAATCATGAGCTCCCACTTCTCTCTCGCTCCATCTATTTAAACACCTTATATATGAAAAATAAACTTACATGAAAATTTTCTTTATCTATAAAGTTAGTGATCAACATTTGATGTTATAATTCAACTGATGGGCTATTTGCTCCTTACACAAATGGATGCCAAGTACAGATTTGATAACTTTGTTATGAAAAACGAGTTTACAAAATAAATTCAATGCATGTAATTTTAATTGAATATTCAAGTTTCAGACAGTTAAGGTTTCTTACAGAATCAAACCCCGGATGTTGGTCCAGGGACATTCTTCGTATGCTGGCCATCCATAAGAGAAAACAGGGTACCTGCGCAGATATATTTAAAGAGAAAATGACTAATTAGAAACTTACTATCATACTTAAACAACCTAATATCATCAATCAAGATAATCATATTGACTTCTCATATGACGTTAAATCACTGATATGGTGAGAACGACTGTCCAACTAAAACAATAAAGCATAATTTTTCACAATAGATCATGAAAGTAGTGTTCAAAATAAAAGAAGAAAAGATTGCATCACCTGAACAGAGACATATGCAAAAAGCCATAAAAACGTGGGACAGCCAATTGCCCGTCTTTCCTTCCGAAAAAGTAAAAGTTGATCAATCAAGCTCCTTCCTGATAGCGGTGGTCGGAATGGAGTAGGCACTATGAGAAATGCATATCGTGAAGTAGAAAATTACTTTTGCTTAAATATCTTTTAGTTAAAGAAAAAGCACGAATAGCCATTGTTGAAATTAAAAGAAAAACTCACATTTTGGAAATAACTCAGAGACCCTCTTCAACTTCCTGAGTTGCAAAACAAGTAACGGCAACAACGACACTCTCATGGCCAGTGTCGAGGAAGCAATAACTATCCACCTGAATATCAACCCATTTGACAATTCCGAATCGTAAAAAAAACAGAAGAGAGCATAAACCGTGAAAAAATATGAGAAGAAGAACCAATCAATTCTCCATAAAAATGGAATCGTTAACACAAAAAATCAAGTACCACTTCCTACTCACCAAGGAAAGCCAGAAAATTCATGATAATCATCAAGCAACGACATGACGGCGTGAATTGGGAGGATCAAATCTTCACTGCCACCAACACCAATGCCAGTAACAACTCCCAAACTATCATCAACTGTATCAGGTCCAACATGGGCAGCCTCTAGCTCATTGGATAACAAAGCAGACGGGTCATACAGCATCTCATCGGAGTCATCGTGGTTTGAACTTGTCGACAAGGATCGAGAAAGCGAAAAAGGGAAGGGTTTGGAGATGGAGTAAGTTGTGGTGTTGGGAAAGTAGGATGAGAGTATCGGAGGGAGTGAAGGGAAGGAGGGTTTAGGGCCGTTATTGGTTTTGTCGAGAGCGGAGAGATGGACATAAGAGAGGGTGGATATAGAGTGGAGATAACGCCGTTGACGGATAGCTGACAATAGAAGAGTGTGCTTTACGAACATGACCACGCTCAGTACAGCTGTAAAGCTCTTGGTTATGTACAATCGGAGGCAGAGAGGTAGAGGGAAGCAACTTTGGCTGTCGTCTGAATGAGTTTTAGATTTGTTTGCGTAGGCAATGAATGGAGAAGTCAATGAGAAGAGAACCAGAGGTGGGCCGAGTGGTTCAATTTCGGACTTGGGCCCATTTTTCCATTCCACTATTATTCAACTAAAGTATCGCGTCAACAAGCTTCAAATTTCTTGTCAAGTAAGTTTTGGAAAGTTTCATGTAATTATCTATTTAAAATATATCTATCTTACACCACATAGTGACCTCTAATTACATAATTACAATATTAATCAAAAAGTTTCTAACTACAAAATTACAATATTCATTAAAAAGTTAAAAACTCAAAAGGCAAAAAAAAATCTTACTATTGATTCTGATGTTATAAATACCATAATGTAATAGATACTTATAATACTAATCAATATTTCAAGTTATCATGATAAATAGGTGATCTATGCTAAATGAGTGTACCAGTTAATGTAAGTAAAAATTTTGTTAGGATGAATTTTTTTTGGCCCTAACAAGTCTACTATAAGAAAGAAGAAAGATAAAGGTGTCAAAATAATTCCGACAATGATATTTAGTAAATATAGAGGGTTATTTAACCGAAAGTAAAGAATGGTAACCAAAAAAAAAGGAGTGGATGAATGTTAAATTAATAACTAACACCTTTTTATAATGAATTTCTAAAAAGGATTAGTCTTAATGCAACTTTAAGCTCTAACATTTGAATCATAATGTAATCCACCTAGTCAATTAGATAAAGTTAAAGGGATCACATTTGTATCCATAAAGAACTGTAGTATTTTTACTAGATTTGGACTCTTTAAACAAATGTTCTTTCTGTAAGGTTCATTTTTGTTAGGTGCATCCTTACTGGTCTCATTTATATTAGGATCTTCTTCATCTCCTTTAATATATGTTTTCCCTGTATATATTGAATCTACATATGTTAAGCATGTGCATTATAAACCTACATATAGTGAAATAGCATGTGCTAAGCATGCACATATTAAGGCTACATATATTGAGTCTGTGTATAATGAGCCTGCATATGTTGAGTCTGCATATGCTAATACTTCATGTGTTAAGCTTGCATATGCCAAGTATGTATATATTGAGCCTGTATATGCTGAGCTTACATATGTTAAGCCTACATATACTAAATTTGTATATAATAAGCATGCATATGTTGAGCTTGCAATTGTTGACCTTATATGCCCTCAATTTGCATGTGTTGTGCTTACATGTCCTTAGTTTGCATGCGTTAAGTTTGCATATCTTAAGCCTACCCTATTAAGCATGCATATTCTAATTAAGCTCGCATTTGTTATGTCAGCTTATGCTAAGCTCGCATTTGTTATGCTTACATATTGTGGGATTTCATATTTTAAAACTATTAACCTAAAGATTTTCTCTGGGTTGAATGTTCTACTTATATAATTGAACATATTGCTTTTAGAGATGAAGGGTTTTTTTACTTTCAAAACTCATTATAGGTTAAATATTTAGTGTATGTCATTGTTCCCCAACTCTTATTGACAACTTGTTGCTAGTGGAAGTTTCAAATACTAAGGCTTATATAACTTTGTCCCACCAATTTGAATACACTAAACCTAAGGATTTTGAATGTGAAGTTTTCAACCATTGTTTATACAGTCGGTCAAACATGGCAACCAAACATTTTAGACTAACTATATTTTTCAATCCTAAATTCCCTTAATAATCATTATAGATAGTTTTGTTTGAACATATAATATATTACTATAGCATCTTGTATTACTCACATATTTTAACAATTTATGAAATTGGTCATTTTCATATTTTTAAAAATCACAATTAGTGTGTCCATGGTGTTAAACCTATAGTCTTTTATTTTCTTTATTTAAAGAGGTTATAAGAAGCTTGAATCAATAAACATTTCTAAATGCATAGCTCTTACCCTCATAGTTACCTTATTTGATTAAGGAGCTTAAGGACTCTCAAGAACATATATATATATATATATATATATATAAAAGTAAAGGACTCTTCTTTTAGGAGTTAGTCTTCAAATCAAGGATTTAAAGGACCTTCTTAGACCTAAGGCTCGTGATATTAGGGATTTGTTCTTTGAATCAGGGATCTAAAGGAGCCTCTTAAACTTATGCCCTCAGGATTTGATCATCAAACCTGGATGTTAAAGGACCCTTATAGACCTAAGGCTCATTATCTTAGAATTTGTTCTTCAATCAACAGAGCTAAAGGACCCTCTTAGAACTAAGGTTTATGGTTTGTTCTTTAAACCAAGGAGCTAAAGGCCCCTCTTGGACCTAAGGCTCATGGCCTTAGAATTTGAAGAAAGTAATTAGATGTTTGAGCCGAAAAGTAAAACTTTGTTAAAATTTTCAATGATAATTAAATAATTCAAGGTATATGCCTTTTCATTGTATATATTCTTAAGTATATGTCACTGATAAGTGCTTAATTGTTCATATTTTAAAGTTTATATTTGGTATATTTCACCTGTTTATTTGATTGTTTTATTGTTTTGGGTACTTAATTCATTCATATTATGTTTTTAGGTTGTAATTCACTTATTTAGAGCAAAGGGACCAAATTGAGACAAGTTTGTGGTGATTTGGACTTATTTTAACCAAGTTATAAAGATGTTGGAAAAATTCATGGGCATAAACACGCCCATACTGTTGCCCGTGTACTTTAATATTGTCATTTATCATGCAAAATAAGTAGTTAAAAAGTTTTAGAGAGTTACACGACCATCAAAATGCCTATGTTAGAGACCAATATACTTGTGTTGATGTTTATGTTTATATTTTGAGCTCATGTTTGCTCTGGATTTGAGGGTTTCATAAGTTTAAAGTATATGACCATTAACACACTAGTACTGATGTTCGTGTACCACCTAGAAACCTAAATATCAAATTGTAAAAGACAAAATTAAAAGGAAAAGTGAAGAAGAAGCCCGAGAAATACAATTTGATGATATTGGATGATAGAAAGAATGACGATTAAGTAATGAGACATATTCAGGGTAGATTTTTAACAATCTAAAGTGAATTTCATGGAGATTAAAGGTCAGCATGTTTCTTTTAGTTTTCTGTTTTTCCTTTACTTTTGATGGTATGCATTTTATGATTAGGAACTATACTTTTTAGGTACTTGGATAAGATAAACCTTAGGATGGATAGTGTAGTGACTTTAATTCAATTTAATTTATTCTTTATTTTTATTGAGATTTAGTTGTGTGTTCTTATTTATTATTAAATTAATAATGGCGGTATGTTAATTCATGTGTGATTTTATATAATTGATATTGATAAATCTTTTTTATGAATAGATCTAGTATAATTAAATGGAGATGCAAGAAAACCTAGAGACAGATAAATGTAAATCTTTTGGATTAAGGACAAACCTAATAGTGAAATTCATAAATTGATTAATGCAAATCTAAGTGTTTTAATTAAAAAATTAATTAATCAACCTATGATTAGGTGTTAATAGTCTTGAGAAAGATATTAGTATAATTGAGAAATTTCTATAGCTCTATAAACTTTAAATTGAATTTATGTGTAAAGTCATAATTGCATGAGAAGTCCAAAGGAAGATTTGAATTCCAAATACCAATATCTTTTTTTATTGTTGCTAAGTTTCATCTTCGTTCAAGTTAATCAATTGTATTGAATTATTTTAGTTTATAATTTTAATTTTGAATTTGATTAATCATCATCACCATAATTTATTAGACTAGATGATAGAGAGACAACTAGTAATAGTAATTTTAGTTTTCATAAGGTCGACTTGTACTTACTAGTGCTACTTACACCCATACTATGTGCTTGTGGTAAAACATAATTCAATTCATAACACTAAGTTTTTGGTGTCGTTGTCAGGGACTGTAATATTACAAAAACCTTATTTTTATTAATATAGTCATTTTTAAATAGTTTTTCTTTTCTTTTTATTTTTTTTGTATCTCTCTTTATTGATTTGTGTTTGTGGCTTATTTTTAGGATTTGGGTATTCATTATTATAACTTCCAAACACAATGAAAAGATGTAGAGGACGCTGATATTAAAAAAGAGAAGGAAAATAAAGAGGGGGACCCAAATAAGAAGGTTATCAAGCAATTATTGACAGTAGATTTAAGTCTGGAGGTCTCACAATTTCCAAATAGTATAATGTTAGAGTTAATCGAAGAGCCATGGAGTTTTATTATTCCTCTTTATATTGGCAGATTGATACGAAAAAGGATATTGGTGGATTTACTTAGTTTTATTAATTTGATACAACATGTCCTTATTATATTGTAGCATGCAACCCATTTACAAACTAATAAGCCTTTATTTGGAAAGACAGTGGAAGTATATTAGGTTGATTCTATCTAGACCATGCTCAAGAAACATAACATTCAAATTCAAGGAGAAGATTGATCTTGAGGGTTATATATGGAAGAATATCTCTCAGGTGACAAAGGATTTTTATTAATAGGAGTTTGAGGTACAAAAAATATATTTTTTGTAATTAATTTTTATATATTAATTGGATAAATATTGTAGATTATAAGAACTTATCGTATGTTTTTTTTCTTTTTTTCAAAAAGAATATTTTTAGGATTCTAAATTTGACGTAGTTATTTATAAAGTATGGGAAAGATGAGCTTGTACACATTATAGAGGCTTTGTTGGTGCGATACACAAGACTGGTATATGACCTCTTTATATTTCTGAAGAAATATGGAGTCGTTGGTAGAAGTATTGAACATCACCTGAGGCAATGTCTATTTTAAAGCGTAATTCTACTAATAGACGTGAAGGACCGGGAGAAGAGAGTCTTCTCGTATGCACTGAAGGATCCATTACCCACTAGGAGCATGCAGAGAGATTTGTAAGTATCTACACTTTACACTTATATTATGATTTTTTTTTACTTTAATGTATTTCAATTTAATTTGACGTGTGAATTTTGGAATGAAACTATGTGTATTACAGAGAATGATAGTATTATAAATGACTAGTGCCATATATGACTGTGTTGTTGAATTACTTTCTTTGTTCGACATGAGGTAAATATCATAAAAATAGAGAAAATTCTGTCAAAACTTTTGTTAATTGTAGTTCACTTATACATTTTATTCTAATGCAGGAAAAGTCTATGGGTAGGAAGCCTACACCCCGTCAACTCTTTTTGCACACTCACACTAAGAAGCATGATGATGTGACCTTCGTCAATACCCAATGTAGAGAACTAAATGTATGTGAAATTTATGCTTAATAATTATCACTTATTAACGTAAACATTGCCTTTTGATAGGACCAAATATAAGAAAACATTCAACGACAATTTCAGCAGTCTGAAGATGTTGATGAGAGTCAAACCTATCTTCATGTAGTGGGTGGTAGGGACCGTCATGGAAGGATCTTCGGCTTAGGTTCATTTGTGAACACGTGTTATTCTCAATCCTCCACATCCAATACAACAACTTCTAGTAGGTAGTTCGCATCCAATAGAGTTCATAAGCTGCGAAGCATAGTACAGAAACTGGCAACTCAGTTGCAAAAGTCAATGGAGTACATAGCCCAGCTCTGTAATGAGATGGATGAGTTGAAGGAGAATGGCAACACCTTATCACAACATTCAGAGCATCCGCATTTACCAAATAAATAGCGTAGTTATAGTCATTTTGTATGAATTAAATACTTATTGTTGTAGATAATAATTTTTTATTCTCAATTAAGATAATTTTTACTTTATATCATCAATCAACTTTATGTTTTAACAAATTAAATGTAGAAATAAATCAAAATGTTATCAACAAATAACTGATAACTGTATAAATTATACATCAATCATAAGATTATCAAATAAAATTAAATGCAGAGAAATTTTTTTAAAAATTAATATCAGTAAATTTACCGATGGAAAAATAAAATTTGTCAGTAAAATATAGTGAATTTACTAATGGATAACTAAATTCCATCATTATAATTAGTCTTGAATTTACCAATGGATTTGGTAAATCCATCTGCAAATTTACCGACGGAGGTGCTTTGTCATCACTAAATTTATCGACTGAAACAAAATTTCCGTCGCTAAATTTACCGACAACACAAAAATTAGCTTCACTAAATATAGCAACAGAATACATAATATTTGTCGATAAATTAGCGACGAAAAATCTGTCCTTTGTCACCAATTATTACCTACAATCGTTTCTTCAACGACTTATTCTGTCGGTAAATTTCATCGCTAACTTAACTTATCGACGGAAAGCGTTCACATTCCGTCGGTAAATTCCATCGCTAAACCCCTTTTTTCTTGTAATGCAAAAATAGATAAAAAAGTTATATGATATTTACAAGGTCCTATATGCTAGCGCTATTGGATGTTTAATATATATGTAATAATTTGTATAAGGCCAAATTATGATTATATTATTGGAGA
Organism: Erythroxylum citrifolium; assembly: GCA_026284465.1. Lineage (NCBI taxonomy): Eukaryota > Viridiplantae > Streptophyta > Magnoliopsida > Malpighiales > Erythroxylaceae > Erythroxylum > Erythroxylum citrifolium. The sequence continues at coordinate 53,141,423 of JANKOE010000006.1, forward strand.
GGTTAGTAAGTAAATACTAAAACCTAGAAGTCAATATTATAGAGTGACCAAATAAATATCAAGTACTTAAAGGGGTACATCAAACCATGGGGTTGTGTTTAACAGTTAGCAAGGTGATCTTTAGATTGTGGGATATATGGATTCAAATTATATAGGAGATTTGGATAACACGAGACCTATTACAAGGCTCTCTAATAAGGGACAAGGTCAATGACTCAATTAAATTTCTTTAAAGGAAGGAGGGACTTGATATCAACATAGAAACATATAAATTGTTTTGAAAAGAAATTACATACTTCACTTCCTTCAACAAAAGAATTATCTTTTAATACACCCCAAAAATACTTTTTGGTTCTGTCTGATTCTGGCCGAACTGAACGTTGCCGTTTGGATCCATGGACTGAATACTTTCTGTAGTGCTTTTGACGTTGAGATCTCTGCAAAACAAAGAAGGCACGTCGGGGGTTGAGATCCGATTAGCCCCTCCGACGATCAAGTCAGATATTTGGTGAAGGTGAGGCAGCCGAATACAGAGAAAACTAGGTTATGATTGCGTACCTTTATCACAATGAAATCAT
>JANKOE010000006.1:53271026-53284823 GCA_026284465.1 Erythroxylum citrifolium
ACAGAGAATATGGATCGGGCTTGGGTTTGACATCCTTAATGAATGGACCGATCGGCCCACGGGTCGCTGTGCCTGAATCCAGGCCCAACACGACCGACCCGACCACTTTTAAATATGTATTTACTCTTGAAAGGAGCCTATTTATTATAAATCAATGTTACAATCTATTATCACATTATCTACTACTAAAAAAGAGTACATAACAATGGTTGAGGTTACTAAGGAAGCATTATAACTTACAAGACTAGTGAAGGATAGTCATTGATCCAGATGGAGATCAAATACATTACAATAGTCAAAGTGTAATTTATTTAGAAAAGGTTTAGTGTATCTTACAAGGATTAAGTATATAGATGTAAGGTCTCAAGGATTAGGGAGTTGATTACAACTGACAAAAATTTGTTAGAAAAGGTTCAAACTTTGGAGAATATAACTAACATGTTGACAAAATCAGTTACCTTGAAGAAGTTTAAGCATTGCTTAAACTTGTTTAATGTCTAGGTGTTAGACATAGATCTAGTCCAACCTATGAAGTGTATATTCGTTAAAGTGGAGATTGTTGTATATGACTTGCATATATGAACATGCAATTTTGGAGTTTCAGGAAGGAACTGTGCATTTCTTCGAAGCCGTTAAGTGAACAAGGACTAGGACACAAATGCTTAAGGCATCATCATTCTACACATTAAAGATGAAGACACGAACTAAAGACATGAACATGTTAATTTGGTGGAGGTGTTTTAAAAGGAAGATATGTTCTAGGACATGATTAGGTCATAAATTGCATCTTGTGCATAGAAAAGGTAGTAAGATCTATGACTTAAGACACAGTCATGTCTAAATATACAAAGAAGTAGGAGGATTCATAGTTTGAGACATAGATGTACCAGAGCCTGTATCATGGTCTAGAAAAATATATAAGATCCACATCTTAGGGTATGATCATGCCTCTAGTTGTGGTCATGATAATCACCTTTATCTAAAAAAGTATTTTGGTATATTTAAAACTTTAAAAGGATTGAAATAAAAATAAATCAAGAAGTTATAACTAGAGTGGAAAGCTTCCATCTCTCTTTGATGACCTTTCCTTATTACTACTTTGTTCCTTCTTCCTTTTGGTTTTGTTCCTTGATTTTCCTTTTTTTTTGCCTTTTATTTTGTTTGATTGGTCTCAACCTTTCCATCTACTATTCCTTTCTTTTTATCTTAGTGTTGGTTCTCAATTATTATTATCTTCTTCTTTCTTTTCTCTATACTACTTTCTATTCCTTTAGATTCTCCTTAGTTTCTCTACTTAATGTTTAGCTCTCCAGCTCATCTATGTTTCCTCCTTTACTGCTCCTTTTCTACTCTTATTTGGTAACTTAAATTGACTTACTTTTTTAGCATGAATTCTAATGATACCTTTCATACTTCAGCTTATAGTTATGAACAAACTAAACACAATAGACAGGGTGAAAGGCTACCCATTACATATCCCAAAATCCTAGCTGCAAAACATGCTTGGAAGCCACAAAGACTATTAGTCATCTATTTTTGGAGTGCTCCTACTCCATTGTATTGCGGAGATCATTTTCTCCAAGTAAATAAATGGAATAAAATGGTTGAGTGGGTTGCAATCCTCGTCAGCTTAGGGTGATTTTAACGAGAGCTAGTAATGCAAGAGAACTATGCCCACAGATGACAGGAAGATGGAACCTCTAAGCAACGAAGGTGTTTAAGTTAGCACGACTTTGGATTAGTTGTAGGATATCTTGTTCTGTTGTATTTGCTTTTAATAACCTATGATTTAGGCAAGCATTTTTAAGTCTTATTTAAATTTGTAGTTTTTTTTTCCTTGATTAATATAATTCTTTAATTTCTAAAAAAATTTAGAAATTATTGTTAAATTAAGTTGAACTATTGAGTAAAACTAGTCAGAATTACATATAAATTTACTTTAGTATAATAATCAATATAATTATTTATTAAATTAGTCATTCTTTTTTTTTTTGTCTTTGACCAGGGTATTCACCGGCGGATCCAATGACTAATCCCCTCGCTGATGGGAAGACACCGTGGGATAGCTGACCCAAAGATTTAAAGCTGTTCCATACCAAAAGTTAAGGATCGAACCCCTCACCTTTGGTTAAGGGTGGATGAGTCTCTTGCCACTCAACCATACCCCTAGGTTAAATTAGTCCTTCTTTAATTCTTAGAGATGTAGGCAAACTCAATTTATTAAAATTTACTTATAATATTGTTTGATTTTATTTTACTTATATTATTCACTGTTAAAGATACAGGCACAGGCTTCCTCCAAAGGATCTTTTACGTTTTAAAAGTCGTTAGAATTGAACGTTTGACGTGCATCACTCGTTTACCACTATCATCCGAGCCTTTCTTTTATTTTCCGTGCGAAAAGACTAAAAAGGGCCGAAGTCAATAAGTCAATAAGTCATACTTTATTATTTTTTTAGTAATTTTTATATTTTAATCTCACAAGACAACAGCAAACTAAGCATTTAACTTGAGCATCACAACATTTATATTCCTGTCTGCTGCTTGCTGTGAGGATCTTTGCTCTGTCTTTGTTCATCTTATATCTCGCGCGCTTCTCTTGCAGATCTGTCTGTTCAATTCTGCACCTTAATTCACACGCAAATCAGGTAGCTTTTACCAATTATTATGGTGATGCTTTTACTCTGTCCTTCCCACTTAGTTGCCCTTTGCTTTTAATCTATGCTTCTGTTTGCGCTGTCCTATCCGATTGATCCTTGCAGGTATGCGATGTCTAAGTTCAATTCCTTCTGAGATTTTTGCTGCTACTGTTCATTTCTCTCGAGGGTTTTTTTTTTCCCGTTATGTCCTGCAGATTCGTGGTTTTCCCGTGTATGAATCTCTGCAAGATGTCTTCTTTTCCCTCCTTTCTGTTTCTTTTTCTTCCTATGTACTATTCGTGTTGCATTTGATTCTGGTTGTATTCCTTTTTGTAATTAACTCTTTTATGCACGTGCTTGGATGCTAGTGAATTTGTACTTTTGTGTTTCATGTTTTTGCTAGGTTGATTTTATTTTAGAATGAAGTTTATATCTAATCTTGCCTTGTGTTTTTCAAATACATTAATACAGCCATTTCCGCTGTACTCTGTATTTTTCTTCGCCCTAAAACTCTTCTTAAGGAATGGAGTTTCAATGGGGCTTGAACAGAACAGACATTTTTTCTTGAATTATTTTTTTTAATGAAACTTAGTTTTATTGCTTTGCTCTTACCATTTGAAATATCTCCAGGAAGGATTTGCCATTAAGTCATTCAGATAATTTTGTGGGTTCATCACGATAAAACGCTCAAGTATCTTTTGTTTCTTGTTGTTTTAATTTTGCTTTGGAGGTTTTTGTTTTGGTATTAGCGACACAGGCCTTTTGCCACTATCTTTTACTGCGTAGTTTTATAAGTAAATGTAATTCAAAAGTTTTTCATATTAAAAACTATTTCTTTTCAACAAAAATTGGTAAAAGTGAAACTTCTTTACTACAAAAAATAAAATAAAAATTATTTTATTAATTACCCAACTACAAGGATTTCTAAAGCTAAATTCAAATTATAAGGAGTTTTGAGGAAACTAAAAAATCACAAAAGTTTTTGTGTAATCGTTGCTAACAGTGAATGCTTTTTAATCACCTAAAATTTCCATTATACTTCTAACAGTTGATGGACTTTAATAAAAAAATGATAGGAATGAAATTAAAAAAATAGGATAAGGAGGAGGAATAACTGAATTTAGAAAAGAAGTTGCCGAAGTTGGTTTTTTCCTGACTAGTTCAACTACTGAAATCAAATTCGAGTAAGATGACTGAAATAGGAACTAGAAATAAATACAACTATTAAATGGGTTGTCGATTTCCTAAAATTCCTTTTCTTTAGGGGTGGAGTTTAAATATGAATAGAACACATGTTTCTACTATATTTGGTCTCTTAGATCTATATGATGTTGCAACCACAGCAGTTGATATGCATGCAGCAATATTTGGCAAGTAAATGCAATGATTATTTCACTAGTTTAGTTTCCTGTCTGGATGTATCTTTACATTGTTGTCAGGTTGATTTGGGAACTCTATTTCATTTCCCCCTTATTAGGGATTAGTCCTCTTGGTTTAACATTTTTTTTCCTCCTTTTGTTAATCAGCCCTCAATCTCTCTATTTTTGTGATTTTGTTGTGCATGTGGAATCGAGATTTACATATTTATATTCGTAAAGTACATTATGTTGCTTATTAACATTGTTAAATGCTTGTCATAATTTCTTTGACATATGAAATCATTTCTGTTGATATTCTTGCTTCACTAATTTCAGTATTGGGTTCCAATTGTAGATGGCAATGCAGGAAACTGCTCCTGCTCCGGCTCCGGCTCCGGCTCCAGCCCCTCTTGGTCCCAGTGCTGAAGTCGTCGGAAATGCCTTTGTGGAGCAGTATTACCATATTCTTCACAAATCTCCACGATTGGTGTATAGGTTCTATCAGGATTCAAGTCTGCTCAGCCGACCAGAAGCAGGTGGCGTTATGGAAACTGTGACTACCACCCAAGTAAGTTTCAGAATCTTTTGAATTTTAGGCACATAAATTAATGTTAATACCATGAGATATAACAACTTTTCTTGTTCATTAAATATTTTACCATTGCTGTGTGAATCATGCAATGGTCGTAGATGGAATATTTTAGGGTGTGATGGGTTGCCAACACCTGCAGTAATGTGGATGCAAATGCTTTGTGATGACAATGAGTAAATGGCATGAGAGGGTTGTTCAGTTAGTTCTGTAGCAAATCTAGACATGCATTTGTTATCTTGTTGCCATCATCCCTTTTGTGGCAGGATATTATTTTGAGTCGATATCTTTATAATTTCTGTTGGATGTTATATCTCTATTATCTTGTATAAGATGCATTGCTCTGGGTGGGTTGTTAAATCTTTATGTGATATAACGTGGATCACCCTTTTGAGTGTGAGAGGGATTTTGGTTACAGCAATGGGCTAGCTTAGTTTATTGAGGAAGTTTATTTTAGAAATGAAGGCATTAGTCAATAACTTATGCTTCTGAGGTACTTTCAGAAGTTGAGAAGAACAAATTTTAGTGTCTGGTGGGGTTCCTGTGCATGCTATCCATTTAGTTAAACTTTTTATGTTGTTTATTTGTAACACTTTTTTCTGTTGTTACTTGGTAATGTCTCAAAATTGTGAAACTGATTTCTTGATGAGCATAATACTTCATATGATACACTTCCTTTTCAAGTGTGAGAGGCATTTTTGGCTATGACGATATCTTATAAATGAAGGGCATAGTCAGTAATATATGCTTCTGAACTATTTTCAGAAGATGGGAAGAGTTAAATTTTGCGGGACCTAGTGGGGTTCCATGCATACTATCCAATTATTTAAACTTTTTATATTTCTTTTTTGTAACACTTCTTTGTGTTGCTTAACCTCTGAAACTAGTAATGTGCTCAGAAATTTGAAACTGTTCTGCACATTACATTTCTTAATGAGCATAATTTTTCATACATCTGCACAACATTGGAGAGCATCCCATCATGTTGAATCTTTGCAGTACTGGCTGTTAACAGCTTTTTGATGGTTGTTAGTATGAAATCGATGATTTATGTAGCTAACTTGCTTTGAGTCATGGTCAATGATGCGGAATTTTTAATGCTTGCATGGAAGGATTCTGCTAGTTGATGTTTGTAGGAAACTAATACGTTATGTATATTGTTCTGTGACTATAATTTTAAGGGTGTTTAGGATTGATACATGTTAACATGCAATCCTAGCCAGCACGGTATGCTGCTGTGGGCTTGTTTTTGAAGTTTGGGCATTTCATTAGTCATTACAACGTTGAATTGAGAGTCCTGAATTACAGTGGGACATGAATGTAGGATGACAGATTGTTTTTTTTTTTTACTGTTGTTCATCTCGGAGCAGGCAATCAATGATAAGATTATTTCGTTGAATTATGAAGACTACACTGCTGAGATAAAAACTGCAGATGCTCAAGATTCTTACGGGGAAGGGGTGATTGTTCTTGTAACTGGTTGCTTGATTGGAAAGGACAATGTAAGAAAGAAATTCTCACAGAGCTTCTTTCTTGCTCCACAACACAGAGGCTACTTTGTGTTGAATGATGTATTTAGGTTTATTGAGGAGACTGAAACATTGCAGAACAATTCTGCACTTGTTAATGGAATCCACAACCCTGCTCCTTCCAGTTCCTGGACTCTGGAACAAGGTTGATATCACTCTTTACAAACTAGATCATTAACTTCTTTCTTGTCCCCAACCTCTCCTTTTCCTGTTTCATATTTCACTGGGACATAAAAATGTTCTAATTGTTTTTTACGTTGCTCTGCAGAGTCTAGTCAGAGTTCAGATCATGCTATAGTAGATCAACCTCCTTCCTTTGAGGAGGAAGATCCTAATAATGGTGCTGATTGTGATCCTTCTGATAAGGAAGAAGGATCAGTTACTGAAGAAGTGGTTATTGAGAACCCAATTGATTCAACTCAGAATATAGTTGGTAGCAGCGTTGATGCAGTTCCAGCAGCCTCAGAGGATGCTTCAAAAAAATCCTATGCTTCAATTGTAAGTTAACGCCCTTCAATTGCTAATATCCTTCTCCTACACTTTACTTGTTTATGGGTGTTGCTAACCAGATTTTTGAACAGGTGAAAGTGATGAAAGGTAACAGACCATCTAATCCAGTGTATGTACCTACCAATAATGTCAGGCCATTACCTGCAAACTCTGAGCAGCAATTACTCAACTCCACAAAAGCTGCTTCTGAAACAGAGGCTTTGGCTCCAGCCAGTGGTAATGCAACTGAAAGTTGTGACATTCCTGAAGAAGGTGCATTTTCTTGACAAGTGATAGATTATTGAACACTGATAAAATTCGACTGGATTTTCAATGTCCATGTCACATATTGTACCTTGCTTCCAGTCTTGAATGATGTTGATTTTGTGATGCAAATATGTTTTTCCTTGTTATCCTTAAGGTTATGTCTTAGTTCTACCATCCCTGCCAAGGGTTTGGTACTAGGTGGTGCTGAAATATTCTCTTATACATAATCATGTTTTGGATGTTTTTATGACAAGGGATGGAAAATAATGTAAGCAGAATGTATGATGTTCTTATTCCCATTTTTGGGCAAATTATGCTTGTTACAGCTGAAGGATACTCCATATATGTGCGCAATTTGCCTTATAATGCAACGACTGCACAACTTGATGAGACATTTAAGCAATTTGGGCCAATTAAGCATGACGGTATCCAAGTCAGAAGTAGTAAGGTCCAATATGCATATCATTGTGTTTTTCACTTCACCTAATTGTTTACTTATTTGAACTTATTTAAATTTCTTGTTATCTGCAGCATGGATACTGTTTTGGGTTTGTTGAATTCGCATCACTGAGTTCCATGCGTAGTGCACTTGAGGTACTACGCCATGCTCTTACATTACACTTGTTAATGCTTGTTTTGTTCATGTCTTGTTTTAACATTCTCATTGTTCTATAGCTAAGAGAACTGCCTCTTCTTGTTGATTGGTACCTGGATTCATCAACCAATTGCCTTAATGGAGTTCTATATTATTGTTGGAAATGCAATCTTGCTCCTGTATACCTGGGAAACTGAACCTTTCACAGTAAATTAATCGAGCTGTAGCTTTATTATTTGTAGATAATCATTGAATATGAATTGGGGATCTAATTCTTGGAATGGGTAAAAAGGGAAAAAAGAAAGAAATTCCAATCATGTTGTTGCTAGGTTATTCCCATTTAAGATCAACATCAAAGTTCTATTTTTTTGGTCTATTAGTCATCTCAAATTGAAGGAAAGCTTGCTTTATTTGACCACATCATGTGGACCCTAAAAAAGAAAACTCCTGGACAATGGCGATGAATTTATATGAGAATATGTATGTAAAACTCTGCCATTGGTTAGATATTTTGAATTGTACACACTCAGACATTCAATGTCTATATTACTTGGTTTAATTTGTGATTGATAAATATCAGAATTTAGGGTTTAAGTTATCCTTTATTGACACTTAATGGGATATATATATATATACAAAGAGTACAACACAAATTAGGAAACTATTCTCCTAATCCAGCTAAACTAGGAAGCTGACTTTTTCTTAAAATCCCTTATCTTTGGGATCCTAACAATGCATATCCTATACACGATATTTATCTAAAACAGTATCTATATCTATTATTACAAATTCTCACACTCCCCCTCAAGTTGGTGAATAGGAATTTTCCATTCCCAACTTGGATACAATATCCTCAAATATTGAGCTACTCAATCCTTTAGTGAGAATATCAACAAGTTGCCCCTAGGTTGACAAATATGGAGTGCATATCAAACCACTGTCTAACTTCTCCTTGATGAAATGTCTATCCACCTTGATGTGCTTCGTCCTATCATGCTGAATTGGGTTGTGGGCTATGCTTATTGATGATTTATTATCACAGCAAAGTCTCATAGGACCATCCCACTTAACCTTTAAGTCTTCTAGAATGATTTTCAGCCAAAGCAATTTGAATATACCTTGTGCCATAGCAAGAAATTCTACCTCTGCACTAGATCATGCTACTACCCCTTACTACTTCTCCATGTGACCAGATTCCCCCCAAGAAAGACATAGTACCCTGATGTAGATCTCCTATCTAACTATTATCGATCTTGCATAGTTTGCATCGGTATATGCTTCAAGTGTTATACCTTCATTTCTTTTAAACAAAATCCCTCTTCCTGGCGTTCCCTTAAGGTATTGCAAAATTCAACTATCGATCCTGCATAGTTAGCATCAGTATATGCTTCAAGTGTCATACTGTTAGAGACCAAAATCCCTAACACTGATTCCACACAAACACAAAACCTGCACAGCCAACAATCGCACACCCCAACAGCACAAGAACAACAAACACAGCAGTAATACAATAAGAACAGGGAAGGAAAAGAGGAGAATATAGATGAATGGAATGACGGTAACTATTAGGTATATTGATATGCTAGACTTCGAGGGCTAGCAGCCTCCACAGTAGCTAATCTTCGAGGGTTAGCTATCCTCCCTATAATAACCAATCACTAAATCATATCTGAATGCCTATCCTCCTCCCCCTAACATCCTTTCATTCTCTTCTTGTAACTAACTCTCACACGACTCTCTCTCTGCCTAATTTCCTACTTTACCCTCACCTATGGCCAGTATTGTCTTATTTCGTATTCCTCTGCTAATGTTGTATGTCTTCTGGAAACCGGGTCTTAACAATACCCCCCCCCCAAAACAACCACCTTGTCCTCAAGGTGGAAAGAAGGAATTAGAGTATGGATGAACTCAAACTTCTCCCAGGATCGAATACTCTTCTGATGAACGTGAGACGCCCCACTATCCACCAAAATTACTGCTTCCGTCTCAGCAATAGTTCCTTTGAGCTTTAGGATTTGTGGGCTTACTATTCCTCTAAGAGAGGTAACCGACAACTCCAGCTCTGGTAAGGTTTGAATAGCTGCCTCGGTGGTCAATCGCTTGGATGGAAAAGATTTCTCTCTTCGGAAACGACGTCGACCTTCAGTACTGGAGCTACCACCCCACTTCTCTGGCGATCGTCCTTGTACCGGAACAGTTCTGGAATTGAGGCTCACCGTCGGAGTCGGGGCTTTCCCTTCTTCGCTCACCCTCCAATTGAGAATCCCAGACGAAGTCTGCGGTTTAGGGTTAACAGATGGGGTAGCCTTCATGCCTCGTATGTTAGAACCTGTTATACCCAATCCACCCAGTTGTCTTGGTGTTTTATTGCTGCGGAAAGGCTGATCCAACAAAGCCTAATTTCTACCCACCGTCATCTAGGCAGGCTCCATAGGGTGAACCAACGACTCCGGTTGTGCCATCTGGACTTCAGCTCTAATATCGTCCTTCAACCCATTCGTGTAAGCCGTCATCACCAACTCCCCCGAAACTTCCTTCAACATCGGCGTGACAACGTCGAAACTCTGGTTATAATTGGCCACCGTTTCCGTCTGCTTGATCTTCAAACCCACTTTTGTGTCGCCAAACCTTCGTACCACAGCTTTCTTAAATGTATCCCACACGACGATCGGCGACCAGTTTTGTCGCCACTGATACCAACTCAGTGCGTCACCTTCCATGCAAATCGCCGCTGCCTGAAGCCACCGTTCCGGTGACACTCCATTTAACTCGAAGTACCACTCCAGTCGAAAAATCCAGCCAACCGGATCCTCCCCGTAGAACAGAGGAATCTCTAGTTTCCGATGGTTCCTCTCCCCTCGTATTGGTTCAGGTGGAATCGATGTCTCACCCTCGGATTTTTGTGCAAAAATTTCGTCGACTTCCTTAGCCTTCCCATGATTTTCTATTCTTCTTAAAATTTTGAAGATGGACGAAATGTCTCCAGCCACCTTATCTAACTTCGCCTCCATTCTTGTAAGTACCATCCCCGATCGCAACATGCTCTGATACCAATTGTTAGAGACCAAAATCTCTAACACTGATTCCACACAAACACTGAACCTGCAGAATCAGCAATCGCGCACACAACAACAGAACAAACTCACAACAGCCACAGAACAATACTCACAGCAGTAGTAAAATAGAACAGATATAGAATATAGATTAATATTATTCATCAGCTAGACTTCGAGGGCTAGCGACCTCCATAATGCTAAGCTTAGAGGGCTAGCAACCTCCCAATACCCAATCCTATATCATAACCGAATCCCCAATATCATGACCGAATACCTCTGCCTTTACCCTCTACCCCTTTTTATTCTCTCATTCTAACTAACTCTCACATGCTAAATTTATTCTAGAACCTACTGGAAACCTGGTCTCAACAGAAAAATATTGAGTCTGTTTGGAATCCTCCTTGCATCAATATCTGCAAACTCCTAGTTTGCTTCTCAATTCGTTAAATCTAACTTTTGAAACCACCTTTTTTGGGACATCTGCAAAGTAGACATATTTCACCTTCTTTCTGCACTTCCTTAAGAAAAACAACTTAATCTTAAAATGCTTAGTCATGTCATGAAAAACACGATTGTTTGAGATTAAAATGGCAGCTTAATTATCAACAAAATTGCTTGATTTACAACAACAATAGTTACCACGTATTCTGTCTCAGCTGTGCTTTGAGCCACAACATCTTGTTTCTTTGAACACCATAAAAACACCCCTGAGCCAAAGCTAAAATAGTAACCTATTGTACTCCTCATATCATCAACAGAACCTCCCCAATCACTTCCAGAATATTCATGAAGTTTAAAATAGGGTGTACTTAATTCCATAATCTATAGTACCTTTGACATATCTCACAATTCTTTTGGCACCTTGAAAATGCACTTCACTTGCGTAATGCATAAATCTTGAAAGCATATTTACTACAAACATAATATCATGTCTAGTTGCAACAAGATACATTAAACAACCAATTAGGCTTCAATATGGATGTTCATTCACCTTATCAACTCCATCATCTTTGCTGAACTTTTCCTTCTAGTTCATTGGAGCAGTAGTGCTTTTGCAATCCTCCATATGAAATTTTTTAAGTATTTCCCTTGCATACTTCTTTAGGAATATGAAGACTCCATCTTTATCTTACTTCACCTCAATTCCTAGAAAACAAGTCATTAAACCAAGGTCATTCGTCTCATATACTTGGAAGATTTCAACTTTAAACTCCTTTATTAGTTTCTCATCATTTCTTGTTATAAGAAAATCATCAACATAGACAAAAATTATGATTAATTTAGCTTCTGTTTGCTTCACATATAATGTAGCTTCACTTAGACTTTTAATGAATCCAAAGTTTTTAATATAATCATCAATTTTGTTGTACTAGGCTCTAGGGGCCTGTTTAAGATCATACAAGGCCTTTTTTAGTCTATAGACCTTCTCCTCCTGTCCTTTGACTTGAAATCCTTTTGGTTGCTCTACAAATATGTCTTCCTACAAATAACCATTTAAGAAAGTAGATATTACATCTAAATAGTAAACTTTCCATCGTTTATTGCACAGTCAAGATTAACAACTTTCTAATCATATCAAGCGTGCAACTAGAGCAAATATTTATGAAAAATCTACTCCAAACACTTGAGATTATTCCTTCACCACTAATCTGGCCTTGTATTTATTTATAGAACCATCTACATTACATTTGATTCTATAGATCCATTTAACTCCTATGGGCTGTTTGTGTTGTAGTCTGTCAACCAATTCCCATATGCCATTTTTTTCAATCATCCTAAGCTTTTATTTCATTGCATCTATCCAGTTGTCAACCTTCTCAACTTCTTTGAATTATACAAGAACTAGGATATCAACGTTGCTACCTTCATAAATTTTAGATAAGGGCCTTGTACCTTTGACTTGTATATCATCCACAACATCATCAAAGTGTTTTGGAATTTCTAAAAATTGCCTTTTCATTGGCTTCTTCTAACTCCATTGTTTGTCCTCCATAATTTTGACATCATTGCTTACAAATTTTTTGTCATTTTGTGGTTGAAAAATTCTATAAGCTTTGGAAGTTTTGTCATACCTAATGAAAACACTTGGTTCAGTAGTTTTATCAAGTTTGTCTCTCTTAAACTGAGGCACATAAGAAAATCAAACACAACAAAAAATTTTAGGGTGCGTTTACTTTCAGAAAACAGTTTCTTGTTTTCTATCTTGATTTTTTGCATATATTTTCAATTTTCATTTTCAGTGGAAAATTGTCGAAAACATGTTTACTAATTAATATTGAAAAAATTATTTTCTAAAATTGAAAATTGCAAAACATGTTTACTAAAATTGTGTTTTGATTTCAAAAGAATTAGAAATACAAACTGCCCAGAGCCAGGAACGGGAATAGCAGGTTTCCGATGAAATTCAGAAGCCCATTATCGGATTCTCCCTCGTATACAGAGATATCGACACCATTCATAGCTAAAATGTCGATGAGGTCCAGGTCGTTAGGGACAATGACTGTGGCACGACGGCCGTCGACGGTGGTGAGTTGCAGGGCTGAACTGTCTTTGCTGAAATGGACCTTTTCCACTTTGCCATTCTTGACGGCGTTGAGAAACTCGTTGTAACGCCATTGGCTACCTTCAGGGAGGTCCAGTGTTGATTGAGACTGAGGTTTTGGGGCTGGGAGAAGAAGATTTTGAGCAAAAGGTGAGGAACTTAATGGGATTGGATTAGTGGGTTGTGCTTCGATTACTAGTGGTAGTGTTCGTGGAGGAGGTACATTGTCATTATCGAGAGGAAAGGCTTGTGGGGTTGTCAGTGAAATGAAGAACAAAGCAGCTAGAGTGGCTTGTGATGGGAATGAATCAAAAATTGGGTGCTTTGAATTGAGAAAAGATTTGGGTATTTGGGTCCTTCGTCTGGAGAAGAATGGTAAGCGAGAAGATGCTTTGATTGTTTTTGATGTAATCTCATTTTAAGAAGCGTGTTTTCTAGTTTTCAAAAAATTAGAGATGAAAATTTGAAAACCTATTAAAAGTAGTTTTCTAATTTCTTAGAAAATTGGGAAAATAGAAAACACGCTTTTCTTAAAAAATTGATCTATTTTTTTATTAATAAACATGTTTTCTAATTTTTTTCTATTTTATTAAAAAAATTTTCTAGAAAACTAGAGAATTTTTAGAAAGTGAACGGACCATAAGCTTTTACAATGGTTTACTTGCCTATTGAATTTCTTAAATTTGATAGGATGCTGTTTCTGATTTGACAAAAGCGAATGAGGTTTCCCCAG
>JANKOE010000006.1:53422491-53435636 GCA_026284465.1 Erythroxylum citrifolium
AAACTCGATGTAAGGAACCAAATTAAGCATAAAAATCATAAATTAGGAGTCAACAAATGCATAATTACTTAAGAAAATAGGGCTAATTTATAGTATAGATTTGGTTCAATCAACATCATATGTGATTGTCTGATATGTCATAATCAGTATTTGATGCATTTCATAAAATGCATGCTTATATAAAGGTGTTGTGACTTAAGTAGCCAGTAAGAAGCGCTTCCACGTAGAGCTTTGCTCCGTGATATATGTTCTGCACTTAGAGCTTTGCTCCCTGATATATGTGTGTGCACGTAGAGCTATGCTCCGTGATTCTGTTCTGTCTGAGCCCTATGGGCCAGTATTTGTAGAAGTATATGATAGGCACTCAGTCACAACAATAAGAACAAATGTGAGTCTCATGCATATAGCACTCATATGAGATTGAAATTCATGAATGATTTGCAAAGCTGTAATGAGTAACCATATGTTATGCCATGCTATATGAGTGTCTGAATAATAATTATATGATTTGAATTAATATCTGTAATATATGTGATGTTTGTTTGTAATCCAGTGAAATCATCAATGATGGTTCACTCATTGAGTTGCAAAACTCATCAAAAACTACAATGTGGCTTTTCAGGTTTTGAGGAATTATTCAGCTAAGCTAAATGGAGTACAGCCACTGAGTTCTGATATAGATTAGGGGTCGGGATCAGTTTGCTCCAGCATGTGTCTTCAGTGATGTTATTTTTGAATTATGTTCAGTAAGAATTGTACAAAGTGTATGTAAACGATTTGGTAATGAAATTACTTTATGGTTTCAAGTGTTTTGTATTTGAAAATGGGCCCAAATTATTGTTGAATACTAGTGTTTGTAATAATTGTAACTTGTAAATGGAAATGTTTTTAAATGACATGGGCCAATTTGATTAGTGATTTTCCGCTTTCGTGTACCTTGTTTTAAGCAAACAAAAGTTTTGTAATGAATTTTGACTGATTGATCGTTTTAGCATACCACTATTGCGGGGTACGTACTCGGATATCACCATAGATTTTGGGTATGTGTCTTACGAGAGTGGGGTACTACACGACATCCTGAGTGATGTCCGAATACGTACCCTGTAAGGGTGACATGTTAGAATAGCCAAACACTTTTTTTAAAAACAACACACATATGCGGAAGATAAATAATCAATTTCGACCCATTTTTCATAAATGTCAAAATCACGATTATTATTAATCGATAAATAAATCGGGCCTACTTTTATTCATAAACATTTTCAATTGCAGTTTTACAACCGTTATATATATCATTTCAATTCAATAGCCACTTGGGCCCATTTCAAATACAAAACACTTGAAATCATAATATCATTACATTGTAAAATCATTTACAAACATTTCCAATTTGGAAAGTTATTACAAAACTTGATACAATCGTTGCAAAAAAACATAATTTGATATAGAAAAAGAAATAAAAATGCAAACTCGAACTGATCCCGGGCTCTACCTTTTACTTGAATATACTCTCGTTTGCAAAACGGGGTACTCTTCTAAGCCTGAAAAATAATTGCAAATTTTGGGTGAGTTTTGAGAACTCAGTGAGTGATCATCCTCAATGACTCACTCAATCACATAACACATATCATCACTTATAAACATATAATTCACATCTTTTCATTATAATCACTTCAATCGTTCAAACACTTATCATATTCCGCAATCAATCAAACTATTTAAATTAGACATCTCATATGCATATGAAATGCTTACGAGACTCACTTTCAATTTGCTACTTTGTTGTCACCGAGTGCCTATAACTGTCCCGTATCCATCATGGATACCGAGCTCATTGATAACTATCTCATATCCGTTGGGAATACCGGGCTCATTTTACATAGTGAGCTTTTGGCTCTTATACACTTTCTGAGCTTTAAACTCTTTTTCAAATCTAAGCTTTAAACTCTTTTTCAATGGCTACTCTGATCACAACTGCCATTATATTTCGTGCATTCATGTGATGGAATGCATCAATCATATATGATCAATCAGTTACTTTCACGTGTCATCGGATTTGAGTCTGGCATTTAACATTTGCATTGAGAATTCTTTTTCATTCATATGCATATTCACATTTAGAACACATTCCTTATCAGACCTTGGTCCGATATTCAACAATCTTGTTAAGAAGCACTTATTTTGTCACATTTACATACAAGTAGTACTTCAATATCTCATTCATATATCACAATCATCGGACCTTCATTTTCCAGAATCAACACGATCAATTTCACATTCATAAGATAATTCAAAACTTAAAATAAACATAGCAATCAGTAAGTAAGACCATCTAAGTCAACTCACAATAAGCTCCAGATTAGCATTAGCTTCCATGATCTGGAAACGTCTGGACGTGGACATTCTATCCTTTATCATCATTATGTAAAACTCATATTGCACACACATTCTTAATTGCACATTCACATAAACATTCAATTTTTCACACATGTATATGTGTAATGTATAATGCATGCTCAATGACAATCCCGGGCATATTTTTCAAAATTCTCATCTTATGCTCATTCCCATTTCATAATTCATATACGTCTAATTGAACTTAGATTTACACTTCATTTGTATATGATCATTCTAAATTCACCATCCAATCTTTACCCTTTATATGTGTCTAGCTTATTTTTAAGCTTACACCTCAAGACACTTGGTTACTCTATATGATAACTCAATTTTTCGTCATCTCTTTTCCAACCTCATATGATCTCATAATATCCAATTCTCATTCACAATTAATCCCTTAATACATATTACTAAACTTCTTTGAATCATAGCTACAATCATATGAAAATCTTCATTCCCATTATACTCATGCCTTGGGTCCTTTGATATTATCCCTTCATTCACTAAGTTATAACCTTCATTTTCACTTCAAACATATCATACATTAGTCACATAAACCAAGGATCATTCTAGGTTCAATTTAAGACCCATTTAAGCCTCAATTAGGGTCACTTGACCTGTGAATGTTTGTTATGCTGACATCGATGTCCATTAAACAGACTTTTATGGGTCACTTATAGAAATTTGAAAATTGGACCCTCTAGACATCAAAATCTCTTTTCGAGGTCTTTATATAAGTTTTAGATCTCGAAGTTCTTTTTAAAACCATACCTAAATGACCTCAATCCAAGTTCCATAAAAAACATTATGCCTCTTGCACCAAAGTATGTCCAATTGCTTTCTTTGTTTTCCATATTTCTAACTCTTTATTTACAACATTCAATTTCTCATGCTTAGTCTATCATTTCTAGTTCAATACTCATCATTTACCCATTATTCTAATAGTCTATCATTTCTAGTTCAATACTCATCATTTATCCATTATTCTAACTCCATTTCAACTCAATATCATCCATAAACAATTTATAGTTCATGATTGATCATGAACACTAAGAATAGAACACATACATATATTCATTCGTCATCAACTTCTTGCTCATAATCAACTTCATTTCCACTTTCATTTTACTTCTAATTATAACATTAATTCTTTCCATTTCAAGATACCACATTACTACCTTTCTTTATCTCTATAATCATTTTATTTCATCATAAAAGACCAAAATAGATTCACATTAATTCATCAAGAAAACATAACAAAATCAATTATGTATCCAGTTTTCTGCACTTTTTCCTACACCCAGTACTCAACTTCAAGTCAAAATTAGAAACTCTTAATGACAGATACATATATCTCTAATTTCATGAAAAATGTAGCCATGTATCTCTAATTTAATCCAAATCAAAGATCATCTCATTTGGATAACTACAGCACAAGTTATGGCTAAACAAATAGAGGCATAATCAATGAAAATTTTCCAATTCATCATTTTCAAACTTTCCAGATTTTACACCTGACATACTTGTACAAAGATCACCCTTTCCTACTTTATTTACTCCTCATTCTAAACTTCATTTCATATCAATATCATTCACCAACAAAGCATGATCCAGATTTGATCATTAACCCAAAAACAAGACATGTTCATATACTTATTCATCAACTTTCAATTCCCATTGAAACATCCCTTTCATAACTAATTCACCCTAAAAACATATGTAGCATAACTCATAGTTTCTTACTCATCATATACAATACCAATCATTCATAAACAACTCCTAACCCATTATTTAGCATTTACATGAAACAAACATCAATATATACATACATATATATGTGTGTGTGTGTGTGTGTTCATTTCTTTACCAACATTCTAGCATATACAAAACTCCTTATCATGATCATTCAACCTCTAAAACATCCTTATAAATCATTACTCATCAAGCATATCTAAGCAAGAAATTTACACACTCCTCACCATTCATGACACCCACATATTCAAAACACCATTTCATGAGATTAACCTCTAACTATCATCAAATCATGTTTCATTCATCAATTCATGAAGAGTGATGTTTATACTTACTTGATTTACCCATGGCTTCTTCAAGAATCTCCAAGATCCCTAGCCTCCACGCATCCTACGATTATCAAAATTTAAGGTGGAATAGATTAGGTTCCTTTAGAAACAAGAAGAAGGTAGCAAAGTATTGTTAATTCATTTAAATTGCATATATTTTGGGCGTAATTATTGTTAAGGTGTTGAAATTATTATCCGAAATTGATGGAATTGCTCTATAATTGTTTACAGATAGTTTTCAACACCCTAAGGACGAAAAAGGATAAAAAAGATGAAAAAGAAGGAAAGAAATCCGAAATTGCCAATTTGGCCGAAATTCAGAGACTAAGCGTAGGCACGCCTAAGGATGGAATCTGGAGTCTGCAAAAATTCAAGAATTTGATTCCAATTAAAACACAATCTTTAAAGATCCTCTTGCCCTCTTTCCAAGAAGTCTCCCACTAAAAATAGAAGTACACCTAATCTGGACAAAATCAAGAGAAGATAATGAGGAGATTCACATCAAATAGGAGACTTGGGTTGATTTTCGTATATATAGATACATGTATTAAAGTTAGAGGGTATCGTAGGTTTAGGTTAGGTTTTAGGTTGCTGCACTTTTCTTGTTCTGTTTTTTACGATTTCTGCAGATTTTCAATTAGGATTTTCGTATTTTTCATCAAAGACCAGGGATGGAGACATATTGCTTTCTTATGTTCTTTGTTTTCAATTAAATTATGAGTAGCTAATTTTCTTATCTTGGTTGAGGGATCCATGTAACATGTTATTATGGTGAGATAAGTCGGATATGTTTTATGATTGTTGATGAACATTGAATATCTTCATATTTTTCTTTTTAATTGGATTCGCTGGTTTCTAGCTGCGCCACTAGAGATTAATTGATTCAATCGCTAGGTTAACGGAATATGATGTTCAATTTCGGTAACCATAAGTAGCAATTAGAATTAACCTCTCTACGTTAGAGTTGGAAAATTCTAAGAAGGTATTCACTTGATTGATTGCATGTCATACATGTCTTTCACTTGTCATTGGTTCTTGATTTTTAATGCTATTATTCAATTACACCTATGATCGTATCTAGGGTATTGTTTAACAAGATTGCTAGGATACATGTTTCCAGTCATTACACCTAAGAGAAATTTCCCCCAATGAATGTTTATTAATAATTGCAATTTTATGTTGAGAATCCATAATAATAAGATAACATTGGTGACCCGAAACTAAGGTATTTTTCCTATTGAAATTTTATATTTAATTAT
The DNA here is from genome assembly GCA_026284465.1 of Erythroxylum citrifolium. Taxonomy (NCBI): domain Eukaryota; kingdom Viridiplantae; phylum Streptophyta; class Magnoliopsida; order Malpighiales; family Erythroxylaceae; genus Erythroxylum; species Erythroxylum citrifolium. The sequence continues at coordinate 53,428,229 of JANKOE010000006.1, forward strand.
TTTTTTAATTTGTGATTTTTCCCTTTTATTTTTATTATTGCCGTGAGTGACACACACCCCTTTTTATTTTCGTTATTTGTGCTATTTAAACTACCTAACCTTTATCGTTAAAAATTTCTCATGGGAACGATATCCGCTTACTGCTACTACATTAATTTGTTTTAACGGAAGTGATTTCTTTTATATTTGGTTGCAGGCGACAGCATCACCAAATTGCCGTTGTGCTTTAGCACTAGGGTGACATTACTGAAATTCGTTAGAAAGCACCGTCGTGCTTAGAACAGTCTGTAGTATTTTTAGCATACCTTCTAGTATATCGAACCAAATTGCATAAAACTGGTTTCATTTGAAAGTTAAGACATAAAGAAATAATTGTTTAGAAAAACGTTTAGCCTAAATCCTTCATTTTCATTATCAAAATGATCAGGTAATAGTGACCCGAAATTCTGTTTTGGAAAGAGCTGGAGAAAATGGAAGAGAGTAAGAAGAAGCAATTTGTAGTTGAGTAGAAGTCACAACGGTGACTTTGCTAGTTTGATCAAAGAGTTGACTCACTTGAACAACCTTCCTTCTTTTTAACATAACAATGAAAGGTGGTATAGGTGTATCAATTCTCTCTAGCTTCTCTAACTCAACTTCCTCACATAAATCCTCTTCGCTAACACTCTCATCCTTATGTACTTCAGTAACTTCATTAACTTCCTTTTCATCCTCCTTCACCCATTCATCCACAACATCAATCTTCATACATACATTACCATCCATTAGTTTCTTCAAAGATTTAAACATATTAAACTCAACCTGCTCGTCACCAATCCTCAAAACAAGTTTTATTCATGCACATCAACTAATGTCCTACCAGTATTCATAAAGGGTCTACCTAAAATCAATGGATAACTTTTATCAGCTTCAAAATCCAATACCAAAAAATCAACAGGAATAATAAATTTGTCTACTTTTACTAACACATCTTCTATAACTCCATATATTTCTATTGATGGATTAATCCATAAGTTGAATCAATATGGATGTTGGCTTTACCTCTCCTTGTCCCAATTTCCTGAAAACAAAAAAATGCAATAAGTTAATGTATGCACCTAAATCACATAGGCAATTAGAAATTTCAAAGTCGCCAATAACACATGGAATCATAAAACTCCCTGGATCTTGTAGTTTTGAAGGCATCGTGCTTGAGATAATCAAACTACAATTCTCCATCAAAATGACCGTCTGATTGTCCTCCCAAGTATGTTTGTGTGTTAGTATGTCCTTCAGAAACTTCACATACTTAGGCATGAACTCCAAAGCTTCCACCAATGACAAGTTAATTTGAAGCTTCTTCAATTTCTCCAAAGACTTGAAAAATTGAGTGTCCACCTAATGTTGTCTCACCCTTTGTGGATATGGAAGTTTAGCTTGCAGGGTTGTGGTAGTATATAAGGCCTCTCTTCTTCTTTCTCTTCTCGAATCTCCTTACCTTTCCCTTTTTCTTGACAATCCCTTTTCACACATGGTTCCTCCATCTGCTTGCCACTTCGAAGTGTGGTAACATTCAATTGTTCCCTTGGGTTGGCCTCGGTATTGCTTGGTAAGCTACTTATACTCCTAGAGGACATATCATTAGTAAGTTGACCTACCTGTACCTCTAAGTTGTGGATGGATGAGGCATGGTTCTTCATAATCTAATCAAACTTTGCCTCCATCCTCTTTTGACTTTCCTCCTGGCTCAAAAACATCCTGTTTTAGTTCTCTTTTTGATTTGCCAATTTGGACCCCAAAACATCCATCAACTTGTCCAATTTGTTCTCCAAAGATCAAAGTTTGTCATGCTGAAATCCTGGAGGTCCTTGCGGTCTTGCTTGACCACCTACGTTGTTAGTTCTCTAAGAAAAATTTGGGTGATTTTTCCACCCCATATTATAAGTATTCGAGTACGGAATGTTATCTTGCTGTGGTTGGCCCAAGTAACTTACCTTTTCAATGCTACTAGCTCCTAATAAAAAGCATTCTGTTGTGTAATTGTTGTCCTACCCATATAACTCACACTGTGATTGCATAGCTTTGGCTATAGATGAATATGCTCCTTGAATGTTGCTCAAATGCCTGGTGAGGGTTGTGATTTGTGCCTGTAAAGCAATAACATAGTCAATTGGGATCATACCTTTTCACTCCTTCTGCCCCTATCTACTCCTCTTGCTTGACCACATACAACTGTTGCTCGCCAATTCTTCCCAAAGGTCATACGCTGCATCGATAGTTTTCCTCGTCAAAGATCCTCCCACAGTTGCATCTATGGTCCTTCTTGTGGATTTACACCAAAGTAGAATGTTTGCATGAGGAATTCCCTCGGAAGGTTATGGTAGGGATAACTTCTCTGGAGTTCTTTAAACCTCTCCTAAGCTTCATATAAAGACTCCCCATCGCTTTGTTGAAAATTTATGATTTCGTTCATGATCCTTGTTGTCTTGATCAATGGAAAGTATTTAATGAGAAATGTATGGGCTAGCTATTCCCAAGTATTAATCTGCCCTGAGCTGAGTGAATTATACCATGCCTTCACTCGATCTCTCAAAGTTAAGAAAATAGTCGCAACCTCATGACATCGTTAGACATCCCATTAAACCAAAAAGTGTCGCATGTCTCCAAAAAATTGGCGAGATGGGTGTTGGGATCTTTATTGGACAACCTATAGAACTGCACAATACTCTGAAGAATGTTTAGAAGTGTTGGCTTGATCTCGAAATTGTTAGCTTGAATCGCTCACCTTGCAACTCCTTAAGGACTTAATCTTGGCCTCATAAAGTCCATCAGTGTCCTTCGGCCCTTCTCAATTTTCGTTCGTGCTTTATGATATCTACTAACTCTTTGTCACAAAATTCAGTATTCCTTCGCGTGTTCCTTGTGTTCATACACCTGCAAAGAAACAAGGAAAAGTATAAAAAACTCTTAAATCAAAGTAACCCATACTAAACAAGATGTTAAACAATCACTCCCCGAAAACGGCGCCAAAAACTTGTTGAATGTAAAACACACTACTAGTCTTATGCTCAAAACTACAAGTATACGGGCCGTACTTGTAGTTGAAAGCGGATATGGATCCCACGAGGCTTGTGCTTAGGCACCACTTAATTCAGATTGTTCTTTGTTTAAGAAATCATTTCAATCAAATTTAAAAAGATAAGTAAAATAAAGACAAACTAAAAGTAACAGGAAACAACGCAACCTAAACCAAAATCGTAAACTAAGACTTGGAGAAAATCAAGATTAAACATTAGGATTTTTCATCATCCCTATTTGCTCCCCTATGATTAATTGATTGAATTTATGCTTAGCCCAAGATTTCCTAAAATTCTAGCTACCCTCTCTCAAGGTGTAACTAAATGTCACTAGTTAAATAAATTAGAAATAACTTTAGGATCTATCAATGTGCAAAGCCTTTCCTAAACATTCAACTAAATATGAAGCTATCCTATCGGCATCATATCGATCTATTGAAATCTCTTCCTAATAAATCAATAACTTGTTATTTGTAGGTCTATTAATCGACAACTCTCCTTGTACAACTAACACAAATTACCAAGTTCACTCTCTCGATTTATTGCAAGGTTTAAGCATAATAAATAACACGAACCTATATATCATTAAATTAATAACCAAAGGTTCACAAGTAGTTTAACAACAAACCCTAAAAATTGTTTTAGCCAATCAAAGAATCAATAATAAACATGCTAAGAAAGAAAGAAATTCAAATAAGACTAGACAGGCAGCTTCTCCTCTTCTTTGCCCAATTTGGAAAATATGGATGACGAGGTGCTCTTTGCCCAATTGAGAATGAAACCTTTAATCTCCCCCTATCTTTAGGATCTTAATATGTCTTTTGGCTCTAGGAAGCAAGTCCCACGACATTCTGATGGCTCTCGGGATTCTATGTCTTATGAAGTCACAAAAACCTAAAAAAATACATGAAACCTATGTGTCTCTTCGACTTCCAGTTCCCACGATCGTTGGAATTATACTTGTTCTTCCCACGATTGTGGGTTAACTTAATAGAAACTTTCTCCATAGATTTCCCACGATCGTGAAAAACATGCCCTTTTTCATGATCGTGGGTTCTTGTTTTTCAGCAGCTCCACTTCTCTTCTCTTCTCTTGGTCCCTAGCTCAATCATAAAGGTGTCCACACTCCATTCCTACACCATTCCTACCCTAAACCAATATCAAACACAAAAGAACAACCATGAAGATCAAACTAAACAAAAACACACAAAACAAGTCCTAAAATACAATAATACTAACCTATCTTGCAAGAAATAAATGCCCAATACTTAGAAAAACACATACTAATGCATAACTATCAACTTCCCCAAACTTAAATCTTTTCTTGTCCTCAAGCAAAATCAAACACAACCAATCAATTCTATCACTTCATTTTCAAAAAAAAATCAAATCATGGAATCCCTTAAAGTTTAGATAACTCAAGTATCAAGCTATTACATAAATCATGACCACTTTTGATTCGTGTACATAAGCAAACTCAATTTATGGCACCATCACTCAAAGATAAGTATAAACGTAAAATGAATCTTCCTCATGGTTTCACTCATTTCTCTCAAGTGTTTGATGGTTAGTGTTTCGCTCAAGCTCCCTATATGAAACTACACTACCATAGGCTTGCTAATACACCAAGTCTCCTCTATAATGATTATATGCATAAATAGATCAAAAAAAACTTGTTTCGAGTTGTAATATGGTAAGGGATAGGGTGGGTCCAAAAAGGTACAGGGTTTAACACAAGCATGTATAAAGTAATACATGAACAAAGGGATACAAAACATATTTTGAGATACAAAAATGTAAATATACTACTACTCTGCACTTATTGATGCTACCAAAATGTTCTTCCCTTTTTCTTTTCTTTTATCTTTTCTTTTATTTTTTATTTTTGTTTTCTTTTTTCTTATTGGCTTTTTAAACAAAAAACAAAATAGCAACTAGATACAATATGATCGAAGAGTAGAAGTATAACTCAACTCATCTCGAAAAGCATAAAAAAAATTGCCACTAAAATCCCAAACTAGCGCGTTACTTAATACTTTACTAAGCTTGTGAATGCGTAGGCTAATAAGGTTTTAGGTTTTAAAATATGGGGTGTTTTCAAAAACAAAAGGTCGACGCTCAACAGGGGTAGCGAGGGATAATAAAAGGGCTTGTCATTTAAGCCGAGGGTTATCACAAAAAAAGGCCATAATGATTTCTATTGAGCATGCATCAAGTAGACTCAAACTGATTCAAAGCAAGTTCTAAAGGTAACAACCTAAGGAGGCATCACACACTCAAAGAAATAAGATGACTATAGATGGAGTCATATAGGCTCAATCCTCACGTTAGCTTAAATGAAAATTCATTATGCATCTCTACATTACCTCATTGCTCAAGTGTCACATTTTGAGTAAACTTATGCAACCAACTACTTTTCATCACTCAACATGATTCACTCTCTACTCAAGTAACCTAATTCAAGTCCAAGCATGCATTCAATCTTTTTCCAACTAGCATGACAGAATCTTATGGCAAAACAAATCAACATGATTCAAGTGTGGTTCCATTGCTTAACACAAAACAATACAACATAAAAAAAAACAACCTAATACGCCTAAAACATGCATCTTAATTAACAAAATGCAAACAACAAATAAAACAAATTCAAACAATGTAATTGACAAGGCAAATGTCACCTCCCCATACTTGGATAGCACATTGTCCTCAATATGACAAGGCAGCCACAAAATGAAATCAAAACATCAAACACAACATTAAACACACAAACAAGTAACACAACTAATAAAGTAAATAAAATAACTGTTGGCCCCCGTTTCCGTAACCCAACTCCTCTTGCGACAAGTCTTGACACGTGAGCGTGCATATAACTTTGAAGGGTAATTTTTTTCCTCATTGGACCTTTATTTGACATCATGAATACATCTTCAATCTTATAACATACCAAAATTCACTCATAAATCTTCCATAGTGTGCCCATGCTACCTAATCACCATGCTTGAACTCAGTTCGCCTGCTTGTGAACATAATTTGGAAAACTTGAAACCTCAATTTCAATTTGACTTCTTCATGGAAATCATACCTATAAGTATCTAGTTCGATTTGGCGCAAGAATCACTTCAATCGGAGTTCTACAACTCAAGATATTATCAAAATACCAAAATGTGCTCATATCTCAAACATGCTCTCTCAACTGACCTCTCACTTGTTCTAATCCAAACTCTCTCAATTTAACTCTGGGTAGATACCTACATGTCTTGTGAATCTATTCGTTCAGGAATCACCTCATTTGGAGGTCGGATGAGGGAGTTATGATCAAAGGAATCGAACCTGCTCACAACTTCAATCCGGCAGTGACATGTCTTGGCGCAAATGCCATAACTTTTTCTACAAATGTCTAATTGCTTTCGTTTTTGAAGCGTTGGAAAGATGACATCGAGATCTACAACTCATATTAGAGGCCTCAAAGCGAGATTCAGATTCTAAACTACTCAAAATCGCTATTTACTAGAGTTGACCCGAGGATGTCCGTTAAACGGACATGCATGTCCGCTTAACGGACATGAACTGGCCAACCACTACATTTTCGTCCTAGAAGTTCCGTTAAACTGACATCCATGTCCGTTTAACGGACACACACTCCCCAAAGTGATTAAAATCATCCGAGAAGGTCTGTTAAACGGACTTCCATGTCCGTTTAACGGACATGGGGAATGCAAAGGGTCCCAAATGACCAGAGAAGGTCCGTTAACGGACATGGGGCTTCCCCAAAGTCCTCAAACCTTCTTCTAAGCTTCCTATCACCTTCCTATCATCATATACACTTATGAACTTCAAGATTTTTACTTCTTATCATACAAAAAACACTTCATAATCATTCCAACATCAAATTAATCTCATCAAGCTCTCAATTCTTGATTCAATTGGATCATCAAAGCCACTAATTCTCATCAATTAAACATAACTATCATCAAAGCTATCACATAATCCTTATTCAAACTTAGAATTCATCTCAACTTCATTTCCTTTGCTAATATACTATCATTCTTGTCCCTTCAAATACTAATCCTTCTTTTCCATAACATTTCAATTTCAAGCAATGGCAACTCATACTCATAGTTCCTCAACTCATTTGGATTACTTCCTTTAGTGCACTTAATGTCAACTTAACCTTATCCATAATTAAGTTAGTTTTCAACATGTTCATAACCATTTGAATCCTCAACTTTTTCTTTATCCATTCTTAAATCTTAGCTCATTTGACTTGTCACATTGAGCTACATCTCATTATCCACAACCATTCATAATTCCTATTGTCCTTTTTATAACATCTCATTGATGTGAATATAGAT
>JANKOE010000006.1:53447435-53457647 GCA_026284465.1 Erythroxylum citrifolium
TAAAGGGTTTATAAGTGGTAAGGGTCAACTATCCAAACAACTAGTTCTAGTTATTTGGACAATGGTTGACCCAAACCCAATTCTTAATAGCACTCTGCCCATATTAAAAATTCAATAGGAAGAACAATTTATAGTATCTACTTATTTTTTGTTGATTAGTAAAAGTTTTTGTACCATTTGTGAGCAGTCTAGTGGTGCTTTTCCTCGCATTGAGTTTTTCAAATAAATCTTTCCATCTCTTTGTATTGTGGACTGATTTTATTTTAATTATGACTATTGTGATTTTTGGTTGGTATTAATTATCTATTTGACAATATAACATGGAAAAAGATTATAGTTATTCATTGCTTCCAGTAACTTTTACTTGTTGCTTGTATATGTTCTGGTCTTTTTCTACAATTTGTTGGTAGTATAGCCAGTTTTTACAACTAGCGTAATTTGACGTGTTGGTTAAGATGGAAGACAAATATGAAAATTACTCTATGTGAAAAACCAAAATAAAAGGTATCATTTATATAAAGTATTTAATATGAGCCCATTTTATATAAAAAGTTTAGAAAGTGGTCAAAATTTTTTAAACCAGATGGGGTGAAATTCAAGATCATATTTGAAAGAAAGAATGTATTAATCAAAGCGTCATTAATGAGGAAACTAATAAAGCTAGAATATAAAGAAAGGGGATAATATACTAGTACATTTGAATGATTTTCAAAGCTTAAATAGTAAATTGTCTACCATGAAAATGTCGCTTGATGATGAGTTACAAGCTTTGCTGTTACTTTGCTTATTACTAGAAAGTTAGGGCACTCTTATTATATCACTTAGCAATTCCACTATAAAGGGCAACAATGAAGGTTGTCAAAACTAATCTACTAAATGAAGAGACTGGAAGAAAATAGATGACTACCTCCTACCACTTAGAAGCCAATATTTCCTAGGAATCTAGCAGGGCTAGAAGTCATAGTTAAAATCCCCACAACAGAAACAAATCCAAAGGGACATCAAAATCTAAAAAAGTAAGAGCATCTACCATTATTATGGCAAGCTAGATCATATTTAAAAATATTATGGAAAGAGAAAAAATATTTTGGCTAAAGAGAAGAAAGAAAAAGGTGAAAAATCTAAGCAACAATTAGAAGATAAGACAACAATTTTTACCGGTGGTAAAGAATTATCTTTTCATTGGTGATCAAGGTTGTTTGAACCTTACTTGTGATGGTTGCACTTAGGTGATTGGTTTAAGTATCTCATATCATCTCACTTCATGTCATTTGGAAACAACCTCTCTACTAGCTAGAAACAAGGCTGCATAATACTGGACCTCTCTAGACCTTGCGTGTTAATGAGATTTCTACTGTGTGTTATTATTGTTGTTGTTGGTATTGTTGTTTATCATCTCACTTCACATTGGGAGTACTTCTCATCCTACATTAATGATGATTATGCTTATATGAGAATGGGGATATGATGGCTCATTCAAGATTGTGGACTTGGGTACAATGTACTTAGATTCATCCATGAGTTAGCAAGTAGTGTTGATGATGTCAAACATGTTCCCAACATTAGATTGTTCAATAGTTGTGCTCAATGAAAATGGCTTCTCTAGCAAATTTAGTGAGGGAATATGGAAACTAAATAAAAAAATTCAATAGTGGTCTAAGCAACTAAGCATAAATCCTTGTATGTGATGCAAGCTAAGTTATAATGAGGAAATGTCAATTTGATTAATAATTCCTTTAGTGAATTGTGGCACAAAAGATTTGATCATATAATTGAAAAAGGGATGCAAGTCTTTGTCAAGAAACAATATCTCCCTGATGTACAAGGTAAATCTTTAAGACCTTGTATTGATTGTTTGGCTAGAAAACAATACAAGGTATCATTTTTTTCTATCCTCTATTCAGAATAAAGCATGCATTAGATCTTATGTATACTGATGTTTGTGTTATTAATGCTAAATCACATTCTAGTGCATCATAGTTTGTTACTTTTATTGATGACTTTTCTAGAAAAGTGTAAACTTTGTGTTAAAAACTAAAGACTAGGTATTATTAATATTGAAGGAGTTTAGAGAGAAATAAGTCAAACGATTAAATGTTAGAGCTAATAATGATGGAGAATATAAAGGGTCATTTGATGCATATTACAAGGCCTACAATATCAAGTTTAAGAAGACACCTCCAAAGAAACCTCAATTTAATGGGCTAGTAAAGAGTGTGAAAAAAACATTCCTCTATGGTGATTTAGAGGATAAAACTTATTTAGAACAAGTTGAAGGTTTCAAGGTCAAGGTCAAGAGAAGTGAGAAGTTGGTGTGTTACTTAAAGAAAAACTTGTATGGTTTAAATTAAGCACGTCAACAATAGTACAAGAACATCAAGTCTTTTAAGTTGGACCATAAATTCCACAAGACATATATAGATCATTATGTATTATTGAAGAACTACGTCAAAGGTGATTCCTCATTCTCTTGTTATATATTGATGACATATTGATTATGAGTCATGATACCAAGAAGATCATCAAGCTGAAGAGTCCATGGACGGAGCCACAGTGGGGCACTTGCCCCCACTGACTCCAAAACTTTTACATAAAAAAATTATTAATTTAAATTTTTAACTCATAAAAAAAATCAAAATTTTGCTTTCATTAAAATTTTGTCTCCACTGAAATTTTTTTTGGCCTCCAATAAAATTTTGCCCCCACTCAAAAAAATTTCTAGATCCGTCCCTGGAAGAGTCCAATAAATAAGTCCTTTACAGCGAAGGATCTTGGCCCTACAAAGAAACTTTTAAACATGTAGGTTTTTCATGATAGGAAGAACAAGAAGTTATTATTATCACAGGAAAGATACATTAAGAAGGTGTTGCAAAATCTCAATATAGACAAGGCTAAACATGTAAGTTCTCCGCTTATAGGTCACATGAAATTGAGTTCTAGTTAATGTACTATAAGTGACGAAGAAAATAAATAGATGAAGAAGGTGCTTTATGCTTTCGTCGTGGGAAGCTTGATATAAGTTATACTATAAACTAGGCTAGACATAACTGTCAGGGTCGTTAGAAGGTTCATGAGTAATTCTAGAAACAAGCACTGGATAGCAATAAAATAGATTCTTAGGTATCTCAAAGGTACTCATATAATGTGTTTGTGCTTTGGTACTAAACTACCTCTGTTAAATGGCTACATAGATGTTTATATGTCATGGGATATTGATTTGAGCAAATTTACTTTTAGGTATTTGATGACATTTATATGGGGTTGATATGATGATAATCGAAGTTACAAAAGTGTATTATTCTATAAATAAATAAGTTAGAGTACATAGAAATCGTTAAAGTTGGCAAGGATTTAGTGTGAATGAGAGATTTTTTGAGGAGTTGGGTTTGAAACAAGAGAAGTTCTTATTATGCTTTGACAGTTAGAATGCCATCCATCTTGCCAAGAATGTTATTTACGACTCTTAAAATAAACATGTATAAAGGAAGTACTCCTAGATCCAAAAACTAATAGAAGATAAATTATTTAAAGTTATGAAGATTTAGATCAACCTCAATAAGTCAGATATATTGACAAATTACTTGCTAAAAGAGAAGGTGTGGATTTCGAAGTACTCACTTAATATGCCTCATTAAGATCAAAATACGGAAGACATAGTGTGTATAAGGAGTCCAAATCATCTGTCTAGTTTTTATGGTGTCTTATTGTGTTTAGTGAATCTCAGCCATTCATTTATGTGAGCTCCACGTTTATTTATGTGGAGCTCACGTGAGACCTGTATAAATGAATGACTGAGATTCACTGGACACAATAAAGTACCATAAAATTGGACAGAGAATCTTGTTCCGTGTATAAGGGGTTGAACTTGTTGCTTGTAGGATGTAATAAAGAGGGATGACGGCATTCTAGAGAGTGAAGAAAGATGGAGCTTCGATCAACGTAAAATTTTAATATATTATTCTTAAGACTGACCTTTTCACATCCAATGATTTAAATTCCTATCTTGTGCTCTCTAAGTTGGTCATCTCTATTCAACCTTAATGATTATATTTGTCTCTATGGTAGGAAAGAACAATTTATTATACCCATTTATTTCCTGTTAATTAGTGGAAATTTTGATATTGTTTGTGAACGATTTCGTAATTTTCTTTACATTGAAATTTTATGTAAATCCTTGTGTCTTCTTATGTTATGAGCTAATTTTATTTCATTTATCGCTATTGTGATTATTTGTTTTATATTGAGTATATATTTGATAACACAACCTAAAAAAGGATTATAATTATTAATCGCTTCTAATATTGTCTACTTATTGCTTATGTATATTTTGATCTCTTTCTATAATAAATTGATTTCACTTAAGCCTAACCATTTTTTTAAAAAAGAACTTCATTGATATCTTTTTTTTTTTCTTTTTTTGCCTTTAAACTTACAACAACAAAAAAATAGTGGCAAAATTAAAAAATAATATTAAACAAAAAGTTTGCTAAACAATACCTACTAAAAATTTTTAGAAGAATTATATAAGTTGGACTATGTAATCTTAGTTAAATTACTTAAAAAGGAACTTGCTTTATTACATAATATCCATTCCATTCTATTATATTCTCAATAGCTATTAGAAAAATAATAATTATACTTAGTAGGTATTACAATTAAAATCGTACGGTAGGTTTAATACATGGGTGTTATATTAAAAAAAACTGAAGTGGGACGATTATATTATGCAATTAAGTTGTTCTTGTTTTGAATAAAACTGTACAATAGTCATGAAGAAAATTAGTATGACTTTATGTTTTTTCTTTTTATATACATTTTCATACGTTGACTAATACCTAAAGTAATTAGAGAATAATTAGACTTAAATTTTGAGTTCAGAATCTTTTAAGCTAGGAATTATGATAAATATAAATTCTAATAAATAAAGAAGTCCAATGAAATCAGAGATAGTATGAATTATATGCTTTCTAGACCCTGTGCCATCTATGATACATAAAATATGTGTGAATAATGGATGAGTCCTACTAAATCAAATAAAATTTTATCATAAGTGGGACTTGGGAGAATGTTTCTAAAATTGTATACACATTTTTGGGATTGAATTGCATAATAAATAAAGTAGATGATATTATTGTAATGATGGAAAAATCAAAATATTTTAAAAATAATTCTAATTTGAGTTTTTATCCATCCAACTTGATTGGTAAATAAAATTAAGTTTTTAAATTAGATAATAAATCATATAGATGATATGAAGATAATGATAGACAAATAAAAGGTTTTCATAGTTTGAATTGCATAGTAATACACACACATACATATATAACATGAGTTAATTTTTATAAAATTTCAGAAATGTCAAATTTTAGAGAGAGTAATTCTAAATTTCTAATAAATAATTTAAAATATTAACAAAAATAATTTATTCAATTTTAATGATGATTTACAACTAGTAACTTATATTTTAAGAGAATCCTTAATTTCTTATTTAGATATTAGACTTTATAACTCTATGTTGTACATATTAAGCTATATAAGTCATTCTATTTAAGTTTAACTTAGTTAAAATTAAATTCATGTAGGAGTTTCGTCAAAGGATATGAAAATATTTTTGTGCAATGATTAGTTTAGTTGAATAATTGAAATAAAAGCAGTAATAATTTAAAAATCAAAATAAGAACCAATATTAATTTAACTAGAGAACAAAATTTTAGATTTAATATAAAATTTACAATAAAAACTCAAACCAATTATTCATATTATCAAGAATAAACTTGGTAGTGGAAGCGTAATAATCTATTATAATAGACTTGATTGAGTTGTTTCGGCTTTTTTAAGGTTTTGGCCTTCCAAGAGATGCGTATAAGTTGTCTATCTTTTATAAAGATGAGATATCATAAAAGAAATGGATCAAATCACTTATTTATATGTATAATGTTTATTCCTAAGTTGTCCATCAGAAGTTAGGAATATAACAATTTCATTTCTATACATATAATAACACATATTTAATTAGATGATTTAGGCTCATTAATCCGAAACTTTATTAGATCACTTTTAATCTTAGGCCAAACGTTATAATAGCCCATGAAATATAATTATATATATATATATATATATGTATATACATAATTGTTTGTATATACATATATATATATAGACAACCACACACACACACACAAGTCCATAAAAAATTCATACAATCTCTCACTTAGACTATATATACATAATGGCTTATAACTATGTCATAATAAATCTTGTGAGCTCAAAATAGTTATTATTATGAAAATTTATCTTTAAATAATCTGGTCAATTAATTATATTAATATAGGATCAAAGAAATCTTTCTCACAATTATCATAACTAAACCTATAAATGGTCATATACATCAACATAATTAACGACATGTGCATTATGGAAGTTTCATGTCATATGATATTAACATATTTATTTTAGATTGGTCTTTCTTTATTCCTAAGTGAGATCAAATTGGACGAAATCAAAGTATAAACTCATAAAGTCATTTATAATACAATATTAAATCATAAAAATTCATAATATATGTCTATATCCATAAATACAAAGTCCTACCAAACTAATATATCTTTAAACGGCATAGCACCTATATGAGTAGTGTGCTCATGAAAGACCTTGGGTGGTAAACCTTTAGTTAGTAGGTCTGTATTTATGGAGTTTGTCTCAACATGTTTTATATACATCTAACCAATTTGAATTCTTCCTTTAATAACCAAGAACTTAATATCAATATACTTCAATTTTGATAAGCTTTTGTTATTATTATAATATAACACTTACAACTTATTGTCATAAAATTAATTCAATGGTCATTCAATATCATCTATAATTTGCAGCCTAATGACAAAAGGTTTGTAGCAATATTCTATGATTGAATGCCTCATAACATGTTATAAACTTAGCTACCATACTAGAAAAATCTATAAGTGTCTGCTTAACACTTTTTCAAGAAATAGCTCCTCCAACAAGTATGTAGATTTACCCTAAAGTGGATTAATGATTATCTTGGTATCTAGTAAAATTGAAGATAGAAAACGGGATGATCTCTAATTGATACGATCTTCTGTATATAAGCATGTAGTCTTTTATTCTCTTAAGACACCACATAATCCTTGAGGCAATAATCTATTCCTGGATTGCTCAAATAATCTATTCCTGGATTGCTCAAATATCTACTTAATAGTTTCTAAATCATTCTTCGGACATCGTCGCTGGCAAACAATATGTCATCAATATATAAAACTAAGAAAATATGCTTACTCTTACAAAAACTTTTGGTATAAACAATCATCAACCAAATTCATCTAAAAACTAAAAAGGATGATAGCTTGATAAAACTTATAATACCATTGATGAGAACCTTGTTAAGTCCATAGATAGATTTCTTTAATTTGTAAACCATCTGCTTCAAATATTTGAAAGCAAAGTGTTTAGGTTGCTCCATATAAATTGTTTCATTAATGTTACCATTAAAGAATATTGTCTTAATATCCATTTGATGTAACTTAAGATCTAAGTATGCCATAAGTTACATTATAATCTTAAAAGAACCTTTTGAAGAAATTGGTGAGAAAGTTTCTTTATGATCAATGCCTTCCTTTTGAGTAAAACAAAAGTTTCTTTATGATCAATGCCTTCCTTTTAAGTAAAACTCTTTGCTAAAAGATGAGCCTCGTATCCATTTACAATTAATAGGTTTTACACCATTAACCTTATATCCGTTTACAATTAATAGGTTTTACACCTTCAGACAATAGGATAAGATCCTAAACAACATTGTCTCTTATGGACTTAATTTTCTCATTTATGACATCACTCTACTTTTGAGAATTAGAACTCTCAAGAGCTTCATAGAAGTTGATTGTATCATCTTCCACTATGTTAATATTTATATCATGCTTTTAGAGAAATAAAATAGAATCATGTAGAATTACACTTCTCATCTCTTTAGTGGATCATCTTAATCACATTTATTTTTGAGGTTGTCAAGTTTGTCCTTTAGGAATATTCAATTGATCTTGATTAGGGAGATTTTCAACATTGTCTTATTGCTTTAGGAATGCTTTTGAGCAATATCAGAAATGATAACCTGATCATGCTCCATAACAATTGTAGGAAGATAAATGAATAAAAATGGAATTGACTAGAAATGTCAGGGCTTGAGCCTAACCTAAAGTCCAACCCGATTGATCCTGAAGCATATAACCCAAGCTCAAGCCTAATTAGGCCTAATTATTTTTAAAATTTTAAAATTTGGAAAAATTTTCATTTGCTCAAAATAATGTTATTTTTATTAAAAAAATTTGGCTTAAGGTTGAGTAGCCCAAGCTTGAGTTTGGCTTGAAGCAAAAAAAAAAGCTTTAAATCAACCTAAAGCTCAGTTAAATCGGGTTAGGCCTGTTAAGTTCGAGTTAGGTTGAGCTGAGTCCGGGCTTAGTTACTAAGTCTAGAAATTAATTCCTCTTTAAAGAGAAAGCCCCTAACCTTGTCCCCCACTCCAAACTCAATATCCTCAAGGAATTTGGCTTTTTCATCTCAAAAATATTATACTCCTATGACCGTTTAGAGTATCCACAAAATAACTATTAATTGTTCTTGAGTATAGTTTCCTTTCATTTAGGCTATATGGCCTTACCTCAGCTTGACAACCCTAAATATGTAAATGCTTTATACTAGGACTTTATTGAGATTGCAAGTTGTTTTCTTTAATGCTTCTCCCCAAAGCAAAATAGTAAGATAATGTGAATAATTATACTCCTTATCATGTCATTTAATGTTCTGTTTTGTCTCTCAACTCCCTATCATGTCATTTACTGTTCTGTTTTGTCTCTCAACAACATTCATGTTAGTGCTTCCTAGCGTGATGTACTGGACATTGTTCACCTAAACTATCATATCCACTAAAATATTCACCACCATGGTCATATCTAATGCTTTTAAACCTTTTACTAAGTTAATTATTAACCTTAGCTCTATCCAGTGTCGGTGACTTCTTATGAGTGAGATAAAGGTATCCATACTGTGAGTAATCTTCTATAAACGTAATAAAATATTTTTGACCATTCCAAGAAGGTGTAGTAAATAACCCCAAATATTTTTACGTATTAGTTTTAAGACTTCTAAAGATCTTTTAACACCTAATCTCCTTATATTTGTCTCCTTCCCCTTAATACAAACTTCAAAGTTTGATATATCAAGTGGATCAAAATTTTATTTGACACAAGCCCTTCAATTCTTATAACTACTTGTTTACATATATTGTACTTATCCCTAATTTGTCCATGATAAATTAGGAATATTATATTAGGATTTCTATATATATAATATACTATATTTAATTATATGATTTAGACTTAAAAAATGAAACTTTATATGATCTCTTTTAATCTTAAACCAATCATGACATATAATTATTAACATATATTTTTAAGTGCATTAAAAAATTACCTAAAAAAGATGTTTATCTCCTCTATTAGAGGTCAATAAAGGAGAAAAACTCAAATCCTAAAACTGATATTAAACATTCTTAAATTTGTTATCAGAAGTACTGATGAACAAAAAAATAAGGCAAAAAGGTCAAATTGAACCTTAACATTTTCACCAAAATTCAATTTAAAATCAAACATATCAACACATTTAAAAAGAACTTTAATGTTTTCTAAATGTTCAATTTGAACGTCAATTTAACTTCTCCGAAAATGTTCCATTATAAAAAATATATGTGTCACTTTTTTATAGGTCCCTTACTAATATGGATATTACGTGGAAAATGAAATCTAAAAACTAAAAAATAAACTCTTTTTTCTTCTCTCTTCTCTCCTCTCTCTCTCTCCTCAGGCAGACATAATGAAACTTCCTCTTGGTTTAAAAGATGCTTGTCCAAGTCAAATGTGCAAGTTAACTAAATCTTTAGTACAATTTGAAGTAATGCCGTAGATAATGGTATCAGAAACATTTCGGGTGCGTTTACTTTCTGAAAATTCTCTAGTTTTCTAGAAATTTTTTCATAAAATAGAAAACAATTAGAAAACATGTTTATTAATAAAAAATAGATCAAATTTTCAAGAAAAGCGTGTTTTCTATTTTTCCAATTTCCTAAGAAATTAGAAAACTACTTTTAATAGGTTTCCAAATTTTCATCTCTAATTTTTAGGAATCTTTTGACCAGGTTTTAGT
>JANKOE010000006.1:53511398-53526748 GCA_026284465.1 Erythroxylum citrifolium
TTGTGTTTGATATTGAGATTAAGCTTGATCCATATTGACCACTTGCATTAGCTCATCCATTAACACACACTAAGATGAATTTAACAAGGTTTTGATAAATGGAGTTCATTGATTAAAACCTTGGACTTAAAAAGTTCTTTAAGGTTCATCATTTGGAAACTTAGTGATTTTTGCTCCCAAAAAGATTTGTTTTGAACTGTGATAGCCAAAGCATCGTTTTTAAGAGGATTTTATCAATTTGATCATTACTTGAGATTTTAATTTTGTTTCCCAAAAATCCAAAAGAATACTTTTATATACTTTTCTTTCAATTAGTCAATTTAGTGAAGTCTTTACCAATGATCCAAACCCTCCTTTTTTTTATCAACTTAGTTTGCATTTTTGACAATTAGGATAGCTTAGACCATTTGCGCTACGTTTCGATTAAGAGAGACGACCCGAGGTTGCATCCTACACTGCAATCCTTGGAATTAAATTTTTTATTCGATTTTTAAGGGATTAACCTAAAGATCAAACGAGAGCCGATCACTGATACAATCTAGTTGAAATCAAGCAGCAAAGAAGATTTAGATAATTTGAACCTTTCATGTTGGTGATGCAAATGATCCAGGTATATTATGTCCCTTTTCCCAGCTTACGATGAGATAAGTCAAATTGGTTGGCCATTTGCAAAGTTAAACCTAGAGGTTTTTTTGAATAACATGGAAAAGGAGAACAGAGAATTGAAAGTGAAGCGTTTTAGGAAGATATTTATGAAATAAATGTATCTGTTACATATGACGAGAATAAACCTTTGAACGATCCAAATAATGAATATGGTGAAATTTCATCTAGAGAGGATGAGGAGGGCGAGAGATCTTAAGAGGAGCCTGAGTTTAATTTTAATTCTCCAAAAAAAGAAGATAGTGATGATTTTGATTTATAGTTAAGTGTTGACAATGATTAATTTGTGTCTGTGAATATTATATTCAATACATCAATTATTGAATCAACAATATTTTGTTATATATTGAATTGAAATTGTTATATTTATGGAATATTCAATAAAATATGAATTTCAAGTTAAAGTATGCCACCAAAGAGAAAACAGGATATGATGTGACCAAGGTTCAAACCACAATTTGGAGCCAATTACTCTTTAGGTGAAGCATCACATTCTACAGCTGCAACAAATTCAGATGTTGTACCTCTAGCAACTACATATGCAAATGAGGCATCATCTTTCGTGCCTGCTACTACACCATCCAATAACTTTGCACCATCCACCACCCCTATACTAGAGATATTAGGGGTAAACGTTGTTAATGCAGGAGGCGGCCTCCAGCCTGGAGCTGAGGGAGTTGATGGAAGAACTTACATCACAATTGTTAACAATTTGTAAGTGAAAATACATGAAACACCATATGTTTATAATTAAGTTATAGGTTTAAATTTAAAAATGATATAACATTGTTTTTATATTAGGTTGATTCCTTCTGGACCTTACTCAAGAAACATGACATCCAAGTTCAAGGAGAAGATTGATCTTGAGGGTTATATATAGAAGATATCTCTCAGGCAATAAAGGATTTTTATTATAAGGAGTTTGAGGTACAATTTTTTTTTGTATTTTTAAAATTAATTTTTATACATTAATTAGATAAATATTATAGGTTATAAGTACTTATCGTATGTTTTTTCTTTTTTTCATAAAGAATTTTTTCGAGATTCTAAATTTGACGTGGTTATTTATAAAATATGGGAGAGACCAGCTCGTACACGTTATAGAGACTTTGTTGGTGCGATACACAAGACTAGTATACAACCTCCTTATATTTATGAAGAAATATAGAGTCACTGGCAGTAGTATTGGACATCACCCGAGGTTATGTCCATTTCAAAACATAATTCTACCAACAGACGTGAGGGACTAGGTGGAGAGAGTCTTCCCTTACACACTGGAGGATCTATTACTTACCACGAGCATGCAGAGAGACTTGTAAGTATTTACACTTTACACTTATATTCTATTTTTTTACTTTGATGTGTGAATTTTGGAATAAAAATATGTGTATTATGGATAATGATAATGTTAGAAATGTCCGGTGCTATATATGGTTGTGTTATTGAGTTACTTTCTTTGTTCAACAGGGGTAAATATCATAAAAATAAAGAAAATTATGTCGAAATTTTTGCAAATTGTAGTTCACTTATAATATTTTATTTTGATGCAAAAAAAGTCTATGAGCAGGAAGTCTACACCTCGCCAAGTCTTTTTACACACTAACACTAAAAAGCATGATGGTGTGACCTTCGTTAACACCAGATGTAGAGAACTAAATATATATGAAATTGATGCTTTAATATTAATGTTTAATAATTATCACTTATTAACATAAACTTATATATGAAATTGATGCTTTAATATTAATGTTTAATAATTATCACTTATTAACATAAACATTGCCTTTTGATAGGACCAAATACAAGAAATCATTTAACAACAGGCTCAACAGTTCGAAGATATTGATGAGAGTCAAACCTATCTTCATGCAGTGGGTGGTAGGGATTGTCGTTGAAGGATCTTTGGCTTAGGTTCATTTGCGAACACATGTTATTCACAATCCTCCACATCCAGTACAGCAGCATCTAGTAGGCGGTCTGCATCCAATGAAGTCCGTGAGCTTCTAAGCACAGTACAAGTACTGGCAACTCAGTTGCAATAGTCGATAGAGTAGATAACCCAGTTCTATAATGAGATGGATGAGTTGAAAGGGAAGGGTAACACCTCATTGTAACATTCAGAGCATCCACATTCACCAAATGAATAGCGTAGTTATAGTCATTTTGTATGAATTAAATACTTATTGTTATATATAATAATTTTTTATTATCAATTAAGATAATTTTTACTTTATATCATCAATCAACTTTCTATTTTAACAAATTAAGTGTAGAAACAAATCAAAATATTATCAATAGATAAATGATAACTGTATAAATTATACATCAATAATAAGAATATCAAATAAAATTAAATGTAAAGAAAATATTAAAAACAATATCAGTAAATTTACCGACAGAAAAACAAATATGTCGGTAAAATGCTGTGAACTTATCGATGGATGATTAAAATTTTTGGTAAAATGCAGTGCATTTACCGATAGACAACTAAATCTCTTCGGTAAAATTAGTTGTGAATTATTGACAAAAACGGGAATCTATAGGTAGCGTTACCAACAGAAAAGCATTCTCCATCGCTAAATTTACTAATAGCATAGAAATTATCGTCGCTAAATATAGTGACAGAATAGAAATTATCCGTTGGTAAATTAGCTACGAAAAATCTGTACTCTGTCGCCAATTATTATTTACGGCCGTTTCTCCAATGACTTTTTCTATCGGTAAATTTCGTTGCTAACGTAACTTACCAACAGAAAATCTTCACATTCCGTCGGTAATTTTCCTCGCTAAACCTCATTTTTTTTAGTGATTACTGTCCTATTTTGGGAGAATCAAACTTCTTATATTGCGCATAATTCAATATTCCATGAACATACTGAACATTTAGTTATTGATAATTACATTATAAGTGATGGTGTTGTGAAGTTTCTCCCTCCCAGCTGATTTATTTACAAAGTCTAACATCATTTTTCATTTAAGCTTCTTTATCACTTGCATTAGTTATCGGAAAAAGCTTCTAGGTTAGTGTTATTATTATATATACATTGTTATAGTATTACTGATTGTCGACCAAAGCACGTGTCCGAAGATTCGAGACAGTGGCGGTCGTAAGAACAACAGACAGGGGGATTACAAGAAGACAAAAGACAGAAGGGAAACACAACAGAAAATAACAACCTCAGACATGCGTACAATGTTCTGAAACCTACGACTTATAAGCCTATCGCCGTGTTCCTCTACACTCGAGTACACGCTAATTATTCTACGCTTCGTACGAAAAGCAACGTCACGCCAAACAACTCCCAAACTGCGTTGTAACTTTTTAATTGTCTTCATCGTCCGAATTGGCTGTAACAATCCCCTTCCCCTTAACATCCTTGTCGATCAAATCAACCTCAGGGAAACGCTTCTGCAGATCATAAACATATTCCCAAGTAGCACTTCCACATCCCTCGTCCGACCATTGTATCAATCATTGCGTTACGTCTCTGTTGTTTCTCTTGACCATGTGCCGATCCAGGATAGCCACAGGCACCCTCTCCACTGACGTCAAGAACTCCGGCAAGGTAGTAGTAGTGCGACCCTGACCCTCATGTGCCTTCTTTAATTGGGACACATGGAAAACTGGGTGTATTGAAGCCGTGGTCGGAAGCTCCAATTTATATGCCACTTGCCCAATCCTCTGAAGTACCTTGTAAGGACCGTAGTATAAAGGCGCTAATTTTTTGTTACTCCGGCGCTGAAGTGAAAATTGTTTGTACACGGTTGTAATTTAAGCAAAACCAAGTCACCCTCTTGAAACTCTCTATCTGTACGCCTCGCATCCGCGTATTGCTTCATACGATTCTGAGCTCTTTGCAAGTGAAATTTGGTAATGTTAATCATTGTCTCCCGACTCTGCAACACACGATCGACCTCCATAAGCTTGGAGTCTCCTGCAATGTACGGTGTATAAACTGGGGGTGGATAACCGTACAACACTTCGAAGGGTGTAGTTCCAATCGCCGTCCGAAAGGTGGTGTTGTACCACCACTCTGCCAAAGCTAACCATTCTCCCCAGTTCTGAGGAGTCTCACCACAAAAACATCTTAAATAGGTTTCCAAGATCTTATTCACAGCTTTGGTTTGACAGTCCGACTGTGGATGATACGCCGTCGAGAACCTCAGATGTACACCTTGCAACCGTAATAATTCCTGCCAAAACTTACTTAAAAACACAGAATCCCTGTCGCTAATAATAGATTCGGGCATCCCATGCAATTTGAATACATAATTAAGAAACAATTCTGCAATATGCAGAGTAAGGGTGTTTCACCGGAATAAAATGGCTATACTTGGTAAACCTGTCAACGACCACCAAAATGACTGAGTTCCTCTGCGAATGTGGCAAGCCTTCAATGAAATCCATACTCACCTCTCTCCAACTCCCCTCCGGTATACGAATTGATTGAAGTAACCCCGGATATGTCGATGTATCATACTTGTTACGTTGGCAAATCATACAATTCTGCACATAAACACGAACTTCCCTGTCCATTCCCTTCCAGTAAAACATGGCTTGCAGTTTCTTAATGGTTGCCACCGCTCCGACATGACCTCCCATGGCATCATCGTGGCTGATGCCAATAATCGATTGGTGCTGAGTTGAGTTAGCGCTGATAAACAATCGCCCTTTCCACCCCAATAGGTCGTCCTTCCATTCATAAACGTTCGGCTTTGCAGTGCCCCCCTCAAGTCGATTAATCAACTCTCGCAGAGTGCTATCTTCTTGCCAACTTCGTTTTATATCGTCCAACAACTCGCTTCGGATCTGTGATACCGTCATCATCAACATTTCCGCTCTTGTAACTCTAGAAAGTGCGTCCGCCACTGCATTCTCTTTACCACTACGATATTGGACCTCGAAATTATACCCCAACAACTTAGGCAACCATGATTGTTGGAACGGCATCGACAATCGTTGTTTTAGGAGAAATTTCAGATTGCGGTGATCGGTGAGAACAACAAAAGGTTTCGGAGTCAAATAATGGTGCCACTGTTTGATGGCCTTGATGACGGCTAAAAACTCCTTTTCATACGTAGATAGACCTTGGTGCCTGGAGGCTAAAGCTTTGCTTAGGTATGCGATTAGGTGTCCCTCCTGTTGTAAGACCGCGTCGATTCCCTGGCCACACGCATCCGCTTCAACCACAAAGGTTTTGGAAAAATCTGGCAATGCCAATACCGGAGCACTCATGATCGCCCTTTTTAATGTATCAAAGGCTTCCTATTCTTCTTGCTGCCACTTCCACGCATCCTGACACTCCTTGGTTAACAGTTCCGTTAAAGGTTTCACCGTAACACCGTATCCCTTAATGAATCGGCAGTAGTACCCTGTGATACCCAAGAACCCTCGCAAGTCCTTCAAATTTCTAGGTGTTGGCCATTCCTCGATCGTTTGGACTTTACGGAGATCAGTTGCCACCCCGGCCTCTGAAATTGTATACCCCAAGTAATCAATCTGACGAGCCCCGAACACACATTTGCTTCCTCTTAGGTATAGCTGATTGCTTAACAAGACATTAAACGCCACTGATAAATGTTCTACATGCAATGTCAATGAAGGACTGTAAATCAAAATATCATCAAAGAAAACCAAGATAAATCGACAGAGATACGGTTTGAACAACTCATTCATCACTCGTTGGAACGTTGATGGTGCATTCGTTAAACCGAAGGGCATCACCAAGAATTCGTAATGCCCTTCGTGTGTTTTGAAGGCTGTCTTCTGGATATCGTTGGGTTGCATTTGGATCTGATGATAACCTGAGCGAAGATCCAACTTCGAGAACCAGCTCGCCCCATGCAATTCATCAAGGAGTTCTTCGATTAAAGGTATTAGGAATTTGTCCTTCACTATATACTGGTTCAGCTCGCGATAGTCGACGCACATCCTCCACGAATTATCCTTCTTCTTAACGAGTATCACCGACGATGCGTACGACCCAAAGCTATGGCGGATGATGTCTTTCTGAGCTCCTGTATAACGATAGGGTCGCACGTTGATTGCATCAATCCCTTCCTGGAGCATGATCTGATGGTTATAGGGTCGGTTTGGAGGTAGTTGAGTCGGTTCCTGAAACACTTCAGCATGGTTAGCCAACACCACATTAATTTTATCAAACACGTTACCCTGTTCCTCTGTTAATCGCATCTGCTAGAATTGATATTCCACCGGTGTCGATAATTGCAACATGAAAAGTTGTCCCCCGTCTAGGCCCTGCAAGGTTTTTTGAAGACCTTTACTGGTAATGACTCTGGATTTGCTATCTGGTCCCCCCTTAAGCGTTACCACCTTCCCCTCCCAGCGGAATGTCATCTTTCGAGTACAAAAATTACACAAAACATCGTCCAAGCCCACCAGCCACTGGACTCCCAAAACAACGTCGCACCCACCCAATGCCAACACCAAAGCATCCATGCAGAATGTTAATCCCTGCATAGTCCAAACAGATGGACTCCCAAAATAACGTCGCACCCACCCAATGCCAACACCAAAGCGTCCATGCAGAATGTTAATCCCTGCATAGTCCAAACAAAATTCTTACAACATTGAGTACATTGCAGCTATAACCCTCCTCCTACCATGATAGTGATCGGTGTGATATCCCTGACATCGTACATGCCCTTTTTAACCACAAATGTATCGATGAAATTATGTGTGCTACCATTTTCTACGAGTATATGGAGGCACCGACGTTGATGAACCTCAATCAGGGACGGAGCCAGACATGTAAGGTAGGAGGGCCTAATGTTTAATTTTTTAAATTTTAGGGGGGCCCAACTCCCAAATAACTTCATATATATATATATAATATTTATTTTTAAAAATTTTTTGGGGGGCCCAAGGACCCCCTGGGCCCCATCTAGCTACGTCAATGACCTCAATCAACCTCATCTGTCTGAATTCAGTGTTGCTAGCTAACCCCATCATTGCCTGCATGGAAATCACGGGACATTCTTCGTCGACCTCACCCGCATCATGGGATTCCCCTGTGGGCTCCCCTGTGTCAATGACCGAATCATCTTCGGTGATCCAGAAAAATTGAAGTTGTCGCCTCCGACATTTATGTCCTAACGTGTATTTTTCATCACATCAAAAGCACAGGCCCTTAGCACGCTTCTCATCGAAATCCTTACTACTAACGGTGCGGAGTGCCTTGTAACATCCTGGAGTCACACGTAAAGAGGTTGGTGGTGTGGGTAATAACCCATCCGTCTGTGGTGACCTAGGAGGAACCGTGATGTTCTGCATGGGTGACTTCCCACTGAGCGGGGATCAAACAGGAGTCGCACGATTCAACGTAGAAACGCCTGTAGCCGTGAGGATAGCTTCTTGTTTCCTTGCCAAGGTGTACACCTGGTGTAATGTCTGAGGTTCATGCAGTTGTACTAATACTCCAACTTCGGGTCTGAGGCCCTTCAGGAAGAAAGCCACTAGGTACTCCTCTGAAAGTGTTAAGCGGTTGGAATGGTGATTGAATTGAGCACAATAGTCAAGCATTGTTCCCGTTTGCTGTAATGCCTTGAAATCACCGACCGGATCATCGAATAACTCAACACCAAACCGCTGTTTCAGGGCCTTCGTAAATTCCATCCATTCGAGTGTCTCAGTTTTGAGATAGTTTCTCAGGAAGAGCCGGTACCATTCTTGCGCTCGTTCATCCATGTAAAGTATAGCGAGATTCACCTTCATATTCTCAGGGGTTTGGTCGACCTCAAAGTACTGTTCGCAACGGTACAGCCATAGTTTGACATTGTCACCATCGAAGGGAGGAAGCTCAAGTTGCTCAACCCGAAGGGTGCGGCCATTGTCATCCTGGTTGATGGAGTAGTAGTGGGCCTTGCCAGGGACTCCGAAAGGCTACTACCCTCCCCTTGTTTCGAGCCCTCCATGGAGAACGTCGAGCGTAATTCGCCCATGTCCTTTTCCAGTTTTTCCGTTCGCCTTTGAACCTCCGATAACAGTCTTTCACTCCGATCTTGCAGCTCCAATAATAAACGTTCATGCCACCCTTGTGCCTCTATTAAACTTTTCAAGGTATCTTCCAAACGCCTAAACTCCGCGCCTCTGGTTCCTTCCGCCATGATTGTGGCCAGAATCGATGCTCTAATACCAATTGTTATAGTATTACTGATTGTCAACCAAAGCACGTGTCCGAAGATTCGAGATAGTGGCGGTCGTAAGAACAACAGACAGGGGGATTACAAGAAGACGAAAGACGGAAGGGAAACACAACAGAAAATAACAACCTCAGACATGCGTACAATGTTCTGAAACCTACGACTTATAAGCCTATCGCCGTGTTCCTCTACACTCGAGTACACGCTAATTATTCTCCGCTTCGTACGAAAAGCAACGTCACGCCAAACAACTCTCAAACTACGTTGTAACTTTTTAATATAATTGTCTTCATCGTCCGAATTGGCTGTAACATGCATACCTTTATTTTCTTTTCTTTTCTAATTGAACTGATATAGAATCTTTGATAATAAATAAGAGAATCAAAAGTTAATTCTCATTTTCATTCCCAACTTAAAGGAATGAGAAAATTGGAAATTGACGATTAAAACGAGCTTGCAAGGAGCTATAGCAAAAGATTTCTAGCAGGTGTTACCTTAAAAATGAGTTAAGTGTACGAGATAGCTTTCATAAAATGCAAGGAGGCGCTGCATTGAGATCATCTTTCTAATATTACGAGAGAGGGGAGAGATTTTTTTAAAATTTTTTGCTTTAACTCGTACGTGAGCCCGTAAAACTTGTCGTTCATAAGTCAACGAACGAATCGTCAACTACAAGCTTTCTTTTGCCAACCGTTCAACGCCAATCAGACAAAACCTTTCCCAAAACTACGTTTATTCTCGACCACTTTAATCGTTTCCGAACACGTCACTACTCTATTTCTTGTCAATGGTTGATCTGACTTACTGGGCATATGATTGGCAATTTACTATAAACAAGAATATTTCCAGGGAATATTCTTACATTCCTAGTAAATATCCACGGCTAAGAGTTATCCGAACTCAGCATAAGCTGCAACTCCAACTGAGATTACAACTGCGTAGATTACTGAAAGGAAAAGTTAGTCATGGGCCAGCTTGGATTTGGGCACTTCCATTTCCACATACATAAGATCTTATAAAGGGAGAGCGAGAGAGACGGAGTATGTCCTAAAGATAAGAGAAGCTAAGCGAAGATCATGGCTTCAACATGTGAGTTATCAAACTGTGTTCTTTTAGTTTGTAGGTTTACTTCAGCTCCTGGGATGGTTGAGACTTTGGGTGGTCTTGATCAAGTTCTTTCCTTTCCTTTCATTTCCTTGTGTTGTTTTTGAGTTTCTTCGTTTTCCCCTGCATGTTCATATGCTTTTCTGTTTCCCTATTGGTTTGTTGGAAAATTTGCGATCTTTGTGGAACCTGTACGTGATAATGTAAGAGAATTCTGATATGAATTTGTCGCGTGCGCTACTTGCATCTGCTGTGCCATTTTGTGTTCTTCACTTTATGACTATGTATGCTAATAGCCAGTGACGGATCCAAGATTTTAGTCTTGGGGGTTTAGGACAAAAATTTTTAGTCTTAGGAGGCAAGGACAATTTTTTTTTTTTTTTTAGGGGGGCTGGGTTTTAGTTAACAAAGGAATTTTTTAGACTTGGGGGGCTATAGCCCCTGCTAGCCCCCCCTTGAATCCGTCACTGCTAATAGCATTCCCATTGGCCAGGACTACTAATCTTTGTGTACGTACAAGTGATTGTAATCGTGAATGCCCCCCATCCCCAAACTTCTTCCAACTCGCCAATTTCTATATTAGTTTCTTGCCACTATCATTTAATGAGATCAAGCTTCTTTTAATTCAATTGGCACTCACCACCTTAAGATTTATATTTGACTCTATATGTAGTTTATGTGCTGATTAATGTGAAAGAAAATCATGTAATCCCATAATTTCTGTTTGTATATTCTGGACTTTCTTCATAACTGTTAAGAGAACATAAATCTGATGTGTTTTTCTGTACTACGACAAATGGCAGACATAGTTCCAATCATATGCCTGTCTTTAGCAGTAGTGTGTGTCGCAAGGCCAATCTACCCACTTCCTAGCAAAGTAGGGAATGATTGTAGACAGCCTATACAAACATCCCGCCCATACAATATTGCACATCGAGGATCAAATGGAGAGATTCCTGAAGAAACTGCTGCTGCATATATGGTACGTAACGGCTTGTAGATTATGCCAGTCCGATAGTACTTTTTCCTTTAATGTTGATATGTTTGCTGTAAGAAGTTGTTAAATTTCTTTCAGCACACCCAATTGCCACTTAGACGTATGCAATTGGAATAGTCCCACTGCCTACAGTCACAAGGAGCAAAAACAAAGAAAACTCATCGCTCACTCTTTCAACTAAATAAGTTGGTAAATTTCTGTTGGATGAAAAGAAGAAAAGAACTAAATTTTCTTAAAATTTCAATGCATAGCATTACTTTCCTGCTAGTCAGTCTACTCTAGCCAGTTATCACATTGCTTACTTTTTGCCTCTTTCCTCACAATATATGGTATTCAAGTTATTACATTCGTGTATATATAGTTTTCTTCCACTTTTGCTTTTACACTTGCTAAGCATTTTCCTTTGTAATCGTGTCACTTGGTATGCTATTTGCAGAGAGCCATAGATGAGGGAACAGATTTCATTGAAACAGACATCTTATCCTCTAAAGACGGTGTTCTTATATGCTTTCATGATGTTACCCTTGATGATACAACCGACATTGGAAACCACAAGGAGTTTCAAAATCGTAAAAGGACCTATGAGGTTCAAGGGGTTAACACCACTGGATTTTTCACTGGTAGATAGTCTAAACTACTTCCAGCCAATAAAACTCATGTTTCTACTTTACCATCCATACACAAGCACCCAACACAGTTAGAAATTAAGTATCTGCATGTGTCTGCACAAATGTCGCTTTTTAAGTTCTTTTTCACCTTCAGCCAGCTAGTTTCTACTACTAAGGTTTGGACCAGGGGAAGAAAATAATTTATTCCAATTATATGCAGTTGATTTCACCTTGAAAGAATTGAAGCGATTGCGGGTGAAGCAGCGATACAGTTTTCGGGATCAACAATACAATGGTTACTTGCTTTTTCCAGTTTGTTAAGTAACCGTTAACTTTAATAACACAATGTGGCTTGGAGATATTTTCCATTATGTCTTATGTAGTTCAAACATGGCTGATGCTAATGACATAGGAAAATTGTATGTCTATTGTAGTGTCAACACGATGATTTTAGTGAGGGCAATGATTGCATGATCTTACCATAATTATTCTAAATCCTTATGAGAGGACCCTGTGGTTGATATGTCACTGGTTCCGAAGGCCTCAACGTCAGATGGACAGGATTCCCAAGCTTTGTAGTTAGCCTTCAAAACTTCAAAGGCAAGTTCCCTGATGGAAAATAAATTTCCCTTCACCATTCCCACTTCCTTTTGTTAGGAAGCTGAAAGATATGGGAATTAGAAGTCTTGAATGGGAAACAAGTTTTCAGGGGGAGGATCTGGAGAGATGGATGGACTTGCTTCTGATAATCATGTCATGATGCACGCCTTGACTTCCTTGCCTTATTATTAAAATAGACTTAATGTACAGGAATTGGTTTGAGTTCAAAGTATTACAAATTGAAAAATATCTGAGTCCAGGTAGGGGAAAATGTAATGATAATGCGATAAAGGAAGTGGTCAAAGAAGACACGCCTAAGTAGTTCTTTGGCATTTTGTTGTTTGAAAATTATTTCGTATGAAAAGTTGGCAATATTTGCTTCTGACAGAATGCCACCATAAGGTAAGATTTTCTGATGGAATCACAGTAAATATTAAGCTTTTCTGAACCAACAAAATTATGTCCTTGATGAAACACTTGATAGTCCAATTAGTTATTGGAGAAACGTTTAGCTTTATGCAGTTACTTAGTGGTTTTCACCTGTAACCTCTTTTCCTTGTGTCTGTTACTGTCGCCTGCTTTCTTATGTTTGTGGTTGTATAAACTGTTACTGGATCCTTGCTCTACGGTTTAAGTGATAATATAGAAATTCAACATTTTTTGCAGCATATGGACACAATAGAAACTGAATTTTATTGTATTGTGTGTCCATCAGGAAAATTTCCTATTATAACATTTGAAGAATTCATATCAATTGCACTGGATGCACCACGAGTTGTTGGAATATATCCAGAGATTAAAAATCCAGTATTTATCAACCAACATGTAAGGAACTTCTCCCTGGAAAGTGCGATATAGTTGTCAGATATCTGTATCTGATTGAAATTACAACATTTTCTTTCCCTATACACTGTTCCCTGATCACAGCAGTATTAGACCTCAAATGGTAAATTTTTTGGTACAAGTATAGGAGTTGATGTCTCTTTGAACTCTTTCCATTTTCCATGACAACCTCTAGAAGTAGAAGCAGTTTCTATCAGATAAAATTTTATGTTTTGAAATTTGATGAATTGCTGATAAATTGACTTTAGGATTTATATGTTTGAATTGTGTACAATAGGTCAAATGGCCTGGTGGTAAGCGATTCGAGGACAGGTTTGTGGAGACACTGAAAAAGTATGGATATAAGGGTTCATATTTGTCCAAAGATTGGCTGAAACAGCCTGTGTTCATCCAATCTTTCGCCCCAACTTCACTGGTGTATGTATCAAATATGACGGACATGCCCAAAATCTTATTGATCGATGATATTACTGTCCCCACGCAAGACACTAATCAGGTTCACGTTTATCCAATTTAGACCATCTATATAGGTTAACAAGTGGATGATCTGTAACTGCTACAAATATTGATTTTATTCATAAAGGGTTGTTTATCCCTAGTTCTTTAAAGCATTATGATCCTGAAGCTTTTGATTTTTACATTCTGGTGAACTTATTAACTGAGTTACATACTGTATCTAGATCAAAGGGATGCTTATGCACACCATAATTTATGTTGATCAATATTTCATGAGTCTGTTAATTTCTTTTTTCCTGCATTGAGGTGGCATACAAGTCCTTCTTGTTACCAGATATATTGCTTTCTCGTAGCAGAAGTGATGTCTGGATCAAGTTTTTAACGTTGTTGAATGTTTTATTGGCGATTTTGCAGTCATATTGGGAAATCACTTCCGATGCTTATTTTGACTACATCAAGGATTACGTGGTTGGCATAGGTCCCTGGAAGGACACAATTGTTCCTGTAGTGGATAATTATCTGCAAACACCTACAGATCTCGTTGCCAAAGCACATGCCCATGACTTACAGGTATTTTTCTTCTCTCCAATGCTTTTTATTCTCTTAGGATAAGCTGGGAAGAGCATACAACAAACTCCAAAACTACTTGATTTTTCACGGTAAGTTTACAAGGAAAGTAAGTTCTAATGTAATGTGGCCAGTATGCATGCCATATCAGCCTATTATCACCATGCCGCAACATGTTCTATTATGGTCAAAATATAGACTGAAACTTCCTTTATTAAACAAACTTATGTTAAAGTGATAAATTCACCTATGTAATTCTGAAAGTAAAATTAGCTTCAGGTACAGCTTGGAGATTCTGCTATGAAAGTATCTATGACGAAAGTTATTTTCGAGAAATCCGTACTAAACGCTCGACAGTGGTTTTCTTAATTCTTTCTGACATGTCTAATCCTATGTTGGAATCGGGAGGATGCATGATACCAGTATATTTTGGTGTTTACTTGAAATTTCACCTGATTCTGAGTTGATGCAGTTTGCTTTATACGGTTACCTTCCGTGTCTCTCCTGGTTACCATCAAACTTGTGTGAACTTGAGTACTAAATGGCCTCAAACTCCATTCCTAGTAGTTTAACTGAGATTTCTTTTTTTTTTTTATTGCTTCATTTCCACTAAAACAATAGTTGTTCAACTTCTTAACTTTTACTTGTGTTCCAAATGCAGGTGCACCCTTACACTTTCCGAAATGAGAACAGATTCTTACACTTCGACTTTCATGAAGACCCATATCAGGAATTTAGTTACTGGATTAACAAAATGGGAGTGGATGGGCTCTTCACAGACTTCACAGGCAGCCTCCACAACTTCCAGGAATGGACTCAACCTCTCTTGGAGGAGGCCCAGGATGATAAACATGCATCCAAGTTATTGGATAAAATTGCATTCCTGATTTCTTCCTATAAGAAGCAATGAAATAACATATTTTTTATTACTGGTTATTAATAAATTTATAATATTTTTATTTATAATATTAATTACTAATAATCATTAAATGATGGTCATCAAACTTTTTTTTTTTTATGTAAGAGAACGAAAATGATACAGTATATTACACAATGTATATATGCATATTTATGTGTATCTCTCATGTATATCTTTTTGGTTTTATATATTTAGATAGAGATATTTTAGGAGATTATTAAGGTGATAGTTTCCTTCTTATTCACAAACACTTTGTTGTATATAACTTCTATTCCTATGTTAATGAAGGCAGACACATTGCCCTCAATTCTTGTCATGTATAAGCGATATCTTTTGGCTAGGGTTAAACACTAAAAAAAAAGCAAAATTATGTACGAAGCTAAACAGAGAATGTCTACGATATCAAAGGAAAGAGAGAACTCTCACCAAA
>JANKOE010000006.1:53559148-53575884 GCA_026284465.1 Erythroxylum citrifolium
GATTTTATCTTTATGATTAATAATTAAATAATTAAAATGCACAAAGATAAAGAATGCCTTTTATTGAATAAAACAAAATTTATACAATTAAAAGTACAACTAAAATTGACTGCAAGAGCATAAACCAACACTTTTAACAAAAGTAACACAAAAATTCACTGCTTTTAGCATTAAGCGTACTGAAAAAAATGTGCGCCTCTTTTTTTTCTTAAAAGTTAAATAAATTGGATTAATAAAGGTATACATAGTTACATACACTACAACTGCGGCTCCCAACTAGAGAAAAACCTTCATAAAACTAAGAAGAGAATAGCCTGACACGTATACGCTCATCTCCTTGCCCACATTTTACGTTCCCAGGGCCAGAGGTCCTCCCGTCCAATCAATATAATCCCCAATTCAAGAAATTAGGTAAAACTACATAAGACAGGAAGCAATAGACCTCGATCATCACCAATTGACCTCCAAGCTGTTACGTTATTCTTTTTTTTTTTTTTTTTGATAAATGTTACGTTATTCTTTTAATGTAAGGAATATCGCTACAACTCCGAAGGGAGAAGAGAAGAATTTCACAAATGCTTCAAATTTTTAATTGTTTATTTTAGCCTTTACGACACCTACGCAGCGTGTGGTTGATATTTTTGATGGTGGAGATAAATGACATAGACACAAAAATCCTTTGCCCGGCAGTATTTGCTTAATGCCTTAACCTATTTTTATTCCGACTCTAGATTATAGGGACATAAATTTTTTGTTCCTTTCAAGACTGTGGTACAAAATTTCTTATCCCGAGAACATAAATAAAACATATAAGCAATTTCCAGAAATACCTCTCCCCTCACATAAACATTTTTTATTCTTAATTATATTATTAAACTCATACTCATCATCATCATCATCATCATCATCATCATCATCATCATCATCATCATTTAATTATTGTTATTATTATTATTAATTATTGTTATAAATTTTCTACTTATTATTATTCTTTTTATTATTAATTTATTATACGAAATTAATTATCTTATTATTATTATTATAAATTTTGTACTTATTATTATTATTATACAAAATTAATTTTCTTATTATTATTTTTATTATCGTTATTATTCATAATTAATTTTCTTATTATTATTGTGATTATTAAATTCCTTATTATTAATTTTCTTCTTCTTCTTCTATCATTATTTATTTACTTATTTATTATTATTATTATACGAAATTAATTTCTTCTTATTATTGTTATTATTATTATTTGTTAACTTTTCTTACTAATACAAATCATTCGTTTTAAAATAATCAATGAATTACATGTTTCCAATCATATTATACTGCAGGGGTATTTTAGTCATTGACACTATTTTTATGTTTTATCAACTGCAACCAAACACATTTCTGTCCTCGAGATGGAGACAATTTTATCTGTTTTGTCCATCACAACCAAATACCTCACTGTCTTCAAATTTTGTTTTGTTCTGTCTCCAAATTTTTGTCTCGTTCCGTCTCTGCATACTAGAGACAGTAACCAAACGCAGTGCTAATAAATAGTAATGGAACCTTTAGATTAAGACACGTGTTTATTATAGATAGTTTGTTATGGGGCCGAAACAGATATGGCGTGTATCTCTTCTTAACACTAATGCTAGTATTACACTATTACCATATCATTTCCTACTTCTGGCTCTTCTATTTCCTTCTCCTACGTCATCTTCTTTCTTCCTTATATTCTTTACATGTGCTGCTTTTGTTCGTAACATCCCCTCCTCTTCAAGAGCAACCTTATCTATCAGATTAATCTTAGGAAGCCTTTTTGTAATTCAAACATGGTTTCCCAAGTGGCCTTGTCTTTAGTTTCTCCTTGCCATCGAAACAATACTCAAGTTATGGCGCGATTATGTCGCTTAACCATCCTTCTTCTCCAAATGGCTTCTGGTACCTTCCTTGCATTGGTGAAGGCTGGAGAAAATTGAGCAAAATACGGTGTTTTGTCGGAGATAAACTTCTTCAATTGAGACACGTGAAAAGTTGGGCGGACTATTGATCTTTCAAGAAGATCTAACGTGTAAGACACTACATCAATTTTCATTGTGATCTAGAAGGGTCCATAATATAATGGAGCTAATTTCTAATTGGCCTTCCTTTGCATGAAGTGTTGTTGAAAGGGTTGAAGCTTGACATAGACCCACTATCATAGTTCGAATTCTACCTCTGTTCTTTTATCTACATATTGCTTCATCCTCTATTGTGCTCTATTTAAGTGGAGCATTGTGTCTTGGTCCTATAATGCTTGGTCGATCTAAATATTGCAAGAGTCCTTGGCTAAGTAAGGCATATAGAGAGGTGGAGGGTAGCCATAAAGGATTTCGAAAGGAGCGGTGTTATTGGCTATATGATGAGAGGTATTGTGCACCTTTAATTCTGCCATTGACAGCTAGTAAGCCCACTTCTGCGGAATGTCGTTATAGTAACATCTGAGATAGGTTTCCAAGTATTTATTTGTAGCTTCTGTTTTCCTGTCAATCTTGGGAAGATAAGAAGTTGAGAACCTTAAAATAACACCTTGTAGTTTGAAGGTCTTTTGCAGTAATGCACTTAGGAATAGGGGATCATGGTCGCTCACGATTACTTCAGGCATTCCATGTAGCTTGAAAACATGTTCTATGAAAATTTGCACAATATCTTGAGTCTTATATGGATGATTTAAAGCCATAAAATGAGAATAATTGCTTAATTTATCCACAACTACGTAAATGCATGTTTTTCCTTTTGACAAAGGCAAACCTTCTATGAAGACTATACTGATATCCTTTCAACACCCTTCAGGCATAGATAGAGGTTGTAGTCGTCCTAGACAAGCTGCATGCTCGTATTTACTTCCTTGGCACGTCACATAGATGATTACATAGTTTTGAACATCCTTAGCTATGTGCTTCCAATGGAACAAGTCCTAGATCCTTTTGATTATTGCGGTTATGTCGGAGTGCCCTCTTTGTGGGTTGTCATGTTCTAATGATATCAATTTCTTCCCAAGCTCCATGTCACAACCTACTACTATTTTCCCTTTCTACGTTAGCATATTATTTTTCCTCTCATAATTTTCCATCTGAATTTCATAATTTTCTAGCTTTCAGATTAAATCATTGATGGTTGCATCCTTCCGCCAACCTTCTTTAATTTGTTCCATTAAGCATTTTTTCACTTGGGACACTGACATAGCTAATAATTTTTGACTAGGGACTATAGATAGCGTGTTTGTTGTAGTGTTCTCCTTATTACTTCTATACATGACTTCAAAGTCGTAACCCATCAACTTAGGCAACTAATTTTGTGGAAACGACATCGAGATCTGTTGCTCTAACAAAAACTTCAGGCTCTTATAATCTGTTAGAACTCTGAAGAATCTCTCGTTCAAATAGTAATGTCATTGCTTTATTGCTTTGATGATTGCTAGGAATTCTTTCTCGTAGGTGGAAAGACCTTAGTGCTTAGGAGCAAAGGCTTTGTTAAGGAATGTGATGGGGTATCTGTTAAATCAATTAAAATGCATATATTTTGGACTTAATTTTTGTCGATGTGTTGAAATTATTTTCCGAATTTAATGGAATTGTTCTATAATTGTTTACAGATAGTTTTCAACACTCTAAGGACGAAAAAGGGCCAAAAAGGTGCAAAAGAAGGAAAGAAATACGAAATCCCCAATCTGGACGAAATTCAGAGATTAGGCGTGGGCACGCCTAAGGATGGAATCTTAAATCTGCAAATTTTCCAGAATTCGTTTTCAATTAAAACACAACTATCCAAGATCTTCTTGCCCTCTTTTTAAGATGTCTTCTACCGAAATTGAAACACCACCTGATCTGGATCAAATCAAAACAAGAAAAAGAAGAGATTTACATGAAATAAGAGATAGGAGTGATTGCCGCACATATACATAGTTGTATGAGGGTTAGGGCGTCATGGTGTATTTTCTTTCTTGGGAGCAATCGTAGATTAGGTTTAGAA
This sequence comes from Erythroxylum citrifolium, assembly GCA_026284465.1. NCBI lineage: Eukaryota > Viridiplantae > Streptophyta > Magnoliopsida > Malpighiales > Erythroxylaceae > Erythroxylum > Erythroxylum citrifolium. The sequence continues at coordinate 53,563,154 of JANKOE010000006.1, forward strand.
TAGGGTTTTAGTTTTCTTTTTGGGCTGCTGCAACCTCTGTTTCTTTGTTTCCTGTCAAAATCCAAGTAGTAGTTTCGTAGGTTTCTTGATTGGTGGTTGCGGCATCCTCCTAGCTGGCTGACTTTCCTTATTTACAAATTCTGCATCCTTCAAGTAGTCGTCGCATAGGTTTAGGGGCCTTTAGCTAATTCAATTTTCTGGTTTCTTGTCTTTAAGTTTCTGCACAATTTCACTTGTTATTTTCGTAGTTTTCATGAAAGACTAGTTATGGAGACTGTTTCTATTATTATTCTTTGATTTCAATTCAAGTATGCGTATTTAATTTTCTTATCTTGGTTTAGGGATCCATGTTACATGTATTATGGTGAGATTTTTTGGATACTTTTTTATGATTATTGATGAATATTGAATATCTTCAGATATATTCTTTTTAATTAGATTTGTTGGTTTCTAGGAGCGTTACTAGAGATTAATTGATTTAATCGCTAGATTAACGAAATATGACGTTCAATTTTGGTAATCATAAGTAGCAATTAGGATTAACCTCTCTACGTTAGAGTCGGAAAATTCTAAGAAGATATTCGCTTGATTGATTGCATGTCGTACATGTTTATCACTTATCATTGGTTCTTGATTCTTAATGCTATTATTCAATTTACCTATGATCGTATCTAGGTTATTGTTTAATAAGATTGTTAGAATACATGTTTCTAGTCATTACACTTAAGAGAAATTTCCCCCAATGGATGTTTATTAATAATTGCAATTTTATGTCTAGGATCCATAATAGCATGATAACATCGGTGACCGAAACTAAGGTATTTTTCCTATTGAATTTTTAGATTTAATTATTGCTTTTGATTTGTGATTTTTCTATTAATTTTATGATATTGCCGTGACAAACCCCCTTTCTATTTTCGTTTGAACTAGCTAACTTTACCGTTAGAGATTCCTTGTGGGAATGATATCTGCTTACCGCTACTACATTAATTTGTTTTAATGGAAGTGATTTCTTTTATATTTGGTTGCAGGCGACAGCATCACCACGTATTCACTTTTGCTTAAGGCACAACTCAGAAAGAATTTGGCTTTTGAGTTTAGTTAGAATCTTGCTTTTTGATCGGCCGACCATCTAGTACGAGGAATGACATTTCCTTCATCATCTATCGGTATGCATGGTCCGTTGTCGATGATGTCCCAAATATCAATGTTTGTGGATTCTATGAAGAGCCCATCTTGTCCTTCCAATAATGATAATCCTCACCAATGAATGCAGGAGGTCTTGTGATGGAGGCGCCTTCAGTTATAAAAACATGTGATTCAGCAGGGATCTTTGTCCTCACTTTGTAACAATGGTTCTTGGAAACCGAGCTCTGATACCAACTGAAGTAAATCACTTGTTAGTATAGACTTTACATACAATATACAAAATGCACAAGAATGGGGATTGAATTGTGTATCCTTTTCGTGAATACAAGTCCTTTTGATATTTCTTTGAAAATGAATTTTTTCAAAGCTATTAAGTGAATATCACAATGTTATACGGAAATATGTACATGATTAAATCGCAAATAACTTCTATATACTTGTATAAAAACAATAGACATTAAAGTAGAGAGTTAGAAGATGGACACGGAGATTTTATCCTAATTCACCCCAAACCTTGGGCTACGTCCAGTCCTCAAAATGCTTATGAGATTTCACTGAACTTATCCAAAATTACAAGTATTCTTTCCCTCACAGAGCCTCTTTAGGTCTCTTCATAAAGTATTATTTTCACTCTCTTAGCCTCTTCAGGCTTTCATCTTTTCCTTTCTCTCAATAGAAAGATATTGCGAGCTTTGTTACAGTAAAGATTGCTCTCGTGTTTTGCACAATGAATATAGAATTTTTAACTTGAAAGCTAAACGTTGAAGTTCAAAAACTAAGATCTCAAAAACTAGTTCAAAAACTAAATTAGTTTTCGACTACGACTTGTCTTTGTAGCCTTCATCTCCAACTGCTTCTTGATAACTGCTTCTTGTTTCTTGTAGAAACCGTTATTCAGTTGAGTTATCTAACTAATTCTAACTAACTAATTGTCCGACGTACTATCGTGTCTTCGTCTTCGTATCGTCTGTGTTTTTACTCTTCTTCTGTGTTTTCTTTCTTCTGTGTTTTTTCGCGCTTCTTCTATGTTTTGCTTCTTCTGTGTTTTCCGCACTTCTTCTGTGTTTTGCTTCTTCTATGTTTTCCGCACTTTTTCTGTGTTTTGCTTCTTCTGTGTTTTTCGTGCTTCTTCTGTGTTTTTCTGCGCTTCTTCTGTGTTTTTCGAGCTTCTTCTGTGTTTTGTATGTCTTTTTACTTTTTCTTTGTTTTGCTGCACGCTTAACACACTTATCAAAACAGATCATTTATTTCTAATATTATTATTATTCGATTGTCACCAAAATTATTAGATGTGAAGTCATTTTGACTTAACAATTGGAAGTCACAGATTTGAAATATGTTGGGAACCTATTTACCTAGAGTAATATACAAAAAGGTGGAGCTCTTAATAAAGAAAAAAACTAGACTTAATATTGTCTAACCAGAGATGGTTGAGATGTTTTCCTAACTCACATGTTCTGGTTAGAACCCAACTATACTTAGAACATTCTTATTTGGAAATTCAGGACTTTACCCTAATTAGAACTGCCAATGCTCCTTTCAAATTCTTTAACTTTCTCACCAAAATGGAGGGATTTTTTTGAGATTGTTATTGAAACTTAGGGGAAGCTATGTGTCTGGTTTCAATTCCTACCAGTTGATGCGAAAACTTCTGTTTCTTAAAGCCAGACTTAAACAATTTTCCAAGTTAAGGGATCTTTCAACAAAAAGGAGATTGTAACTTGCAAAATATGAGTTCAGGGTGATCCAGGATGGCTGTTATATTAATCCTAACAACCATGAATTGCAATATAAAGAGATTAGGAAACTGGAACTATAACATGGCATTGTTTAATCACAATTATCTGCTTATGCAAAAGGTAAGGAATATTTGGATTAAGGAAGGTGACTCCAACTCCAAATTTTTTCATAATTCAATCTTGGCAAGAAAGAACTCAAACAAAATTCTCTACTTAATTATAATGATCAATTGATAATTGATAAGATACTAATCGAAAGAATGGTGATTAACTATTATGTTGAGATGTTAGGTTCAAATTCCTCTAGTCAATTTTTAGTGCATGATCCCGTGGCATTGATTGATTCTCCACTACCTCAAATCAATTCGAAGTTGACTCAATTGCCAGTTTCCGTTGAAGAAATCAAGGAAGTTCTTTTCTCATTTAATCCAAGGAAGGATCCTAGGCCAGATGGGTATAATGCCTATTTTTCTCCAGAACACATGGAACACTACAAACCAGTTTTTAGTGGAGGTGGTTCAGGAATTCTTACACAATGGAAAGATGCTAAAGGAGATCAATGTTACACATATTTTCATAACCCCCAAGATTCCTTGCTATAACACAGTATACAAGGTGATTGCTAAGTTACTAGCTAACAAACTCAAGGATACTCTTAAGAAATTGATTAATATTTCACAAGTGGCGTCCATTCATGGTAGGTCCATCTTAGATAATATCTTACTGATGTAGGCGTTGATGAAGGAATACAGTTCCAAGACTTCCATCAAATGTTGTGCTAACAAAATAGAATATTCTAAAGCATTTGATAGCATAAAATGGGATTTTATCCTCAACAGTCTAAAGTGGCTTGATATGCCTTAATTGTATGTCTCATGGATCAGAGAATGTATCTCATCTCCCTCCTACAACGTCCTCATCAATGGTTCCCCCTCCAGGAAGTTTAAAGGCATTAATGGGATAAGGCAAAGGGACCCATTATCTTTATATTTGTTTGCCATTTCAATGGAGATTCTCAATAGACTCATCAAATCAAATGTTGTTGGCAACCCTGATTTCACTTTCCATTATAAGTGTGAGGTACTTTAACTAATTCATCTCAGTTTTGCTGTTGATTTATTGTTGTTTTGTGCTGCTGATCAGAAATCTATACCAATATTGCACAAATCACTAATGGAGTTCTGTAAAAGATATCTGGTTTGAAAGTGAACACCATGAAAAGCATAATTTACTTCCCCAGAGTTGTTCTGAACACTAATTACTTAAAAAAACATCTTTGGTCTAAGTATACAGAATCTCCCATTCAAATATCTAGGTGTACCTATCTCATCTAAGAAGTTGAAGTACCAAGATTGCATAATGTTGCTGGAAAAATTCAAAATGAGAATTAATGTCTGGTAGAACAAATTCCTATCTCAGGCAAGTAAGGTTTAGCTTGTAGTATCTATGCTAAACAATTTGTGTAACTATTGGAGCTCACACCTATATATTCCCAAAAATATTAACAAAGAGATGGAAAAATGCCTAGAAAACTTCCTATGATCTGGGAAAGCTAAGGTCTCCAAAGGAGCTAAAATGAAGTGGGAACATCTTTGCTGGAGAAAACAAGGAGGGCTTGGTCTTATACCTATTCAGCTTATCCAAACTAAGATAGTAGCCAAGAGAATATGGAGATTATTCAAGGATAAGGAGGCACTTTGGAGCAAATGGACTAATGAATTCTACCTAAAGGATTCTAACTTTTGGTATATGAGGGAGACGCAGGAGCACTCATGGCCTTTCATTCAAATATTAAGAAATCAATCCACAGTCTATCCCTTTATCAAAATTTAGATAGGCAATGGAGAAGACACCTGGCTCTAGTTTGATAATTGGACTATTCACAGTCCTCTAAAGAGAAGAGAGGATCTAATAACTCTCATATGTAGACTTCCTTTAGATTCAAAGGTTTCTAATGTTGCTGTTCAAAACACTTGGTTGATCAAAGAAAGAGGAGCAAACAAACTTCAACTTTATTTTTTAAGCTAACTCCTCCATTAAAGACACAATCAGTTGGTCATTAAGCAACAATGGAGAGGATTCCAATTCTTCTTGCCCAGAGGCACTAATACCTTAATTACCCTCTATACCTTGGTATAATATTGTGTGGAAAGGCTCTCTAATGCCAAAAGCTTCCTTTGTTACTTGGTAGCAGCAAAAGAAAGCTTAAAGACTAAAGATAGATTAAAGAGATTTGTGTTCTTTGTAACAACGTGCCTAAATTTGTGAACATTTATTTTTTATTTATAACTACTCAACTACAATTTGGTATAAAAATTTTACACAATATGAACCTTGCTTGTCCTTCAACAAATTGGGGAAACATCTTAGTCTAGGCAGTGTATCGATACAACAGAGTTGGGAAAGACAAGAAATGTCTGAGCATTTACCGGATTTACTCAGTTTACTCAATTTTGAAGGAAAAGAATTAAAGGATCTTCGAGAGTATTCAATCTAAAAAGTATGCAATAACACACAGAATATATTGCCCATCCTACTGAGGATCTAAATCATTCCATTAAAACAAGACAGAGGCCAGAGTGATATAGTTTTAAATTGAAATTGTATTTATATAGTACTATGGAAGTTCCTTTCATGTAATAACCTTTTAATTTGACTTTTTTGCCTTTATAAACTTTAATAAAATATTTTAATTTTCAAAAAGGTTAATCTAATGTATTCATATACTAATAAAAAAATCTCAATTTATCTATCAAAATTTTGGTTTGACTCAATTTAATAAAGTTCTACTTTTTATTAACATTAAATAAGTAGTATTTTTATATTTAATATATATATATTTGACAAATAAATTTTTAGACAAAAGTTTTTTTTAACCATATTAATGAATTTTATATCCCAACTAATGTGAAATATTTGTGTATTTTATATTTTAAAACAAAACTTTCATATCAAATTTGCACTTTTACGGAAAGGTGATATTTTTATTTCTACCAAAAGAATTAAGATCTATCATTTACAATGATGGTTAGAATGTAATTCAAACAGAATTTCGTAATGATGATTAATTGTATTTCAAACACAATTTCAATACTATCAATTCTAATTATAAAGTTGACTTCAAGAATCCTAAATACAAAGATATTACCTTCAGTGCCAAGAATTTTGTGGTCAGGGTTTGATGTATGAGTTCGATCCATTACTGTTTTTTTTTCGATTTGTTCAAAAAATCATCTATTTAGATAGTTATTAGGTTATTACGTTCTACATAATATAAACTTTAATGGATCAACAATTTTGGTATAATTTTATATCTAAAATAGAGAACCTACAAATGCTTTCTCTATGTATGGACTTCGACGCACTATCTTTGGAGGATGCAGTTGGTTCTTCGTCTTCATTCTCTTCAACGAGTGCGAGTATTGGTGCAAGCAACGAACTAATAAATTGTATGAACTAACGGTCTGTTTGGAACACAGTGAATTAAATTCATGAACGAATTGAATTCAATTACATTAATGAAATTGGAATTGAATTCAATTTACACTGTTTGGAACAAATCCAGTAATATTATAATTGAATTCAATTTCACTATTTGGAACAAATCCAGTAATATTAGAATTGACTTCAATTACACTGTTTAGAACAAATCCAGTAATATTAGAATTGAATTCAATTACACTGTTTGGAACAAATCCAATAATATTATAATTGAATTCAATTATTTCATATGACACATTTATTCCTGAAAAAATAATGTGATTAAACTTATGTAACACATTTCTCTATCTCTCTATAAGAATTTATAGCTTTTGGTATTAATTTGAAAAAGATTGATTGAATTAAAACTAAATTTATAAAATCATAAAAATTAAAATTTCATTTTTTCATAATTTAAAAAAGATGTTTAATTTGGTTGTCAAATTTTTAAAAAAATTTACTTAACAATTTAAATTTAAATTTTCATTAAATTGATCTTTTAAGAGTTAATATTTATAAAAAAATTGAATTTTACTTAATTTTATAATTATAACTCAACTTTAAAAAACAACATTAAAATGTTTCTGACTTTTAATTTATAACAAAAGTAACCCATAGTTAAACTTCTGATTAATAATAATTATTCAGGTCAATTAATATTTTAACTACTCGATATTAATATAAAAAAGACCAAAATCTGTAGGTTCGTCATTCTTTTACTAGTCTTTACTCATCTGGGTTTGAGAAATTTTGAATCCTTTTCTTGTATTTATTGTCTGCATGTCGAACAAAAGTGAATGAGTCGAAGTTCCGGTAATTTTCTTGTTATATATTAATTCGTGAAAACGGGGGAATTCGTATGCCAATTTTTTTTTTCCTTCAATGCATTGTTTCTTGTGGCTCTCAATACCACAGTTGGCCGTCGTTGCTACTCAACTCATCGTCGTCACCACTAGCTCGCCTCGCAGACTCACAATAGAAGAGGAGAAGAGGGTCGGCTGAAACCAGCAGTCTTTGTATTTCAATTCACGTGAATTATCGCGTGAATTGAATTTATAAAGGGAGGTGGGTTTAAACCCACACATGAATTGAATTGATGTCTTTTTCTTTTGTTCTAGATAAGTGAATTGAATTCAATTACAAAATTGAATTCAATTCCTTGTATTCCAAACAGCGTGTAAGTCTTATCCAATTTTGCTTCTTCTTTTTATGGGCAGAAATATGCCCTGAAATGACAAAATTTTTGAATTAAATACCAAATCTTTCAAATTCATCCAAAACACAAGTAATATGCTATAAAATAGTGATAAAAGTAATGGATATCTAGCATACATCATGATTATTACTTTCGCAGGTGATAGACTTTAATATTTGTAAAGTATCTTTTTTTTAAAAGTAAATTATTTCAAGTGTCTTTATCTTATAACAATTAATTAAATATATCCTAACATTTATTTTATATGTTATACATATAACTATGATAATGTCAATAATAGAATTTAAAAGTCTAAAATATACATCACCTCATACTTAAAATATCTTATGAAACGCCCTATACAATTTGATAATATTTAGAGTTGATGTTTTTTTTAATGATTTCTTGAATTTTATAATTTTGTAAAATCATAAAAAGAAATTTCCTCTTAATATATTTTTAAATTTTTATCAAGTGTCTAGTAGATTATTATTAACACCAATATAAATTTTGAAATCAAAATTTTTAAGTATTAAAATTTAAAAAAAAATTGTAACAATCCAACGGGGTTTAATCTTGTTATTAACTTTTTATGTAATGTAATTTGTGATATATAATATTATAAAATAAAAGTTGAGATATATAAGAATTTGATTATATTTCAAGATATTTAAAATAATTATCTTTTTTTTTTCTTTAGAGATGAATTTCAAAGGAGTCATAAATAACACTTCAAAGATGTCATGGACATGATTCTACTAACTAATGCTGTTATCTGCTGTTATCTCCTTAATTTGACATTATTACATGACATATAAGGAAAATCTAAATCTTCATCTTCAATCGTGGTGGGACACCATATGTTCTTTCCGTTTCATAGAAGCCGATTTAAGGAAAATAAAAGGGACAACACTTCCAAGTTAATGGTTCCTTATCATACATTAAGATTGGAGGATTGTGATTGATTAAAAAAAATGATTAGCATGTTCTAAATCAAGATAAGTTCCAACAGCCGATTGCTATTTAATCCTATAACTTTATTCCAAAACTAAATTAGTTTAATTGACTAAATCATTAAATGCATACAAAATGGAGAAAAAAAATGTCATTGTCTTGAGTTGCTGCATGTTGAAAGAGATGATGATGGTGGTAGAAGCACAGCCTAGTGGCCTTCAGGAACAGCTGTCAAGATAAACTTCCTTGTTATTTTGCTTTTTGTTATCGATCGATAATCTACGTCTACCCATCTCAATGTGTTGAAGAAATTGGATCAGAAATTGAAAAACAATGATCTCCTTTAATATATAGACATATAGACTCCTAAAATTACAAGAGGACAGTGTGTCGCAGAAAGCAATAAGAGGATTGTATCAACTTTCAACAATATTGTCACTCAACAACAGTAATTGCAACAGGGAAAACAAGAGAACCATCTACCAATGCCGTTAGAGTTTGCTTTAGGGGTGTTCCCTTGCTTGGGGGTTTCTGCCCCTGGTTGTGGCTGCGATTGTTCCTGTTGAACCACTTTAGGAGTCTCCGGCTGAGACGGCACTCGTGATGGTTTTTGGGCATGCAGATTCAGGGAATCGCTTTTATTTTCTGTCAATCTTCGCACACAAAAATAATCTAAATTAGTCAATCTCTCCGTCTCTGCTTCAGGAGATCAGAATATCAAGAATGTATCAAACTATTGTGTTCAATATTCTATACAAAGTTTATGTTAGTTTGTCAGATTTTCCTGCTTCTTCACAGTTACCTTTCCTCGGGTTATTTTATGGTAATCAGGTTGATATTTCATGGAGTACCACTTACATTGGAAAAGCAAAAGATTGGCGACTGGTTCCACTTGCATCGGAACCACGATTCAGGCTTGCAGATTGAATATACACCTTGGGAGGAGAATTAACTTGGTTGTTCTGGTCTTCGTTTTCCCTGATAACCTCTCTCATTGTCTCAGCAGCCTTAGATTCGGTTACACCAGATTGGTCATAATCATGAACGTTTGGTTGAACAATTTCAGCTGGCTTATTACTCGGTGACTGATTGCTGGGAGGTTGGTTACTTGAACAGTCAACCATAGGGCTAGAAGCAGCATAATCACCTTGAAACCAAGATAATTGCTCTCTTGTGAAGCTCATATTCCCCGTGTGGATGCTGAACAGCGACTCGTTCGATGCAGTGCTCCACTCCATTGGTGCATTGGATTTGCTTCTGGAGAAAACATGAGATGGTATCCTGTAACCAGGAGAGGTAGTTTCATCACCCGCAGCTGCTTTCTCCGTCACCGGTGCTGGAGGAGACTCTGTTGCTATCTCTGCATTTAACTTATTATTAGAATCGGGATGTCCTGGAGGTAACTGCTCATTTCCTTTATCAAGGTTGAAGGGAGCAGTATTACCTGAATTTGGCTTCCTGGTTCCATTGTCGTGGTCGTCATCAGCATCATCATCCACTAGCTCGAATGGATCTCCTGAGGAAGACGACGAAGAATGTGATAAAGAGCTCAACTTCCTGTTATGATCACCTTCATCAGCAGTTGTTGCAAGATGTGTTTTTGGTTCTGTAGTAGCTTCAGCCCGATGTCCAGACTCCATGGCTGAAGATGCCAATTTTGCTTCAGGTTTCAAATATCTACTTACCACCCAACTCCACAGGCCTTCACACTGTAAAATGTGGACTATTCATTACTACAAACTCTATAATCTTAGAATCTAAAGTTTTCCGCTTCCGTTGTGGAATTTTCTCACATACATATCAAGTGCTTGGTCTTCATACCAACTATGGCAGGTTTTAAACCAAAACTACAGCTAATTGTGGCTCCTGTTTTCTTGATAAAACATGTTCTGCCAACAAAACCTAAATAAATTCATAAAATTCAACATGTATGTCCAGATTCTCTAATTTTCACCATTGGCATAGCATTAGTTATTGTACTTCTCTCAGAAATTACTACCTCCAAGTCATGAAACTTATAAGAATTCGTGATAACAAAAACAAACAAAAAAAAACAGAAAAGACAGAATTAGTTATTTGCATTTATCAGAAATTCTCAACCCGGAAATATAATACAGATTCAGGAAATTACACAGCTTTCTTGCGATTGTTCATTCATAATTATGAGAACAGGGCAATTCCATATGCCATTTACCTAAAAATTATATCAAACAAATCCATATTGTAATTAGCATCCAGAAATCAAGAGAGTATGTAACGAGAACTTACAAGGAATGCAAGAGCACCCTGACTCAGAAAAAAATATCAAAAAAGTTTCTCTACCCTCCTATCCTTTTTGTTCAGATGAATTGTGTGCACCCTCTCCAATCTTGCCTCTTACCTTGATCACTGGAGAAAAAACTTCAAGGAAAAGCAGAAATGTCAGAGATTGAGAGAAAACAATGGAAGGGGATTTGGAGAGAGAAAGGATTATAGGTTTTATGGTGGTGCATGGCTTTAGGCATTTGTTTCTGTTTTCTTTTTCAATTAACGAACCAACATTTTGTGTGTAAATATATTCCATGCCTGCCGCTGTCCCTAACCAACTTTCTACAATCTCTTAGTTAGTAGGTAGCTTTTGTCATAACTTAACAAAATAATACAAAGTAGAGATCCCGCAAACTAATATCGATTCTAAGTATTTTCTTCAAGGTTTTATATAATTCTCTTAGCATTTTATAACCTTTTGAATATCTTCAATATGATTTTTTTTATCAAAAGTTATGATTAAAATATTGAATAGTATTCGGTGGTAACAATAAGATGATTACACACACTTCTTTCACAAAATTCTCTTATTTAGGTATGATATTACTCTTAATGTCTCCTTACGGAATGTAGATATTTTATTTTTATATTTTCTTAGATCACCATAAGTCAATATTTTTCTCAAAAACTATTTTTAGAAATATCAAATAGTGTTCAATTTCGATATCATATCGATCGGACTAATATACTACACTACTCTAAGGTACATCTAGGGATGAGGTAAGAAAGGCAAATTAAATTGATCATTATCTTATGTTCAAATTAAAATTGATATTTTAACCTTATCTTATTTGAATCGCGTTAATTGATTTAAGCATACCAATTTAGTATGGAAATTTAGAAAGTTTTTGTCATTCATAATGTGATTGTAGGTGTGATGTAAACAATATTATAAACATAGTGACTTTGTAAACTTTGTCCTCAATGTTAATGTTATGAATTTCATATCGTATTAGTTGATACAAGTCATACCAGTTAAAAACAATAAAAAATTATTTTGTATCATATGAATTATTGTATCAAGTTGTACTAAAAAAGTTTGGGTTGTATCAATTAATATACCAAAATACTAGACAATATCATATCAAATTTATAAATTAAGAAAATTTGAAGGGTTAAATCGAAAAGGTTTGTATTTAAATATTTTAACATAAAAATATTTTTAAATAGTTATTATATCTAAAAATAAAAATTTATGTCAATTTTAATAAATGAAGTTATTGAATTAAAATTTAAATGACTAATTTACAAAAAAAAGTCAAAATGAAAGTAATGGAAGGAAAATAAAACAAGCCAATATTCTAGAGTCCAAACTCACAGATGATAAACTCTCATGCACTATAATACACCTCCAACAGTCTCACCAACACTCATAACCCACCACTTACCAAAAATACACATTTTACTTTTACCCTAGCATGTTCACTATTATTGTTCAAGGAACTGCTTATGTTCACCTTCTATAAGCAACTCCAAACTTAATTCTTCAGTTTTGCTTTTAGCTTAGTCCATTTTTAATCTCCACGACTTTACAATGTTGTGCTGACATTTGCTTGCATCTTCATCGTATATTAGTTGCTCTCTGATCCATTGGATGCTCTCCTCTTGAACCTTTTATTTAGAGCTTTCTAATCCCTTGAGGCACCTAATGTTTCTTTCCTTCTATATCTTGTAAACTAACGATCCAGAGCTTATTATATAAATAGCAAAGTTACCTTTGGAAATGTATCTATTTTCCTACAACCAATTTATGAATTCAGTATAGATAAGGTATGCCTTGTGAAGATGACATAAGTTTTGAATAGTCTTCCACATTCTAGTTGAGCAGTTACAATTAAAAAAACATATTCATAAGAGTTTTTTATGCTTGTTTCCGTAAGTAACATGCTCCTAACTAATTAAGGTAA
>JANKOE010000006.1:53626421-53647178 GCA_026284465.1 Erythroxylum citrifolium
GTTATATAGAAGAATTTTATAAAAAAAAGGTATGGCATTTCTATAATTGTTGGTAATTGGTCATTGTTAATTTGTTTCTTCTCAAGTGATCCGTTGTTATAATTTTATATTCTCTCCAAATTTCCTTAAAGGAATTTAAAAGTTGAAAATTATTTACTGCGAGCATATTGAAAAAAAAAGGAAAAAGTTGTAATATTTACTGGAGAGTGAGAATAAATATTGTTGTACCAATGAAATTATTGTTTGAAGGACCTATGTTATGAAGAACCAAGTTTTATGTAATGTTATTTATATGAATTTCCTTCAATATTATTACCTCTTTTAATTATTCATACCATAACTTTACCTAAACTTTGTTAAATCCTACTTAAAAGACCTTTGATTTTTGTTTCTAGTTTACTTATTAGTAGTGGAGATATGATTTTATTACAAGCTTATAGTTAAGAATCCTCCAATATGATAAGTTGACAGTTTGTTATATGTTCCACCCTAAACTCTTAGAATGCACTAAGTGAATCCTTTGTCAAGGTGTGGAATTTGTGATTTTGATTTCAAAAGGATTACCAATGTGATTGCTATTGATATCAACTTATGAAATTGGATTTTAAGATAACTTGAGTTTAATTGTATGTTGATTTGATTGATAGGATATGATGATTTGGGGTGTGGATGGACAAGTTAAGGTTATTTAGGGATGGATGTTTTTAAGTTTGATGATTTGGATTATGATTTTCTTGAGGACAATCAAAAGCTTAAATGTGGGGATGTTTGATAAATGTTTATTAGACTATGTTTTTATACCCATATATAGTGTGTTTTGTTTGTTATTTGATAGTTTTATGTTATTTTTGGTACTTATTTTGTTTCTAGTATGTTTTCAAGTCTCAATTTCCTTCATAGATCAAAAGGAGAAGAATTTAAGTGAAATATAGGCAAAACATGAAAGAATTGGAGCTATTTTGGAGATATACACTCGTGTGATGAGTTAGACTCCTGTGTGACTAACATACACGACTATATAAAGGACCATGTAAGTGACTATGAATATGTAAAGCTTTAAAGACATTATTTTGGTCTATGTGAAGATACAAGCCCCTGTAAATCACATACACGAACATGTCCCTTACTGTGTAACACACTAGAAATATGTAAATTTGTGATTTTAAGGTCTTTTAAGATGCACAATCAATTACACGATTATGTGACTGATCGTGTATGCTCCAAAAACCCTCATTTCGTAATAAAAAAGTAATTATGAAGAAGAGACGAAGAGAGAAGCAATAAAAGTTAGAGTTTGAGGCAAAAGTTAGAGATCTAATAGAGAACAACCTTTTATCAAAGTTTCAAGAGGATTATGTTAGAGAAAAGGGGATATATACCTTATGGATTCTTTTCTTTTTAATTATTCTTCTTAAATTTTGATGTTTGTTTTGTTTTCTATATTTATGAACTAAATTTGTTTAGTGCATAGGTATGATGAACCCTAAGTTGGGATGGATATGATGATTTGATCTTTTATTTAATTCAATTTGATTAATTGATTCACTGCGATTCAATTATGCATTTTTAATTCTTGAATTAACATGTCTAAGATATTAGTTTAATGTTTGATTTCATATAACTAAAATTAAAATTTTCTTTTGTATCAATAGATAAACCATAATTGGAAAGAGTTGCATATCAACCAAGAGATATGTCAAATAGTGAAATTCACGAGTTGAATAAAGCGATCTTGGGTGTTTTAAATAGAAAGATGTTTTCGTTAATCACTGATGATAATTGTTAATAGTTCTGAGAAAAACATTATCATAAGATAAAGATTTTCAAGGTGTAATGGCTAATAATTAAATTGCATGATAAAGAGTTAATATTTAAGAAATCTTAGGGGATTCATTATCTAAGTACTAGTTATTTAATATTGATTAATCGTAGTGTTATATATGATCTGGTTTATTATTACGTTAAATTTTAGTTTAGTTTATTCTTAATTAAATCATCATCCTATTTGTCAGTTAGAAAAAAGAAAAGAGATTACTACTAGTACTTGTAGTCCCTATAAGATCAATACTCAAAATTCACAGACACTATACTATAGTTCAATAGGTGTACTTGCCTGTAAGATCTACAGAGTAAAGATTAGCACACCATATCAAGAAACTTGAAAATCTCTATTCAAATTCATACAATCCTAGAACCACTCTGATACCACATGTTAGATATAACACAAACTTTTGTAATCAGCACAAGATCAACCATGAACTTCTATAAATGAAGATAATATTAAATTTTACTTATTTTTTATCCATTTGTTGATGAACAACTTGAGCAAACTATTGAACAGTTTGAATAAGCTTCTTGATGGATGAATAAGCTACTACAACTTTCGATCAACCTTAACAAAAGTTATATACTTTTATGTCATTAACATCTTTTTGCAGCTTTCTTAATGCATGGACCTTTTAACGAGTCAGAAAAATTGAATATTCATAAGCTTACTTTAATAAATAGCAGGAGACCTTAACAACTAATCATAGTAACCTTTTTGGACCTTCCCATCACAAACTCAATAAATAACTAACTCACACTAATACGGGCTTATTTTTTTTGTTAGACTTTAACTCATTTAACTAAATTCTTTGTTGAACTACTTAAATTTAATTTGAAACAAATTTAATGTTCTTAGCCTTAATTCTTTCAAAATTCATAATTAATAAATGTCCAAAATGAATTTAAAATTCCAACAATTGAAGCTACATGAACTAAAAACCAAGACATTAAAATAACAACCCATTTTTGTGCCGTAACTCTCTTTTGTTACATATTCAAGTTTTAACCAAAACTATAAGGTACCCAAAGCTCGGTACCTCAACGTCAATGACCTTTATAGACTTTGCACAATACTTAATATGGCCAGATCAATTCAATCACATACAAGTCTCGTACTGAGAAGACTCACAATAACTTCAATCTAACCTATATGAATATTATGTTAGACATTTTTGTCCTTAGGGGTAATTTTGTCAATGTCTCATAAAGTTGGACTAAACATAATTGCAATTTGGTTTTTAAGTAAATTACCGGTTAAGCTACGCCATTTGATCCAGATAAAAAATATTAAAGTGACCCAATAAATGATCTAGTTCAAGGGGTCGAAGTTCGGGTGAAAAATGTATCCCGATTAGTGTGGACCGGGTCCATATCGGCCTTGTGATGGGGAAGCCCTATATGGAAGCTATATAAAGGTAAGGTCTCCTGCAGTTGCTCAGAAGCTGTTTACGAGCATAAGGTTCCTGACCCGTTAAGGAAGCTCAGAACTTGAGTAAACTGTAGAAAGGCCTTGCCCGTAAGTCGATGAGCACTTTCCGCTAAAGGACCCGGGAGATTCGAAGTCGTTTGGAGCTCGGAATTGGCATCGGAATCAGATATGAAACCGAATCCAGGTATTCCGCATTATCTTCGTTTTTTATCCTTTTACGGGACCCCGGGGTACGTAATAAGGTCCCCTCTACGTACTAACATATTAAACATAAATTAAATATACATTAAAGGTTCAAATGCAACGAAAAATGGTGACAATAACCCAACTTTGACTTCCAACACATCAACGACAAAGGAAAATGGTGAGTAATGAGCATGAACTTGAGAAACGTGACGAGTGTCAGCAGCAAATTAGAACGGTGAATTGTTTCTTGACTTTAAGGTATTTTAGAAAATAAGATTGGGGATTCGAGGGAGGAAGGAGAAGCATGTGACTTTTTCGCCAACAATTGCCATCAATTTGTTAAAGTTATAAAATGACAACACGAGGGTGCAGGTGACTTAGTGAGAAATTTTTTTTAGCTTAAGTGAGATTGCGAGTTTGAACCGTTCTCATTATGCAGCTGTTTAAAATTTAGGGTCAGAGTTTTGCCTCCCGTAAAGGACCTACTCGGTTCTAGCGGGGTCTAGTCTGAGAGTGGATGATTTAAAGATGTCTTCTCATAATTGAGACCCTCTTAGAACACCTTGTAAGAAACCAAAAAAATAATAATAAAACGACATCATTTTAAGTCAAAAAATCAAACCACCTCGAATCAAGACCAAATTATCATCCAAGTTATTAAGCGCCCGCCCTTACTTTTGTTCTTTTATTTTCTCTTTAAAATTTAATAAAAAATATTTAATTAAATATTTAGTTTTTAATTTTCATATTTTTATAACATATAAAATAAATTCAATTTTCTATTTAAATTTTATAATTAAAAATAAAAAACTATTTAACATTAACTACTAATAAAATTAAAATTAAAATTATTTAATTTATTGTTAATGTTTAATTCCTTAAAAGAACTTCACACAAGTTTTATCTTCTAAAAATTAAATGTTATAATAAAGGACTCAATTTTAGTTATATAAAATTGAAGGACTATTTTTGTTATTTGAAAAGATATTCAAAATGGTAATTGACATGATTTGTTACGAATTGAATACGTTTGAAAAAGTTAGCTTTTAATTATGCAATCTCGTTCACACAATATACCTCATTCTATTTGTTGTTACATTTTATCATTTCCTGATTTTAATTAGGATGGCAATGTTGGCAATGTGTTTAAATTTAGTTGCTTTTAACGGTGGATTCATGGATTAACTCTAGGTTTAAATAAATTGGAGGTTTAATTATTTTAAGTAAAACAATATCGTTTTATTTAAAAAATTAGGTCTCGGATAAATTTAGATCTAAACATCTCAAACTCTAATCTAATTCAAAAAATAAATTATTCTACATTTTTAACTTAAAAATTTATTTTAAAATTTTTAATGGCAGACCACGAGCTATTCACTGTCATCCCTAATTTTAATGACTCTAGATTTTTTGTACCCCTATCTTGTGCCTACTTAGTTTTCCTTTGATCTCAACCATCCAATATAATAAATTAGATGGTTGAGAACAAAAAAGAACATTGGGCAATGAATAGGAGTGCAGAAGATCTGTTTCCAATTTTAATAGGAAATTCGAGGAGATTAATTTTCTTTTCATTTTTTCTATTCCTACCATATTTTATAAATCTCAGTCATCTATTCATGTAAGGCTACATAAATAAATGACCCAAATTTATATATCCAGATAAGCACACCGAAAAAAAGACAAAAGGTCCTGCCAGGAAATCCGAATACTTGAGGAGTCTCAAAGACTCAAACAGTGTCTTGTGTTGTCCGTAACTGGAAGAGAAGTCAATTTGTTGACCATTATCGCATTCAACAAGTCCCTTAAAAGCCATGCTTGCCAATACCGTTTCTACTTTCTTCCTTCTTTATCAAGGAAAAGTAAAGGTAGAGAGAGAGTTAGCTTTCATGGAAGTTGCAAGTTGATAAGATTTTTCTCTACTCCCCTCTTTTCTTCCTACTCTAGAAGGCTAAAATCTTCTCTCTTTCACTTTCTCTCACTTCATCTTGAGCCAAGATCTGTCCAGAAATAGAAAAGGAAAGAAAGAAAACAATCTTTCTGTTAGATTTTGTGGATGCTGTGGTAATACCTGCTTGAATGGTGATAATTTTTTATTTTCCTTATGTGACTTGTTTCTCAAACTCAATATCGACACTTTATTCAGGCACCCTCTGAGACTTACAGAATTTAACCCAGTTTTCTTTGCTGTTTTTTTTTTTTTCAACAAAGCCAATTCTGTTTATGGTTCTTTTTTAAATTGTCAACTTAGCTGCAAATTGTTTTCAAGTTGCTGTGGTTTGATCATGGCAAAGCTTTGAACGTATTCCAGAGAGCGGCAACTTCATAGAGTTTGATGAACTTCATTATCTCAGAACCTATGCGTGTTGATGGAAAGTTTGCATAGCTAAGCTCTGTGTCGTTCGAAGCTTCCTGTTCTGAGTTATAAAGCATTTCTCAATTTGGGATTGACTTCTGCAAGCGCTATTTGGTTTAGTTGAAGTGCTTGAGATTTGGCATTTTATTTGGATTATTTTCCTACTTTGGTGTCGCATTGCTGCCAGTATACAATGCTTAACTACGAAGGACGACAACATATTTTTGCTGCGGCTCAACATTTATTGAAGGCATTGGAGGCTAATGGGAACCTGAGTGATGATGTCAAAAGACTTGTTTCAGAGCTTGATTGTCATTTGTCCGCAATCTCTTTCATAACAGAATCAGAGGGACTAAGGCTTACTGAGGTTGAGGAACGCCTGAAATCTGCTGAGAGACAGGTTATGCAGTGGGAATCAAATCCATCTCTGATACGGGATTCTGGTCCCATCAAAACCTCTGAGTACCTGCAGGCCGTGAATGAAACTCAATTACTAAAGGAAACTTTAGGAGGCTTGCCAATCAACAATACCGGGAAGCAGAGGGAACTTGCTAATCGAGCAGAGTGTGTCTTGCAGATTGCGATGTCAAGACTTGAACAGGAGCTATACCACATTATTCTTCAGCACAAAAAACCTTTTGAACCGCAGAGCATGTCCTTTCATTCATGCGGGCCAGATGTAGTTTATGATGAATCTTTTGATTCAGTGGACGCTGAAATAGTTGATAGAGCATCTTCTGGAGGTGTGACTGCCCGAGAATCAGTTGAATATATTGTTGATTTGGTTGATCCGCAGGTAACTCCTGACATCAAGGCCATTGCTTGTGCCATGTTTGCTTCTAGTTATGAGACAGAATTTTGTGAAACCCTTGTTCACCTCAGGAAGCAAGCGTTGGATGAATACTTGTCCTTTCTCAAGTTTGAGAAAGTTAGCATTGAAGAATTACTGAGATTGGACTGGACTAACTTGAACAGCCAGATTCACAGATGGTTATGGATTGTGAAGAACGTTGTTCATGTGTATCTTGTGGGCGAGAAACGATTTTGTGACCAAATATTAGGTGATTTTGGTTCTGTGAATTCATTTTGCTTTGTTGAGATATCTAAAGCTTCAGTCTTGCGTCTCTTGAATTTTGGGGAAGCTATAGCAATGGGACATCATAGGCCCGAAAAGTTGTTTCGCTTGCTCGACATGTGTGAGGTTGTTTCTAATGTTCTTCTTGATATAAATGGTTTATACTCAGAGGAGGCTGGTTCTTTCGTTAGGATTGAATTCCATAACCTTCTAATGACTTTGAGGGATTCTGCGAGGGTGACATTTTTGGAGTTTGGGAAATTTATTATATCTGATGCATCTCCACAGCCTCTCCCTGGAGGTCGAATTCATGACCTGACAAGATATGTTATGAATTACATCAGCGCTCTGACTGTTTATAGTGGTATCCTCGATTTGATTCTCAAAAACCGACCCGTAGATGGCAGTCCTGAGATGGATAATAGACAGGAATCACAGGACGTTTCTTCTTATTCACTTTGTCCATTGGCTCATCACTTCCGGTCACTTGCATCTACTCTTGAATCCAATCTTAATGAAAAATCGAAAATGTGCAAAGATGATTCCTTGGGACATATTTTCTTAATGAACAACATCCACTACATGGTCCAAAAGGTTAAGGACTCTGAATTGAGGCTTCTTTTTGGAGATGAATGGATTAGGAAGCACAATGGTAAGTTTATGATGCATGCCACGAGGTATAAGAGAGCCACTTGGAGCTCTGTCGTCTCTATAATTTCAGATGAGGGAAGGGAAAGTGCCAAAAAAAGATGTAAGAGATTCTGTAATGCTTTTGAAGCAGTGTACAAGATCCAGACTCAGTGGTATATTCCAAATCCTCAGCTTCGCGAGGACTTGCAAATTTCGACTTCCCAGAATCTACTCCCTGCCTACCGCAAGTTTCTTGCGAACAGCAAAAATATTGCTGACAAGTATATTAAGTACAATCCTGAAGATCTAGGAAAAATGCTTTTGGATTTTTTTGTAGGACCGCAAGATCACTGAAGTCTTATCGGTTTCAAGTTTCCAGTCTTTGCTTTTATATTCTCCATTCCTTTAGCCATTTCTTCGTTAAGTTTTATTAGTCTGTTTAATTTTCAGGTTTCTTCATATACCTTAAACCTTGTCTTGTACTAATGGTTTTGAGCATAATCTATACATGGTGCATATTCTTACATACATTGTATATGTCAGAATTCATTGTGGAAATTGAGCTTCATCGCCAGGTGGTGGACCCCAAAACGGTCAAGGTTTTTGGCTTTGAAACTAAGCCGGGCTGGTAAGTTGTATCAGGAAGATGCACGTACAAGTGCAGTTAATGATTCTAGATGGTCTTCCCCTTCTACAAGCTCTTGCATGTGATCAATTTATACATGTAATAATTCAAAGCAGGTACGTGCGGAGACTTTTCTGTTTGAAGTCTAGCAGAATAGTCAAACTTCTGCTTTATCGTGTTGTGGAATTGACTATAAATACACACCACATATTCTTTTCTTTTTTTTATCACGAGATGTATTACGAGCACAGACTAATCTCCGCTCATACCAGGTCTGCCCATAAGAGATACAGACCACATATTCTGACTAAGCTAATTTTGGTTTGGGTAATAAATGCTACAAGAGGTGATGGGTGCATTGAAGAGCACCTTTTCACCAAGATTTCCGGATATTCAAGAATCAAAACAATGACAAAGCCTGTGTTCTACACTTTTATTCATAGCCGGTCAACTTGGAACCTGCTTTATGGTTACGAGTTAAAGTTTTGCCCAGGTCTGAAGTGAGTAGCTGTTGCCAGCATGGGTCGCCCAGTTGGTCATTGGGAAGGAAAGTAAGTTCAAAATCTTGGGTTCGAGTCTTGGCAGCGACAGTGTGAGAGTTCATTCAATGTGATGACTCCTTGTGCGCACCGAACACTGAGCCGCCTTTTCGAGAAGCTGACTAAGATTAGACCGTGATTTACCTCCCTCACACAATGTCGAGCCGGAGTGTGGGGGCACTTAAGGTGGGCGTTCCACCTTTTGAGTCCAAGTGAGTAGCCATTTCTTTTTACCATTGTTTGTTTCCCTAAATATCAGACTTGTAATTTTTCTTATTAACCTGTTACAAAGAAGGGGCTGCAAAGGATTCTGGTTCACGACGTTTAGAGTAAGGTATTAACTCCAAGAATTTCTTTTATTTTCTGGTTGGTCATTCAAGACAAGTTAAACACCACTGACTGAATGTCCTACTTACAAGTTGATAAATCTTGTATGATGTGCTCGTTGCATGATGAATTACGGAACCATCTTCTCTTCAAATGTTCATAAGCATTTGGGATTATATTACTACTAAATATTTATGGCTTGATCCAAGAGATTCACTCATAGATATTACACATAGAATATAAACTCAAAATGCCTATTCGAAACCAGATCAGCAGATTCATACTATTGCACTGGAAATTTGTATCAAGAACGCAATATAAGACACTTTTCTTCCAAGGAAGCTTTGATATCAGTGATCCTCACTGAAATTAGGGAGCTCATTTTGATAAAGAATTTACACCAGACCTGTAGCTTAAACATGTTTCTCACTGCATATCTAGAGTAACGCTTTCTGCATATATTTTCATCTTGTTTTTTGTTTTTTAATGTTTTGCCTTCCAAGGCTTGTATGACTCTCTTATTTATTGATTAATTCCATTTCTTTTTTCATTAAGAAAACAAAAAATTGTAATTTTTCAAAAATCTGACTTGCAACTAAAATATTCTTTACACAGTTTTGCGATCTGGTAAAATCAATTTGAAAATGTTTATTTTTTTTAATTAATAGGAGAGACAATATTTCATTTGGACAAGATATAATGTCGAAAGTGTCCAATTGTTTTCTTAATAATTCTATGGAGTAGGTCATTAATTTTAATTTATTATTATTATTATTATTATTATTTGGTAATAGCTATAATAATAAGTTGTTAATTGTTAATGTGTAAAATAATTTAATGAACGAGAAAGTCAATATATTATAAATTATAATATTTGTAGCGAATATAAATAAATACAAAATACAAATTGATACTTTTTATTTGTAAAATTGATTAATATCATTTTTACCAATTGATAAAAAGTTAAAATTTGATTTAGTATTAAAGAAAAATAATCATGAACAGTGGTTTATATGTTTTGTAGGAAAAAGGAATTAAAGTAGGCTTATTGGTAATCACAGTAATTATATATTTTCATAATTCTGTAAGTAGACGAAGTTGGGGTGATTTAATCTAATTTGATAAAATGGTGTTTTACCTGTATGAAATCGGTTTTTTCCACAATATGCAATACATGTGATTTGACAAATCAAAGGGATCATAATCGTACTGTCAACCTTTTGGAGAAAAGTTTTGTATTAATTCAAAAGCATTGGGATTGTAAAAACTATTCTATACTGTAAAAATATTTTCAAATGATTGCTTAAAATAAATTTTTAAAAGAAATAATTTAAACTTTAAGAAAAATTCAGTGTTTATTGGTTTTATGCAATACTTTAATAAATGAGTTTTGATTTATATAAACTAATTTTTGTTATTAAATTTTTAGAAATTATTTTTTATAAAATATATTTCTAAGGGTCTCTTCAAAAAAAAAACTACATTAAGTTTGTCTCATTGTATATTATTAAATGAGTTGATTATCAAAAAATTTAAATTTTAAAAAATAATAATAAAATGCTTAAACTTTTAATTTTCTTCAATTCTAGTCTGACGTTATCTATTGTTCTCCCTCAACTCTTAGCCCTCAGCCCTTTGCTTTTTGTTTGTTCTTCTAATGCTCCAAATTACTCTCGCGTTACAGCATACTACACCAGTAAGCTCTTCATTTTTAGTTTATTCTTCTGATGCTCTTAGTGATATGGTGTCAGGGCTGCGTAATATGAAAATCGAAGGGCGAAGGTGTTAAGAGAATAAATTAAAAACGAAGGAAAAAAACTAAAATTAAAAAGTAAGGTCGTTGGGGATACGTAATCTGATTTAGGTCTTTTTAAATAACAATGTCATTTTGATTATGTGATTAAACGACATCGTTTCATTAATTTTTATTTGTTGTTTTAATTTTGACCGACGCATATTAATAGTTAAGATTTTGAAACACGTGGCAACTTACATTAGCAAACTTAACAAAAACATTAACGTCGGGCTAGAATTAAAAAAATTAAAAATTTGAGCATTTTATTGCTATTTTTTAAAATTTAGGCTAGAATTAAAAAATTGAAAATTTAGGCATTTTATTGCTACTTTTAAAAGTTTGAACTATAATTGAAAAAATGAGGAAAGTTTAAGCTTTTTTCAATAATTAACCCTTATTAAATTGATGTATCATAAAGTTTGTATGGGGTGGGACAAGTTATATTTATTATCATGGATCCCTAAGGATGACAATAGGTCGGGTCGTGGCCCGTGGCTTGCGTGGTAGCCCGACGACCACAGATTTTTTAAAAAAAATAACAAAATGACGTCGTTTTATGTCTTTCTGTCAGGCCACGAGTTGAGTCGGGCCATATTTGTCATCCCTATGGATCCAATCCATTTTAATGAATTTACATTCAAATTTTCAAAAAAAAAACTTTGAAGTTTCTAGATCGATGACATAGCAATTCTTGTATATTTATTCAGAAAAATAAAGTATAT
The DNA here is from genome assembly GCA_026284465.1 of Erythroxylum citrifolium. Lineage (NCBI taxonomy): Eukaryota > Viridiplantae > Streptophyta > Magnoliopsida > Malpighiales > Erythroxylaceae > Erythroxylum > Erythroxylum citrifolium. Next base: position 53,637,933 of record JANKOE010000006.1, read on the forward strand.
AAAGCCTTGAATGGTATTATTCTTTCTTCTGCTAAAATTTCTCTCGACGACTTTGCTAATTAGTAAGTTGATAAAGTTTTAGGTTGGAATTTTGTAGGGCCTTATTGAAGGAAACATTTGGGAAGACTCAAGACTTCTTTATTCGTGGAACTATGATGTGGATTATAAAAATTACCAAGTCAAGAAATCAAGAATGTAACTTGTGTCTCCATTTATAATTTTAATATAAAAAACAATAAAAAATAACCTGTCATTTGAACAAAAATATTGCCTTAATGCAATGTTTTGAATTTATTTTTATAAAACTTCTTAATCAATATCAAGAAGAATTTTTTATTTAGTAAATCTCCAATACATGATACAATAAGAAGAATTTCTTTTTTAATTGTAAAATAGTTGCTTTCTATAAGATTCCAATGTCCAAAAATATATTCGACAATTTTTCTTTAATTTTTTAAAACATTCCTCAAAACATATGTTTCTACATTTTACGCATCAATGTTAGCTAAGTATAGAATTGGGATTTTTTTAAACTTGTGTTTTTGATTTAATTTGTTTAGAGAGAGAGCCTCCGAGCAATCGGCAAAAGTTACTCATTTGTGATTATAAAGTCACATTTTCAAATCACATAAATAGCCTCTTTATAAAAATTATAAAGGAAAGATTGCGTACATTGATTACTTTCCTTCGATCCTTGCAAAGTTGGGAGTCTTGTATACAACATACGTTGATATAAATATGTCATTTTGTTTACGAGGTTGATTTTTTTTTCAATCTATCATGTATTGGTTTGAATAGTTTATTTAGGTTAGGGTAAAAATCTATAACATAATTTAAACTTCCTTAAAATTTTGTGATATTTTTTGTTTAGTAGTTAATCAAAACATTTATTTCTAATTTTAGAGTTCTTTATATCGAGACTATTTTATATTAGTGAATATAATGTCATAAGAATCTAATTTTTGTTTGTAAAAGACAGTTTTGGGCTTGACAGTGCTAATTTTTTAAAAAATATAGATAAAGGTTTTAACAAATTTTAAAATATTGTTTGATAGAAGAAGAAAATACTATATGTATACTTTTATACAAAATTGATAATATGGTGATAAAATCTATTAATGATCTTTTGAATTCGGATCGAGCATTAGATACTATGTGTATACTTTTATACAAAATTGATAATATGGTGATAAAATCTATTAATGATCTTTTGAAATTCGGATCGAGCATTATTTAGCTCATAGAGCATAACATTCTATTTAAATTGTTTGAAAGGAATAATGAAATCATTTTTATACCTATCTTCTACATCTATTCAAATTTACCTAAATCTGTTTGTTTGGTCAACGCCCTCAGCCTCCATACTCCCCAAGCTACTCTCGAATCGCAGCACGCAGTACCACATGGCAATATGTACGCCAAGGCATGAAATGGAAGCTGGATAATGCGAGACGCACATATTTCTGGTTGGATAATTGGGCAAACGAGTGGGGATCTCTAATAACAGTAGTGACCACTCCTCTCCCAGATAACCTCCTTTACGCCACAGTAGCAAAGTTTACAGATGAGAGTAGACACTGGCGTTGGAACTTGTTCCAGCAATACTTACCCTCCATGATCTGTATGGATCTTGTGGCGATACAGACAAATATACATGGTCTAGCGGATGATACCCTGATTTGGGGACCAACTTAGACATGGGAGGTTCACGGTGACATCAGCTTATGAATTAATTGAAGGCAGCACTACGGACGATCACAATGGTCTTTGGGAATCCATCTCGGAATAGGCAGGGCCTCAGCAGATTAGAGCCTTCCTGTGGCTCCTCACTAAAGGAAAACTGCTGACCAATCAACAGCACGTGGCTCGTAAGCTCACTTTGGATGGTAATTGTCATTTCTGTGGACAAGAAGAATCCAGTTTGCTCTCGGAGGCAGTGGACACGGACTTTTTCCACCATGAAGTCGATCAGTGGGTGGCTCACAAACTTCGGAGACCAGTTCAAGTTCACCGGATAACTTGGGGTACGATCTATGGAGTAGCCTGTTGGTTTCTCTGGCAATGAAGAAATCGCAGCATATTTGACGCAGGTTTTGTTTGGCCAGAAGCAGGTCACCAAGTCGTTATGGAATATGTTGGGTGGATAGAAAGAGCAAGGACAACAGAGAGCTGTGTGCTGCAAAATCAGGGATTACCTGTCGGCAATTTAGTTGGATGGACTAAATCGACAGTGGATTGGGTTAAGCTAAATTCGGATGGGGCTGTCAAACAACAGTCCAATATTGCCACAGCGGGGAGTTTAATTCGAGATAGTCGAGGGAGGTGGTGTGGAGGTTTCCTGCACCACATCGGCCAGGGTTCTCCAGTAACTGCGAAACTCTGGGGTGTACATTCAGGTCTTACCTTGGCTTGGGCGATGGGCTATAGAAGAGTGATCGTTGAAGTAGGCTCCCTTAAGATCATTAACATCCTCTCCTCTTCCAGCTTACTCTTAACTGACGATATTTTGTTGGTGACAGGTACTCGAGGTTTATTACACCTAGCATGAGAGGTGCAACTCCGGCATGTGTATCGTGAAGGTAATCAGTGTGCAGATCGGCTGGCCTCGCTCACAGTGGCTTTCACTCCAAGCTTGCATATACTGTAGGAACCCCCGGTGACCATCCGGGACCAAATCCACCGAGACAAACATGACGCTTTGTACCGAAGAATCCTGCATTAGCTAGGGTGCCTTTGTCTTTGTCTTTTATTTTGATTTCTTCCTTTGTAGCCAAAAAAACAAACAAAAAGATTTAGGTAAACTAAAAACAAAGGGGTTAAGAGTCGGGAGGGGAAAATGAACGAAGGGGATAAGAGCTCACAGTCAGGTTAGCAAACTGAAAATGAAGGAGGTTAGGTCATTTTAGAAAAAACGACGCTGTTTACTTAAGTGATTAAACGATGTCGTTTCATTAATTAAAATTTCTTTTCTTAACTACTGCTGATGTATACTAATAACAAGAGTTTTTAGACACGTAATGTTTTACGTCAACAAACTTAACGGAAAAATTATTGTCGAGCTACAATTGAAAAAAATTGAAAGTTTTAACATTTATGTCACTTTTTAAAATTCAGACTATAATTGCAAAATTGATTAAAGTTTGAGAATTTTTATAATTAATCTTATTTTTAAAATCAAAAGAAGGTGAAAATTTGTATAATTTTGGTTTGATTTGAATTGTTTACAAGATTTCTTTATTTTCCACGTAAGAGATCCATATTTATTTTTGTTAATAAAGGATTTTGATGATTTATTACATTTACAATTTTGAACATCATAAGAAACATCATTTTAATGACAATATCCTAATTATTTTTTAGTTCTAAATATTTCATTTTCTATTTTCTAATTTCATATCTTCACATAATTTTAAACCTTTTTTAATTATAATTAATTACCCTCCATGAGTTAATCTATTATTAAGTATTTGATCGTTATGATTTTCATAATTTTACTTCTAACCCTTTTTCTTAAAAGAAGAAAAGTCCTACAAGAAACTTCTCATTACAAAATGATGATTTTGAATCTTCTCTTAGCATTACTCTTGGTAGGAAAGTATTCTTTTAACATTTAAAATATGAGAATTTCTCATAGTAGGAAAAATATCTTGTATAGATTCATTGTTTTCATTTAACATGATTTCTCCTCCTCCATCAATCCTAACATCGTTTACTATATTATATCTTTATAATTCATTTAGTTGGTAGTCTCACGAACCTTTCAATTATCTTCTAAAATCAGCCATTAGTAAATTCAGAACTCTGCAGTGACTTGGCATGATGCGGCTTGAATGTTCATTCCATTCTTCTACTTACAGAATGCTAGACTGGTTCAAACTAATTTAGTTGCAGGATTGAGCTTTGTGTAGTCATTCGGATCCTTGAGTTATATGATCCTTTGAGCTGTACAAAGTAACTCCACATACGCTAGAACCGGAAGCCATTCCAAATATTTATGTGGCTTCATGCTACTTGGTTTACTAATACCTCCTGTTGACCCTATGTTCTGTAATTGTATTCTACTTTTGGCTGAGTCGTAAGGTGGTCTGTATCCTCGGACATATTCCAAGTAGTTAAGACGCAATTGGTAATATCTTGTTATTTCAATAACTAACGCCAGAAGAGTCAATAGCGAAATAACAAACGTAAGAGGTTCACCAGAAAACAAAATTCTCAAAGCCATCAGAGGTATCAATTTGATAAAAACTACCAATACTGATATCATCCAAGTAAGCAACATTTGAGCAATATAATCAATTACAGTATACTCTTGAAACCAGTCTTAGTATGTAGTCTTGAAATCAGTCTTAGTCTTGAAGACCATTTATGTAAAACTATCATAGCATCCATAAAATTCTTAACAAAGAGGCTTGATATCTCCGGAAGAATTGCATCTAGGAATTTTGTTCAAGGCAAAAAACCATTGTATCCATAAGCCGGTCATCTATTATGAATGCTAACATTGAGAAATAAAATCAATGTTCCAGTGTAAGTGAATGAAGTTACTGCAATATGAAAGACCTATAGTCTTTCAAGACAACAGAAATTGAGTTCAAGAGCATTATAGGGAAAGTGAGAACAACATCCACATATGCACTCTGTAATAAGACATCAAGCAGCAAATCTTTAGAAACAAAAAAATCAAATCCAAAATCCTCCATTGGAAAAAAGAAAACATATTAAGCACTGGTATTTGAGCACATTTTCTGAGATTTGACTTTTATGTATTTATTGTTATGCTACTTGTAAATAAACCAATAAAGTACTTAAATTTTTTCTCCTCCCTTCTTTCTATACCAAAATGGGAAGGTCCAGAAATACATACCTTGTTACACATCTCGTAGTGAATGCTCTCTGAGTGTGCATGCTAGCTACAAACCATTATGTAGGAAATTTTCATTCAAAAATTCGAAGCAATTAAATAGCATATAAGATTGATTGTCCAGGTCTTCAATTTCTTCGAAGCTAAAAAAAGATCCCTCAAGAGGATCATCAATAGGGTGACCATGTTGCAGGTATTTTATTATATGATTCAAGCAATCCAAAAGTTACTTTATGATGCAGCAAAACAAAAAAGAAATCCAGAAAAAAGGTACCAGAAAATCATAGTTTGTACAAACAATTACTTCAATTTACTTAAGCCATTGCACATGAAACAAAATACTAATTCACATCATAGACCAACTGGTTCAATGGAGATTCTTGAAAGAAGTTACATCTATAGCTATCAAGTAGGCAAATAACAGAAGCTTGTGACCATGCTTTCTTCGTCAACCTGAGCAAAGCTATCATAGTAATACTAATAACTAAGACAATCTAGCCTATTAAGATGAAAAGCAAATTAGATTCTGCTGTGACACATTTTTCTTCTGAATCGACATCCTTAGACAAATCCTCCTGAATTTCACCATGAATGAGGTAAGAAAAACAGGAACAGCGATCCCAGTAATCACACTCCTAACATCATGAGTATATCTTCCTCAGTCCAATACAGTCTGCAGCATTCGAGAAACCAAAGGAACAAACAATTGCCAATTCCCTAAACCATGATAACACAAGCTTAAGCAATAACTACAAGAGTTTTCCGCATCTTCATGCTTCCGTAGTACTTCATACAGCCCTCATACGGAGGATAGATTTTAGGTCATTATCATATGGATTAGCTCAGATAAAAATAAGTTACATGGATAAATAGTGAATTCTAAGCAAACGATCTTCTGAGGCCCAGTATTGAACTCAATAGACAATGGCCTAGAATGGAATTTGCTAAAACATTACAAGGTTCAAAGAACATTGTACAACAAAAGCTTCAAGTAAAAGCCTAGTTAAGAAATAAAACAACACACCTAGGGCAATTGATACCGGAAGAGCTGGCAATGCTTTGTGATAAAAAGCCAGTAGCATTAGTGTAACACCCAAACCAGCTATAATAGCAAGGTAACAAGCATAAACTGTCATAAAATCGTACATTGCTGCTCTTCCAACTAACACGCTGTAGAAGATGAAGTCACCCAGCCCCAGTTTGATAGCACCACTAGAACCCAATCCAATTCCCTCTAGCAACAAACTTTCACTAGACATTGTATTTTCATGTCCATTTAACTGAACCGTAACCCCATGATCGATTAAAGGTGCAGAAAGCTCAGCTTTGTATTCCAGATCTCGTCCTTCTTCTGCTCCAGCCAGTCTTGAGTGATGATGAACAGTAGCAGCACCTTGGTCAGTTGCATTACTGTTCGTGTTTGAATTTAATACAGAACCAGAAGTCCTAATATTACTAGAATCCAAAGTGCCATTAGTATCATTTCCAGTATTTCTGTGCCTCCAGACCCTCCTTTGAACTGGTTCATCCCTTGAATTAGTTAAAGGTCGAGCCTCGTAAACCAAAGCAGGAATATCTTCATCCCTTGAAATTGCAAGCTCTACTAAAAGCCTCAGTGGCCCAACAGGTAATAAAACAGCAGCAAGATCATACAAAGCCATGGCAACCAATAATACCCAGGTCGTCCATTCAGGTAAAAGAGTAAACCAATAAGCAACCAACATCCCAATAACTACCAAATACGCCTGTGTCACAAATATAGCCATTTTGGACATGAAAACAGCCAATACACCCACAATAGCAAAGTTGAACAAAACCACCAGGAATGTGATGCAATCGATGGGGAAGTTAAAGTCTTTAATCAAAAACAACGCAATTTCACCTCCTAGGAAACCCAAAACAATAAAAGAAGAGAAACCCATGTAGAATTTCAAGAACTGAGTACATCTCAAGTAAAAGAGAAGCACCAAAACAAAGGTAGCAATTGTTACAACACCCACGAACACAAGAGCGTTCAAGAGAGCGCCTTTGAACTTGTCCCAGGAAGAGTCGGAGTTTGCCTCTGAATATGCTACCGTAGCTATGCTGCTTATTGACCCTGAAGCGGAAGAGAAGCCCCCGTTCAGAATCGAGACCAGAATCACCACCGAGAACATGCAAATTGAAACCGGTGTTACGATCCTTACTATTTCTTCGCCCAAAGAATCGAGAATGCTTCTGGGTCTTTGATTTGGAGCCATTGGTTACTCGGTTCTAGGATCAAGTTTCAATTTTGAAGATGGTTGTGTTCCTGATTAGATGAATAATTTCTCAAGAAGTTTGTTAGCAGATCTTTTGGGTTCTTTCTTTGACCTTTGATGATTATGGAGGAGAGATCCCAACCGTTGAACTTGTTGACATTCTGTGGTGTGACTGTGCATTAAAAACATTTCTACTCATTTCCATGTTTAATAAATTAAAATTATGAAATGAAAATTTTATCCTTATGGGAATGGAGATTGGTGATGGGACTTGAGTCAAACTGTAAACTACAAATATGTATTCTGTAAATTCCATATGATCAAATATCTCCTTTACCGGTTCAGATAAATCTACTTGTGCAGAAAACCCAGCAGCCGAATAGGGCTTTAGCTAGTACTCGTTGCAGGGAGTGTAAATAGGAGGAGATCTAAGGTATTCTCGGAAAACCCTAATTCGTCCAACTTCCCTTTGTTAACCTTCCTTTTTTTTTTCCTGTTCCTCTTAATTTCACCCTCTTTCGATTGGATTAGGTTGCTGATAGGGTGGTGGATCTTAACTTTACCCACTTTTATATTTACTACTAATTAAATCGATTTGCATTTATCCTTTTTTGATGTCCCGCTGCTTTGAATGGTTAGCCTTTTATTGTTTGGTTCGTCCTTAAAACGTTGTGCTCTGTTTTGTTGTCGTAGGAACTTTATTCATTGATATCATCTTATGAGTTGGTGAAAAAGGAAACTTGCAGTGGCAAAGTTGGTGTGGTTTTAATCCGAATGGTATGTTGTTGGTTGTTGACTAAGGTTTCAGAGAGTAAGAAACAAAGCACCTTTATGGAGAACATTTTACTTGTGTTGTTCTTGTTTATGCTTCGCTTATAGTAGGCTACCATGGGGACTGTTGAAATGAAATTGATATGTTCGATCACATTTTGGTTTCCGTTAGTTTTCTAAAATGTTAGTGAAGAGAAATTTTTATTGACACTTCAAGAGATGAAGTTCTGCATTCCCCCACATAAACACAGAGCAGAGATATTTTGAGTTGGTTTCCAAATAAATTGGATTCTTTAGAAAAATAAAAGAATCAGAAAACTAGTTAGGTAAGGCTTTGTAGTCGATGATGCTTTGTGAACTTTCTGAATCTATCTCCTCTTAACAATGTGATTTGGTTAGAGCTGCCATGAGTATTTTCTTTGAAAGGGTCAAAATAAAACACATTGTTGTCTTGTATGATGTGATTACTTGTTATGTTGTTATTGCTTATGGCATGGTTTTTACTCATGTATATTTTATTTTGTTATTTGGCATTTGAAGGTCATTGCAATGACATTTCTCAGTAAAATAGGGAATATCGTCAGGCTAGCTTCTAGCAAGCAGATTGATGCTGAATTTTCTTCGTCTATGCCATCTCTCTTTCAAGCAATCCAATGCATGTCATCTTCAAAGCTTTTTGTTGGAGGTGAGCTTCCAGCACCAATAATACCCTGATCTGCTTTTGTAAAATTTGAAACCCTTCAGGGAAAAAGGGTGGGGAAAGGCAGAAAAGGGTGACATTTATCTGCATTTGTGCATCAGTTTGATGCTTACTGACTTTACGTTGCAGGCATTTCATATGGAGCAGATGATTCCAGTCTAAGGGAAGCTTTTAGCAAGTATGGTGAAGTTATTGAAGGTATGTGAAATTGTAACCCCTTTCTTTAATTATTTTCATTTACTTAAAACATAATAAATCCTGTTGACCGTGAATGAGGTGCTAACACTTCCAATAAGAGACTCAATAGTTCTTTATGCTTGAAGTATAGAGTAACTGCTGAATATGTTGTAGCAATTGTTATTTTGGATCGTGAATCTGATAGATCTAGGGGATTTGGGTTTGTTACTTACACCTCCAGTGAGGAAGCCTCAAGTGCCATCCAGGCCTTTGATGGACAGGTAGCTCTGCTAATTTATTAATGTCATATTTGGTATTGAAGAATATAAATGAATGGTGACAAAAAATCAAGTGATTCAAGTGTGATAGTTTTGTTGAGACCAGTGTCAGCTTTTTGTAATTGGAAATCACTATGCTTTGTGGTTCAGCCGGATTCTGGCTGAATGGAACGTTGCCGTTTGGATCCATGCTTGGATTGCTTTCGATGTTGATCTCGA
>JANKOE010000006.1:53660576-53676012 GCA_026284465.1 Erythroxylum citrifolium
AACAATGGTCTAAACCATTTGGGCCATTCCATTCCTTGCCTTTCCACCCATCTACCCACATCCAAACATACTCTAAGTTGTAACCACTCGCTATTATAATTCAATCGGGGAGAAAATGTGTGTTAGAAGTTCTCCACATACCTGAAAAAAATCCCCAGATCAGAGGCACGGAATCCTCTGTCCAATATTATGGTGTCTTATTCTGTCCCATGAATCTCAGTCATTTATTTATGCGGGTCCTGCACGACTGAGATTCATGGGAAAAAATAAGACACCATAATATTGGACAGAGGATCATGTCCCTACTCTAATCACCTCCACGAATATTTTATATATAGATGTTCCCTGCCTCTTTGGCTATCTCCCCCACACACCGATACTTTATCTGCTGTCTTTGTAAGTATTATTAACAGAGACGTCTCAGGCTGGTTTTCCTCTAAAGCTATCTAATCAAAAAGAAACAAAGGGAAAAAAGTGGTCCAGGTTATAATCTGTATCAGTTTTCTTCAAGCTGATGATCGTGTTCGAAATAATAACCACACGTCGATCACAGAAGAAAAGGACACTGTGAAATTGACCACATAACCAAAAAAGAAAAGGACATTGTGAAATTCACCACTCTTTTATAGTCATATTGATGATAGAGACTAGTTGATTAACTTGTCCAATTAAGTTCGAATTGTCTCTTATGATTCCACATTATCATTGATTATTACCTCGTTTAAGAATGTCTTTCATAATCATACTGAACGAATAATACCCGAGGGTTGAGGTTTTGAACGTGAATTGGCAAAAAAAAGCAACGAATTAATGAGGAAAACGGCAGGGAGGTGGAGAAAGTTGGGAGTAGGTCAGGACAAGCCAACTATTAACAGGAAAATGTTGCTAAATTAATTAGTAGATGGTTATAAAGTCGTCAATACACATGCCAATATACCTCTTTCAATAAATGCATCTAACTGTGGCCAAGTCTCTGATCTCTCTTTGAGATGAAGCTAAGGGTTAACGAGAAGATGGTGAAATGAAATGAAGATCGAAAAGAAAAGGAGTACTTGCCGCGATGTATACTTTGTCAATTATTCCTTCCGATAAATATGGGTTGGCTTGAACATCAAAGGTTGACCTTTGGAATAATTGGTAATGGTATAAGTTGATTTTTTGTGACTACAAGATCATAAGTTTGAATCTTAAAAATAGCTTTTGTCAAAATTACAAACGGAAAGTTGCGTATATTGAAGACCTTTCTTCGATTCTCACAATGGGTTGGCTTGAGCATCACTTTTTAAAACGATAAATATGTAATCATTATTTGTTAGATGTAAATTAAATAAATTCTTAATAAATATAGTAATATGTCAAGTATGTATAAAAAAATTAACGGGTAATATTTGCCAAGCCTTCAATTGAAAATATTTTATTGAGAAATCAAATTGAAAAGTTTTAATATTTGAAAACACTTGAAAATTCTTTTTAGATTACTTAAATTACCCTTAAAAGGAAAGTTGGCTTTGATCCTTGAAGGAATATTCTTTTCTTGCATAAACCAAAATATTGTGTCAATTTATAATTTATAGAAGCAAATTCTCTTAATTTTCTTTTTTCTAGTAAAGTTTGTTGAAATGCAACACCAACTTATGAAAGTCATATTTAACCAACTCATTAGTTGTTTATGAAGATTGCTTGTTTTTTACCAAGTCTTGTTTGTTAAGATTGCTTGTTTGTTACCAAGTCTAGATCTAGTGAGTTTAATTTCAATTTTTAGTTGCTATCTTTAATTTTTCTTATTCCTTAGTGGATTAGTTAAATTTTGATAGTAAGATAATTATTAGAGTTCTGGAGTTGTAAGTCTATATAAAAACTACTTTATTCACTAATTAAAATGAAATAATATTGCAAGACAGGTGATCATTAAGTCATTGGAGGAATCAAAAAACTCAGCAATCAAAACTACAATTATTGGTTTACATGCTTGAGCTCATATACGCAACGCCAAGACTTGTGGGAGGTCATCAATGGAAATGAAGCCACACAATCAGAAGCAGAAGATACAAATGGTACACAACAGTAATGGATGATTAAAGTAGGTAAAGCAACGTTCACCTTAAAGACAACAGTTAAAGAATATGTGCTAATGCACATCTGGGATGCCAAAAGCCCTAAAAAGGTTTGGGATACACTCGTCAAGCTATTTTCAAAGAAGAATGATACAAGGCTCTAACTTTTAGAGAGTGAGTTATTATCAATAACACAACGCAACATGACGGTTACTCAATACTTCAAAAAAGTGAAGTCATTGTGTCAAGAGATTTCTGAGTTAGACCCACAAGCTCCAATTAGAGAAACCAAGATGAAGAGAACAATTATTTATAGTTTGAGGCATGAATATAGAGACTTTGTTGCTATGGTAAGGGATAGCAAAATCAACCATCATTTACTAAGTTTTGAGAATTTACTTGCTGGTTAAGAAGCACTAGTTCAACAAATCAGAGGAATTTCACTAAAGAGTATAGAGGAAGCACCCTCTGGCAATAGAAGTAAACGGAATACCTAGTATACAACCGGTGGATTAAAAAGAAACAAAGATAAGGTAAATATGTTGGAAATACTGCAAAAGATTCGCGAACAAAAGAAAACAAGACACAAGAATTTAATGTGGTTCGGCCTTAATCTTGCCTACGTCCACGGACTTCTAATACTTCCACTAATATGAAAACATTAGTACAAACCTTTGAGATGTGTAAACCTTAAAAACTACTCACGACAAACCTACTCAATTTTCTCTTCTTATTGCCATATTCTGCCTCTCACACCCAGCCCTATTTATAGTACAATTCTCAAGTTGGCAAAAGGCCAACTTGTCCACGAATTAGGCAAAGTCAATTTGCCTACCTCCACTCACTAAGTCAGCAAAAAACAATTGCTGTGTACACTTTTATTTTTCCTTCTTTTCAATTGTTGCCATCCAAAATTGATCAAAAAACAATTCAGTCCAATACCTAACAAAATATTCATTAAGAAAAGAGCAATCGTGTAAGGAAGCATTGAAGCATAATGGCAAAGACAAGAAATTTGAAGGAAAGTGTTACAATTATGAAAAAAAGAATCACAAGGAAAAAGATTGATGGTCAAATAAAAAACTCATTAAGAGCAATACCGCTACTTTCAAAAGTGAAGAAGAATGGGATGCAGAGGCATTTGTTGCTATAAAAGAAGAAGATTTAACTCTTATCACAACAACTAAGCCAATTGATTATGAAAAGGTTTAGATTGTTAACTATGGCTGCTCAAATCATATAATAGGTGGCAAAGAGAAGTTGCAAAATTTTTCGAAGTACAAAGGAAGTTGTATGGTGGTGACAGTGGACAATCCAAAGTTACCAATAGCCCACGTAACATAGTAATCTCTCCCCAACATAATGCTCGTATCACTTTGAAACGTCTACCATATTACAGGTTTGAAGAAAAATATGCTTTCCTTGGCACAGTTAACATCTCTGGGTTACTTTGTTTTGTTTGGTCTTCAAGATGTGAAGTTGTATTGCGATCTCAAGATTTCATAATAGTCATTGATGGAGGGATAAAAATCGGAAGCAGTCTGTATAATGTCAGCATAGACTACATATTTAGAGAAGAACTAGAAGAATAAAATTGTAGATTTATGACACATGTGATTGAGTCACGTCAACTACTCCAAATTAGATGTTATGATGAGAAAGTCAAATTTGAGGGGACTTCCTGAACTTGAAGTGAAAGCTGAAGTAATGCTGTCAATATGAAAAAGCACGTCAATTACCATTTGAAGAGTCTATGTTTCAAGCAAAAGAACCATAAGAGTAACTACACTCTAATGTTTATGGACTTATCAAATAGTCACCAAATCGAGGAATGAAGTACATGTGACCTTCGTTGATGATTTCATAATATACTTGTGGGTTTATTTTATAAAGACAAAATATGATATACTTTTTTTTTTTTAAATGGGGGATGAACAAAGTTACACAATAGGTCGGGGGAAACTAAGTCCCGACAAATCCTCAAGCAAGATGTGGTGGCACCCAATGGGTGGAGTAGGGAAAAAAGTAACACCGATATCAAAATGACTGGCATAGTGAGCTAGCCAATCCGCACATCTGTTGCCTTCTCGGTAAATGTGCCGATGAACAACAGTCCAATTCCTGGTGAACAGCTCATGAATGCTCCGAACAAGAGGATGGAGCGACTTGGCACGCCGATCGGCAGAGGAGAGGAGATCCGCCACAATCATGGAATCGACTTCAAGTTCAACCTTGCGATAACCCAACTGCCAAGCCATGTTCAAGCCAGTATGCACGCCCCAGAGTTCTGCATCCTTGGACGAGCACCACCCGATATTGTGAGCGAAGCCACCCCTCCAGTGTCCATCACTATCTCGTAAGGTGCCCCCGGCAGCGGCGGTCATCGAGGACCTTTTGGAGGCGCCATCAGTGTTGAGCTTGATCCACGCCGGCGGAGGTCTCTGCCACCCGATATGGCGCTCTAGACGAGGCGAAGGTCCCGTAGGCGACGCCTGGCGGTGCCATCGGACTGCCTGACGAAGACAACCTGCAAAAGACAAAATAATAGACTGGGGTGAGGAAGGCCAAGTGAATAATAGACAAAATAATAGATTGGGACTCTTTTAATGATAATGACAAATTTAGGATAAAATGAAGAGATTGACGTAGTGGATAAGGCTGAGCATTTGAAGAGTTGGAATTTGACTAAAAGACTTCGCATTATCCTTATCATGAAGGAGTTTGATTTTGAATTCGTTTTAGATAGACATCTTTATAAGTTAGAGTTAGATTATGATTAGATTAGAAAACCCTATTAAAGGGACGTTTCTCACAATAGAAAAAGATTATCGATTCTTACATTTTTAGCAATTCTTAGTTTTTCTTTTATTTTTGTTATTGGAGCGAAAGTCATGTATAGTTAAACTCATCATTCTGATTCAAGGAGATTCAATACTCTAATTATAACCTTGTGAGGTTTTGTGTTCTCAACTTTTATTCACATTTTAATTCAAGTACTTATTGTTTTGAGTTCTCATATTTTATGAATGATTGATATTTGATTAATCTAACAATCTAATTTAAGATTGATTATTCTATCGCTATCTAGGAATTCAGTGATCTGTAATTGTCGTGAAGGAATGGTACAAGTAGCAAATAGGTTATTTAAGAATTTTCATATTTAACTTATGATAAACAAGAAAACTAAATTGAATAATTGTAGCTATCTCAATTATTTAATTCAGGGTTTATTCTTTTTCACGAAGCTTATTGCTATCATTTATATGATATGGAATGCTATCATTCCTAGTCAATAAATGGTAAGTTTTGATTTGGATGCTGGGTTTGAACCAATTAATTTAAGAAAATTTGAGACTTGTTACGACTATCATAATATGTTTCGGACTAACTGCTTGAATCGTGAAAATATTATTTTTAAACCAATAATCAATGTTACAATTAGATAAGATCTTTTCCTTGTATCAAAGTTTAGTAATCTTGACTTTCTCGTATTTAAATTCAGTTGATTTAATTTGTTTTCGCTTTATTTTTAACTAATCAGTTTCTTAATCAAACCTTTGGAGAATCAATATTATTTTGAGAGCTTCGACAATCTGACCAATGGTTTGAAAATGTATATGTATATATAAATATATACATATAATTACAACTTGTGCAACTAGTTCCACTTTCTTTTCACTTGTTTAATAACTTCTTAAAGAATATCTGCATTGAACAATTAATTAAAAAGTCGTTGCAAAACACAGATCCAGATAAGACAAATTCAATGTCTAAACCCCTCATACTTTGGGCACGAACCATCTTCTGTAGTTTCTTACCGTTACAGTTACAGTATCCCTACCATCGCCAATAAAAAGCACCATCTTATCATATTATCATATTAAAATAGTCTGTGTAGTGATTTATACTCTTGCTGTTCATGTCCACATAGTTCGGCATACAAATTACAGACAAAGGGAAGACGCAGACAAAATTCTGAAAAGGAAAAGAGACACCAAAGGCTGTTTTATTCATATTCTCAAATAAAATGAGGCATTCACAATCACACCAACTCAATTTTCCTCACTTATGAAAGCGGACAAAATCACTTTCTAATACAAAACTTTAGGAAGATGAGATCTACAAATAATACTGAGAATCAAACTGATAAGACTATTTCTTATTCCAATGAATTTGTCAGATCTGTGAAGTTAAAGACAAGCCAGTCAGCTTTTGCAGCAACAGCTGCTCGAAGTTGAACACCGGCATAGCAAATAAACAAATCAGCACCTCCAGGTTTACGGGCCTACACATTAGTAGAATAACGAAACTGTAAATGAACCTCACATTGGACTAACAGCGCCATACTTTACGAGGAAATTTTCACTTCCCTTTTACACTACAACTTCACTTAAGCAGTCAGTTAAAATTTTGAAAACATTCATCAGGAGAGACTCCCTATTCTAATAACAGCTTTCCCCCAGTACACAATAAGCTAATCCCACAGACCATGAGTGGAATCATTCATTTGCAGTTTAGATGCAGAGACGTCGACTACAAAATATAAGAAACTGAAACATCAGCCGTTAAGAAGCTTCTTAAGATCATTTGCCTTGAATTAAAGGATTTGCTTACCTCCAGATCAGTTGCACCATCACCAATCATAACAAGAACCTTGTACCCATGAACCTGTGAGCCATCCCAATCAACTTTACTTCACTCTTAATAACTATTATATGAAAAAGGCCACTATGAGACTCACCTTCCTTATTTGCTGCACCGCAGTTGCCTTTCCCCCACTCTTTGAAGTTGGTTCATTAGCATCAAATCCCACAAACTCTCCCGAATTCCCAAATAATAATTGGTTGGCAAATATATTTTCAGGTGAAATTCCAAGGATTGCTGCAACAGGCTGCAAAACACTTGCATGATAAGTGGAGCCAAACAAAATACAGGATAAAACTTATCACAGAGAAAAAGCTACTAGTAAATGTGAAAATATGAAAGTAAGAACACAACCAATTACGCCATGATGGACACAAGTACTGAATCCATGATTCTAGTCAGCCATAAACTATTCTATCAATACACAAATATCATTTACATACATATATGATCTTTAATGTTATCACAAATTATAATGTATGATGCTGTGAGACCTGAGGAATAATCTATTTGAACGGTAGGCACTATGAGAAGAAAGGAAACAGGTAAAACAAAAAAAACTGATTGGGGAATGTTTGCTAAACTCTTAACCAGATGCAATTGCTAAACTCTTAACCAGATGCAACGTCACCCATTTATCATGCTTTTCGAAGCCAAGGTTATGGATTCAATAATATTTTGTATAAACATTCACTAAAGCTTGACCATAAATTTCTTCAAATTTAATGGCACCATTCGTTAAGAATTCTTTCTTTACTAGAGTTTGAGTAGATACTAGTGGACTGCTTCATTATTGGATAGTGGTAAACTCTAGCCCCCAACACCTATAAAATGGCAACATCAAGAGATACTTTGATATTCATCTAGTGGTTTTCAATGATTTTTACAATGTATCATCTGTTCCATTTAGTTTTATGAGTTAAAAGAAGACTACAGCAGTAGAAGCCACATTCAAACAAAACAAGAAATGAAATAAGATAACAAATATTCTATGTAGTAGGGTACATTGATCATTTGGCGAAAGCCTCCGGATATCAAATAGACATCTGTTTTCTTTGCCTTCAGCTTCTTGACCAATTCCTCTATGCCAGGAGAAATCCTACAAAATAGGGTACATAGATCTTTTAATCATACAGATTAAAATACAGAATATCAGTAAAAGTGCTTTCATAAATAATCTAACTCAGTGAGAACAAACAGAAGCTCGAGAAGCATATCAAAATGATAGAAAAGGGCAAGAAAAAAGAAAACTTTTGATACTTTTGTTGTCAAGCACATTGCCCCAAAGGTCTCGATTTTTTTTCCCTTGAAACAATTGTCTATGCAAATTACTAACAGAACCACCTTTTAAATCCACCAATAAGTTGTATAGCATTGTAGTAAAAAAAGTTCTTAAAACATAGAAATTGACGGACCATATTGACAGGCAATAGAGGTTTTCACATACTTCGGAGGCCGCTTCTCAAGAAAATCCTGGACTTGGGATAAAGAAGGCTTGAACAGAGACAGTCTGGCAGCCAAGGCTTCCTCAAAAGGAACAGAACCACCCATTGCTCTAGAAATCCAATGCCAAAATTAGATCTAATTCAGAAATTAAAATACTTGCACCAAAAGCAAAATTAAAAACAACCTAGCAGTCCATTCTGCAACTGCTTTTCCAGCTCCACAAAAATCTGCAAGTTCATCAATACCCTCATCCTGGCACACGGTACTATCAACATCAAAGCACACTGCTTCAGCAGTTCTCCACACTTCAAGAACCTCTGTTCTTCAAATAAAAGAATAAACAATTGGTCTTTTAGAATTTTCAGTTAAAGGTGAATTCAACACTTAATATTTTGCAAGTCAGAACCCAAAATGAAGTTTCCACACTATTTCCAACTCGTTAAAGGCGCTTTCACTTAGTGAAAAATACTCTAAAAGGCTTCAACTCAGTGAAGAGTTCAGCAACTTAATAGTGGTAACACGAAGCCAGATCTGTTACAGAATAAGGATATCAATTAAGTAAAAGATATTTGGCTAACATTGTTAACCTTTGGATGGCAGTGTATTATCAAAGTGGCCCATTGTAGAGGCCTCTAAAGGTTGAACAGAAGCGACAACTGAATTAAACGATTTCCTCTGTTCCATAACCAAACAGATACTTCTCGGAAATTTTTCGGTCAGCTGTATAGGAACTAATGGAATGAATCGGGAGCGATATACTCCACAAGTGGCATGAACTGGGTTGGTGGGTTTGATTCGGGACTGCACCAACCGATCCATGGAGCTACCTGTTAGTTAACAAATAACCAAAGGACGACAAAATAAATGAATTGCAGAAACAAGTAACATTATTCACTTCAGCGAACAACAATTAAGTTTATAAGTACTAACATTTTCCTAAGAGCCAAATCAGTTAAAACATGACGACCGCAATTAAATGACAGAAACAATTAAACCTTGCGGAACACAACAAACAAGGACAAACGAAAAGAGAAATGCAAAGCATAGGAGACAAGCAAACAAATGAGAAATTAAACAAACCACGTAAGAATTGTGCATGTTATCTGGGAAAATGGAGGAAGGATTACAAAAGAAAGCTTTCATCTTGCAGCAAGGAAATGAATCAGTTTCTCATGAAATAAACAAAGCAACGTCTGGAAAAAGCAGATGAATTCATGGTAAAGCCAAAAAGGAATCAGTAACGTCGGGAGAAAATACTAAAATGGAAAATAATCCAAAAAGAATCACTCACGTCAGCAGGCGGGTAGCGTATTCCTCTTGGGGTTGGTTAGATCTGCATAAAAATCTCTCTATATTTGTGTGCATTTGTTTTATTGCAAATTTTGGTTTTTGATGGAATAGGGGTCGGAGGTTGGTGAGACTGGTTTAGAGAACCCGGTCCTTATGAAGATGGCTCGAACCGGTCTAGGAGCCTTAATGAGCTGAAACGTAAGAGAAGATGCTTGAACTGAAAATGAAATCAATATTTACCCTATTTAGTTTACCGTGGAACAGGGAAACGATTGCCTACTTCCGACGGTTATACTCGTCCTCATGTAAATGGATAACTAACTATACGTTTGGTTACTGTCTTCAATAGCCAGAGACAGAACGGAACGAAATTTTGAAGACGGAACAGAACAAAAATTGAAGACAATGAGGTGTTTAGTTGCAAAGGACAGAACAGAGATAACTGTCTCCGTTCTAGGACAGAAAAATGTTTGGTTGCAGTGGACAAAACAAAAAAACAGTGGGAATGACCAAAATGCCCATGCAGTGTATTTGTAATGTTTATTGATTATTTTATAATTATAGCAATATTTACTTGAAGTGTATTTGAAACATTTTAATTATGATGAAATAAAATGAACAACCTAAATATTTATTGAAATGCGACACCTAAAAATTAAATAAAATTAGTTAATGAATAAAAACAATCATACAAGTTAGATATTCTACAGCATAATAATTTAATAAAACATCTAAGTATTTGTGGAATGAATTACATAATAGGTTTAAATAAATTCTATTGAACATACATCTTAAATTCTTATAATATGTCAGAATTTTAGACGACAATTTTTTTTTCATGAATTATATATTCCTTTTTCTGTTAATGGAAGGTTCTTTTCATTTTAATTAAATCTTTGACTTCTATTCTTTTCCATAACCTAAATTTCTGTAATGAAGAATTTCTAATTTTTTTTTACAAACAAGATGCTGATTTTTTTATTTGGTTATGCAGTGCGCCCTCCATGTATAATGCGATCCTCAATATTTGTACTGCTACTTTGGTGTTTGTACTTGAACTTGGACGAAGTTGGATGCAGACCTTGGATGAAGTTAGTTATGCATTGCGCCCTCCATGTATAATATGGTCTAAAGATGAAGAGTTTGATCTTGTACAACAATGGTCTTGGAATTTGTTTTTATTTTTATAACAATTGTAAGATATTTTTCCTCCGATATGTAGATTAAGAATGTAGAGAGAAGGAAATCTTCAAAATCATAACCATGCAATAGTATTAACACAGGAGGAAGCTCTCTAGGACATTGACATGAATCAGCTAAGCTTTCATAATGTTTTAAATTGTGTTTCAAATGGTCAAAAACTCAATAAATCGTACTGAATGTGAGGTTGGGGTGAATGACTTCAATATTTGGGTTGAGAATGAGATTCTAGCTACATGATCAAAGTAAGAAGGCAATGGTGAACCTCCCATCTGATTTGATTGACTTCTACTGAAAATTTTGGTTAGAGGTGGAATTATGCACTTTTGGAGAGTTGGCACAAGAGAAAAGAAAGCAGCACCCTCTATAGATTGCATTTGAATTAACCACCATTATTTCAACCTTAAATGAATGTAGCATTAAAATTCATAAATACTAACATACAGAAAAACATTCAGAATGGTGATTATATACATGTTTCTATACACACTCATGCTTATAATAGTAAATGATTCCAAGTATTGAAGCTTCAATAGTAGCTAGAAGATGGAACCTGCTGATACAGAGCAAGGATCACAAAGTCTAGTCTTTTACTAGCTACCAGGGATACCTTCAACAATCAAGAAGCCATGTTTAGTCTGTACTTAACAAGTTCGTTATATCCTCAACAATTATTATGCAATCCGACAATAACACTTGGCTATTCGTTGATCCAAACTGAAACTGAAACGCAACAGATGAAGTAGAACTAGCCTTCTCCCTTCCCCTTGCCCTATTTTTCATTTGAACCTTCATTTCCTCTCATTACTGCTGCAATTATGGTTTAAATCTCAAATACTCAACAAATAATCAACTAATTTTATCTGAATTCTATGCATTACTACTTTTGGTTGCAGCACTATGTTTGTGACCCTTCAACAAAATGGAGCCCCAACAACAGAACAACTCCAAAACCATATCATTGTTGAAGTTTCACAGTCACAATGTCAGTCCACTTCACTTTGCCCTCCTCCAGGAAGTGATGTATTTATCAATAACAGCAGTGTCAGACTACAACAACTCAAATGAAAACAAAACAGAATCGACAAAGGTTGCTAGTTAATCTTTTACATCAACTGCTTTCTTGGGGATCAACATGCAAATCATATGAGGTGTAGGGTTGGATCACAATTCACTCTGTCAATTTTAGAAAAGCTTCGACAACTTTAAGGGAAAATCGATAACTTCAAAACTATGCAACACCATGCATTTAAGAATGATAAGCGAACTCACCAATTATGGTTACGAGTATCAGTGGAAAAAATCCGAGGAAGAATGTCCCTGCAATTGAGAGCAAAAGTTCAGCTCGAGGAATTAAATCCTGAAGATAAGAAAATTGCAAGTCCATGATAATCCGCATAAATGTTAATCGAAACCAAAGATAACCCCAATGTCGTAAGATTGAACATCAATGTCGTAAGCGCCCTTCAAAAATCAGAAGACCATTTGGTAAGCAGCCCCCCCGTCATAACCCCAGAAAGAGAGAGATATGAGAGCAGAAAAACGAAAGAGACGCAACAAAGCCAGAGAGCATGTCGGAGATTCATAAATGATCAAACATGGACAGCAAAACCAGAGGCAAAGAAGGGAGATTCATGAACAGAGCAAACTATTACCTGCGGAGACGAAGCAGTGGGAAGACTGAAGGAGAGCCGCGCAAGAGAGGGTTCGTGAGTTTAGGTTTCAGACAACGTGGGGATTGAGGGAAGGGAGGGTATTTCGGAGATTCCATTAACGTGTTTTGTTCTTGTCCTCGTGACAAAAATTTTCATACCATAGTCTTGAAAGGAACAAAAATCTATATCTTTATGTTCTGAAGACGGAACAAAAATGGGCAAAGACAGCAAGCAACCATTATGAAGGGCAGAACTTATATGTCTTTGTCTTCCGTCCTCGTGTTTGAAGTCGCTAACCAAACGCAACGTAAGGGAGTGAAAAAGAAAAATTACATTCATTGCAATTCAAGTGAAAAACTTCCTTTATTCTTCTTCACTTCATCACACCATCAAATATTAGAATTTGGAGTATGGATCATAGGTGATTCTAGTAGCTAACCATGAAATGTGGACTAACAAACAGACAATTGATCGACCGCTTCCACATTAAAATTAGTCCTTATAAATAAATCTATATTGGTATCAAAACAAGGTTTACATTCACATCATACTTGAAAAATGCCAACCATTAATTTGAAGAGCCCTTTCTTTAAATATAGATTTATCTTTTGTCTTTGTTTTATATGACTATCATATAAAAACGAAAACAACGTTGATATCTTATGCTTTGCTCTCTTGTTTTTTTTTGTTTCGTTATTCTTGCACGATATATGCTAAAAACGAAAACCAAGTATAAATCTGGCTTTTCACTTTCGGTGTTTTAACCGTGCACATTGCTTCAATAAAACAAAGACTTCTCTTTGTTATATATTCACATACGAAAACCTCTCCTTTTGTGCGTGCTTATACATATTCTAAAACTCTTGTCTTTATTACGTGAAAGAAGAGATCATGTGCATGAATAACTAGAGTGGGACTTGGTTTTTCGTTTTTTGTGCGTGAAGATACATAAAAAGAGAAGTGTTGTGTTATTAACCGGAGAAAAGAGAAAGTTGTTCATTAAATATGCATGAGATGGATCTTGGTTTTAATTTGTAATTGGTTTCACGAAAACCCGAAAAGAATTTATTTCTTGTCTTTTAAGCATATCCATGGGTTCCCGTTGAAATTGGTTTCAACGAAACCGAAACACTTCAATTCATGTTCTTTACTTTCCAGACATTACGAAGAGAGTTTTGCATTCTCTTATTTTCGTAACGTTTATATGCTTAAAGCACGAGAACCACTTGGTTTCACTGTGAAATTAGTTTCACAGAAAACTCGTGTATATACATTTATCTGTGTACAAATGCATTTTTTGAGTTTAGGTTTAAGAGAGAATGCATGATTTTGGTTAAAAGGTTTAACGGAAATTGCATGAGTTAAATTGTTATAAATTCATGAATGTGTTTTCATATTATAATTTGAAACATTCCATAAATATGTTTTATGGGTAATTTTGTATTCTATTTAAAATAATATTATATAAATGTGTTTTATATAATTTTGTATGTAAATTTTGTTTTATATGTATTAAGTTTTTATTGTAAATTAGTTTTACATATAATTTTTTTTTATTTTTGGCATCTTTGTGATATGTTAAATTAAAAATAAGTTAATTAAATTATAGAAATTCCTAATTCAATTTTTTTGTATGAGATGATTATGAGCTTAGCGAAATTTCAATCGTACTACATGAATTATGGATTTTCAAATAATTTAGTTAATGGAAATGTGCATCACGTCATGTTTATATATACTTGTAGATATGGCAACTAAAATCTTGATCGGTGATTTGTCCACTACTAAAAAATTTGATGGGTCCAATTATGATATGTGGCAAAGGAAGATTCAGTATCTTTTAAATGAACGAGAATTGCTCAAACATTTGATTATAATTATGACTGCACCTTCAGTCAAAGATAAAGATGGAAAAGATATTGATACTGTTAGTGAGCAATATCAAGCATCCTTAAAGGATTATGTAGATTGGTCTAAAAAGGATCATAAGGCATGTTATACTATGTTGTATTTCATGCATCACGATCTAATTGGAGAGTTTGAGGATTGTGCCACTGCTAAGGACATGTGGGACAAACTTAAGATCACTTTTGGTCAAACATCCGCTACAAGGCTTCGTGCTTTGCACCTTAAGTGGATGAATTACGAGATTAATACGACTCGTACTATGGCTAAACATTTACGAACCATGAGTCCTATGGTTCGTGATCTTAAGGCAGCTGGTCGGGCTATCTCTGAAGAGGAGCAAGTCCTGAATGTGAGTCGGGCTCTTCCAGATTATACTGAGCACTGGAAGAATGTGAAACTTGTTTTGACACATAATGAGAATGTCAAAACTCTTTCAGAGATCACTAGACACCTCGAAATAGACTTGGTCACATTAGCCAAGATAGATTAAGGCTAGCTAAAGAAGGTCTTTTAGACTGACTCACTAAGGTTAAGTTGCCGAGATGTGAGTCATGTTTAGCTGGTAAGGCAACCGCGAAACCTTTTGATAAGGCTTCAAGAGTGTCTAAACCTTTAGAGCTTATTCACTCTGATATTTGCGGACCCGTGAATGTTAAGGCATGTCATGGAGCTATCTATTTGCTCACTTTAATAGATGACTATTCTCGCTATGGGTATATGTATCTTTTAGCTCATCGTTATGAAGCGCTTGATATGTTCAAACGTTTTGTGACTGAAGTTGGACACAATTGGAAAGAAGAGTTAAAACTCTTCGGACCGATTGTGGTCAAGAATATGTATCTGATATGTTCAAAGAATTTTGTGAGAAAAAGGGTATAATAAGACAACTAACGATTCCTCGAACTCCAAAACAAAATGGTGTTGCGGAGCGTAGGAATCGAACATTGCTTAACATGGTCAGGTCCATGATGGCACATGCTCGTCTTCCAATTAGTTTTTGGGGAGATGCATTGCTCACGGCAACTTATATTCTTAACCGCGTTCCAAGTAAAAGTGTACCTGCCACTCCATATGAGTTATGGAATGAAAGAAAGCCCTCTTTAGATCATTTGGGCCCATGGGGTTCGGCTGGTTATGTACACAACCCAACTCATAAACATGAGAAACTTGGTCCAAGAGCCACTAAAATGGTGTTTATAAGATACCCCGAACATTCTAAAGGGTATGTTATGTTTGGTG
>JANKOE010000006.1:53677565-53688702 GCA_026284465.1 Erythroxylum citrifolium
GATTTGGGATATCATGACTATGTGAAAGTGTTATGTTAGTTAGATGGTGACTTAATATAACACTACTGGTTCTTTAACGGTTGCACGCCCTATTCTCAGTATGACACGTAAAATTTTAGAAAGAAGATGTAACTCGTAGCTTATGTAACCGAGTGGGAGTTGTTGGAAGTTACACAAGATGCAAGTTCCAACGGTTATATTCGTCCTCATATAAAAGGAGGATTAAGGGAGTGGAAAAGAAAAATTACATTCATTGCAATCCAAGAGAAAAACTCCCTTCATTCTTCTTTACGTGAATTACACCATCAAAAATTAGAGTTTGGGGCGTAGATTAACAATGACTTTAGTCAAGGGCGGATCCAGAAATTTTTTTAAGTGAGGGCAAAATTTTAATAGAGACAATTTTATTTTTAATGGGGGCAAAATTTTAATGTGAGCAAAATTTTATTTTTTATGTTGGCAAAATTTAAAATAATAAATTTTTTGAATGAAATTTGTTGGAAGCTGTAGCTTCGTCCTTGACTCTAGTAGCTAACCGTGAAACGTGGACTAGCAAATAGATAATTATTCTGCCGCTTCCACATTAAAGTCAATCCTTATATATAAATCTACACCCTCCAACAATCAAAAGCATATAGGAGGAAGTAACAGACATGCTCATGAGAAGAACGGGTATGCAGTACCAACGAGACACAGTAGGATTGAGTTTTTAGCGTTTGACAGTAAGTTGTGATTGTATCGATGCGAGCACTTTTTTATATTGGATCATACACCAAAACCTTAAAGGTGGGTATGGCGGCCTTGCATTTAAAGGAGCAGGCATATGAATGGTACCAGCTCTATGTGAAGAATAGAACTAAATTAGAAGATGTAGAATAGGAAGGGTTCACTGCAATGCTTAAACAACGTTTTGATGTGAAATTTTTTGATGATCCAATAGGGAATTTTAAGGATCTGAGGCAGAAGGGATCGGTTCAAGATTATTGTGCCCAGTTTAATCATTATTCTAATTGTTTATCGTTGCCGGAGGAGTACTTGATTGGATATTTCCTTAAAGGGCTTAAACCTAAACTAGAATTGACTGTGAAATTGTTGGAGCCTGTCTCGCTTCAAGAAGTCTATATGATGGCAAAGAAGCATAAAGCGGTGGTGATGGCCAAGGCAGGGAAGTTCATATTAAGAGGTGGGAGTATAAGAGCTCAGTGGAGGAGGGAACATCAAACCAACTCCTCTAGCTAATCAGAACGTGTTCACCTAAAGGACCCATTCAGTAGACGAGCTACTTCCCACCCCAGGTAACCATCCACATCCCGCACAATTTAGATTTAATAATAAGGCGTCAAGATGTATCTACAATAAGGAATCTGATAAAAGGAGAGCTAAGGGGTTCTGTTTCTAGTTGCGACGAAAAATACTTTCCAGACTACAAATGTAAGAAGAAGCAACTTCAGAAGGGGAAGAGAATGCTTCATATACAATCAATAGAATAAGGGAAGAGTGGGTAGGTGAAGAATATACAGAACCTACTTCCCTAATGTATCCTTGCAACCCATGGTAAGGATGGAAGGAGAGCTGGACTTCAAGCAAACGAGAATCTTAGGGGTGTAACAAAGGAAATTGATCCATATTTTGATAGAGCACTCATAATTTTATGGATGTTTCAGTGATCCAGAAGAGAAAATGTGTTGTCAGGGAAATTGATCTGGTGTATATTGCGGTTGGGGCAGGATTAAAACTAACTTATAATGAATACTGCATGAAGTTTACATAGTCTATCTAAAGGTTGCAATTTACCGCGTAACACCTTGGTAACAGCTCTTGGAGGTTGTGATGTCGTATGAGATTGCGATAGTTAGAAGGATTGAACGATGTTTTATGCAATTTTTGAAGGAGAAATATAACGTTTAGATGGGAGGGGAAACTGGTTACCTTGAATGGCAATTTCAACGCCTGATGAATGACATTCTGAAACCACTTCTTACGTGATTCATGCTTGTGTTTTTTGATGATACACTGACATATGGTCAATTCTTTTCAGTGACATGTGGAGTACCTCAATAAAGCAGTGGATACACTTAAGGAAAAATGGGCATTTGGGGTAAGATACGTGTGAGTATCTGGGGTATTCGATTATGAAAAAGAGGAGTGACAACAAACATAAAAAAGGTACAGGCGATTCAAGTAATTCCAAAACCCATCTTCACATCACCCTCCTTCAATAACATCAGCAGAGTCGAAGGGAATTGGAGGGCACCGAAGTGGTTCACTAGCTCCAACCCCGACCAACCCACGAGCGATTCTATCAACCTCATCTTTGCTCATCATTTCGGCTTTCAAAATCCCCACATTAAGCACCATATCGAACCCTTTATTCCCATTTCGCGCAGCGAAAGAAGAGACAGTGTCGGCGATCTTCGGGTTCAAGAAAGCACGAACTCTGCTCCCGAGATTCGAGTTCTTGAGCAAGTCAGAGAGGTACAGCTCGCGCCACATTGTCAGAGGGAAGACTAAGGGGAGCCTGGAAGTGACGCGTTGTTCGGGAGTCACGACGTCGTCTAAGACCACCTCTTGGCCTTCGTTAGACGGGAATTTGAGCTGGTACCTGAATCGAATGTGGAACTCGATTGTGCACATGGGTATTGTAGATGAGTTTGTGGGTGTCGAATTTACGTCCTCAATTGTCACAAGATATGTGTATTTGGTTGGCATGTTAAGTATACTGTGCGGTTGCTCGCTCTTGCCCTAAGTTCCAAGGTCCAAACTACGCCCAATTGGTATATGTATGTATGGGTGCAATATCATTTTGTTTTGTTGCAGAAGAGAAGATATTAGGGCTAAGACTTCCGTATTTCGGTTTAAGGATCATGAAGTTTTTATAAATTATAAATATTCTAAATTCTAAATTTTATCAATTAAATGTTTAAATTTCTAATTTATTATAAAAATAGCTAGCTTCTAGTTTCATCACTAACATGTAAATTGGCCCCTTTATCTGTAGATATGACATTTAAAATTAAGGGTTTAAAACTTTAAGAACACATTGAATGTTAACTCGACAATAACCACAAGGTTTCTTTAAAAAAAATGTCTTTTTGAAAAATTAAAATATATTAATGAGTAATTGGAAAACGTGGCGCCTTATCGACTCAAGAGTGTAGTACTCCCTTCTCTTCCCATTAGTCTTTTGCCAAATTAGGACACGGGGATTAAAACACCAGTTACTTTTTACCTATGGCTATTGAGAGGAGCATGAGAAGTGATTACAAGCAAAAAGGACGAGCAAATTGAACATTCGATGTCTTACAATAATTGAGAAATCAAGAAGGTGGGAAGAACAAAAATTGTCATAGGCTTCCTACAGTCTTTGGCTAGATTATCTATGATTGTAACACTCTTCATGCGGAATCCATTATTTCATATTCTCAAATTATGTTCCTAGAACTATGGATTAATTATCCTCGTATTTTGATATATATATATATATATGCATATCATAAAAATGACTAATTTTGATTAGCATTTTAACCGAATATATTAAGATTGAACCCCACCAAAATAAGGGGAGCTATTTCAGGCTTTTCCTTTTTAGGTTCATGGTAGGGAATTTTAAACGTAGGTATTAAGGGGAAAGATATGAGAGAAGGGAGTTACAGAGTTTGTGTTGTTCACCGATACATACCAATCATCTCCCCCGTTCTCTTTGGCCGTAATCATCTCCAGTAAACATAACCTGCAATACAACTTCCCGTCTCAAAAACTGAAGAAGAACACAAGCGAGGAGTAAATGAAGCAGGAGTAGGCGCTAGTGACGTTCTATTTCCACACCTTAATTGGCTTCCATCCAACAACTATAAGATCTAAGTTTGTCAGCCATCCGCCTCGAACTAAACCCCACTGCAAATATCCATACATCCATGTGCTAGGCCTAGAAATCAAAATTAGCATATAATTGACAAATACAGCAAGATCTACAAGAATCCTCAAGTTTCGTACATAATAGTTCAGCGGTTAAGGCACAAAAAAATTGCAAATTAATAAAATCAGATTTATCTTCAACTTTTCCAAATGATTTTCCCGAAGATGAAGTACATTGGTGGGGGTGATTTATTAAATCAAAGCTGAACAAAATATATCCTCAAAAGGTAAGCACCAAAAATGCCCAAACAAAGTTTTGTATGTCTTATTTCGTCAATGTCACCAAGCAGAGAAAGTCTTATCCATTTTAACTCTTGAGTGCTGCAGCTCCTGATATAATCTCGATCAATTCAGTGGTGATAGACGCTTGACGAGTTCTGTTACACAAAAACCAGATAATGAAAACCAATAACAAGCAAAACACTATATGCATGTCACTCATTCATCAACAGTCTGAAATGTAAACTAGACAATTTTTGTGACACGATCATAAAGACAACGAGAATCAAGTGAGTCGAACTCCAATAAGAGTAAGTACAAATATATATAGATAGACAGATAGTGAGAGAGAGACTTGTTGTAAGTCAGAGTGAGGCGATCAAGCATATCGCCTGCGTTTCTGCTTGAGCTATCCATGGCAGACATCCTAGCCCCTTGCTCACTACAAGCATTCTCCAATACTGCATTGAACAAGACCTGGATAGAATATGAACGCTTATTACCAACAGATTATTTATATATATAAAAAAAAAGCAGCGCTCAGTCCTCACTAAACCTCAGAGAAAAAGGATCTAGTTGAGGCATACACAAGAGAACTGGAACTCAGTAAGATTCTGAAGGATTTCCCCCTTTGTTTCACCACCTTCAATCTCATAGGAGTCTAGTTCACCGAGCTTTCCACCAGACTCGGACTCTTTCTCCACAACCTACATGAAAATTAGTCAAAAGCCAACACAAACACCACCAATAACTTCACTAACTGTAACTTATTTGATGCTACATTCTAAATTACCTCGGGAGATAATACGGTTGCAATAGTCGGAATAAATGAAACCACTGATTGAAACTTGTTAAAGACAATTCTTAGTGCATCATACTCCACATTCTTTAAGATATCATCTGCGAGGACTGCAACCTGAAAACACAATGGTTTAAAGCCTCAGTCATTCGTGCAACTCTTAAGAGATTAAAGTCCATGTTAACATAACAGCACAAAAGCACCTCGACAGATAGAAACAGAAAATCTTCTAAGAGAAATTTTTAAGAAATATTTTTCAAGAAAAACGAAAACTGTTCAGATGCATTGCTTTTCCGTTAAAAATTTGGAAAACAATTGGAAATGCTTGTTTTACATGTTTTCAAAAGCAAAATAAAAAAACTAAAAAAGAAAAGTGAGAATTGGAGAAAGAAAAACCACAATCAAACAGGCCAAGAGTGTTGATGGTCCCTCACAGGCCTTAACTTGAAATTAGGGATGGCAATAGCCATGGCCCAGCCCTTTTTTTCACGGCCCAAGTAAGGCACAATGGGCTCAGGCAGTCCAGAGCCAATTGAACGAAGGCCAATTGGCTCAAGTGGTTAAGGTCATTAGGGGTGGGCCAGGGGGCCAGGCCAGGTCTGGCCTCCCAAGCCCGAGCCCAACCTAAAGGCCAGTTAATTATGGCTTGGCTCATTGATATTCCCCCATCCCTACTTGAAATGCACTTTTACTGCACAAAATATAAGCCACAACTCAATAAAATGTCCTTAAAAAAAAAAAGAAATCCAATCAACTCAACCAGACTTACCTGAGTATAATTCAGCGGATTCTTCTGCAACTCAGTGATTATTATCTCAATGTACTTCTTTGAGTCACGAACCAACTGAGCCTTTGCCTTCTCACCCAATATGACATACTTTGTTTCTTTCTCAGGACCTGTGGCAACATAAAAATCTTAAACCAATCAAAAGAAATAAATCTGATTGTACACAGATCCTCTGAGTCAAACTCAAAACAAAGCCTACCAGAGACCAACTTGTTCAAACCCCTGCTTATCTTTACAGAAGTAGAGTTGATTCCACCACATAGACCTTTGTCTGAAGAAATAGTGACAATAACATTCTTCTTAACATCAGCACCTGGCCAATGCAACAAGGGTAACTAAACATAAGAATAAGAATAAGAATAAAACATAATCCATTCAGTGCAATGTGTATGTATGTATACATATACATATATAGCACAAGGGATGGACATGAAAAGAACTCAGGAGTCCCACCAAACAAGACAGCGAGTAAACATTCCAAACATGGTAAATTTATCTTCAAGCATCACAATATAAGTTTTATAATCTCCTTGGACTTCAACAAAACCAATATAATCTCCTTTCAATCTACGACAGCAGGTAAAAGTAACTGTACTTTGATTCAAGTCACAGTAACAATTGCCAGAATTTCATAAGATCTTCTAAAAAATAACGCAAACTTTTGACACTAACGTCTTCTAGAAATTTAAAAGATGTGTTTTCCAGCATTCTCACTATATTTCTGATACGAGCAACCATTAATTGTTAAAGATATATGTTGATATGAGAGAATAAACGAATCGGAGAGTGTTCACTCTTCCGAAGCAAAGAAACCAAAATTCGCATAAGTAATGTGAAAACCATAGAGATTGTATTTATCTCAAATTATCAAAAGAGTAAACAGATATCAATGATCAATAAGCTATAATACGCTTTTACAGGAAACACTATTTTGTAGAAAGGGAATGCCCAACCAGAATAACATACATATCATGCAAATATAAATAGTATGCAGGCACCAGAAGGAATAACAAGGGGACAATAAATCCAAAGAAGGAAGTTGGCCAATGTTAAAAGGAATATCTCAAAGAATTTAACCATTGAACCAAGCAAGCTACATTTTATAAACATACTTGGAGTGTCACCAAGAAGTGCAGTAAATGGCTGCCAAAGGCCACGAGAGTTTTCAGCTTTGGATTGAATTGCTCGTAATTTAGAGGCTGCAACCATCTTCATTGCCTTGGTAATTTTTTGAATGTTTTTGACACTCTTCATACGATTTCGGACTGCATAAGGTAAGATAAATCGGTCATATTTATCCAATGTCTAATAAGACAAGATGCAAAAGAATGCAAATTCTTTCTTAAAAACAACAAAAGTTGGAAGTAGAATGGCAGGCATTCATACCAACTTGAGTAGAGATATAGCGCACTCCAACAGGGGCCTGCTCCCTATAGATCATAACGCATTTTTAAGAATTCAAAATGAAGAAGAATACACAAAAATTTACTTAAGACAGATAGAAAAGGCTTTGCAAATGCCATTCATAACATGAACAATTATGATGTTGCCAAGTTGTGACTTTTAAGGAGTCCTTATATTTCAAGATCAAAACATACAGTTTGTTGAATAGCGTGTCAATCTGGGTTTCAGAAAAAAAGGATTCATAGGAAAAGGTCATCAAAAAGTTTTGCACAACGTTCCACTTCAAAGTTTCTATCACGATACACAAACCAGAATCCATTTCAATGCATACAGAGTTTTACCTGAACTTTATTTACCTTCGTTGCCCATGCATACTAAAATGAGAAGAGTTCCTTCTTAAACAAACAAAACACGTTGTATATGGTTGAAACTGCTTCTGCTTGACATAAGAATCGCAGGATGCAATCAAGCCGTAGAAGGATTTGAGAAAAATAATTCTTAAGAAAAATATTGTCTCTCGTTGCAACTTTAATACAATGCTCATAAAACCAAAATAACCTTGACAAAAAAAATTTATCTGGAATGCAATGCCGCTGACTATATCGAAACAGTGATAAGAAACACCAACCGAATGTCAAAAGATAACATCCATTGCAAAAATTTGTTATCATTGTCTAAAATTTTAGCAAAGTATACTGAAATCCATCAGTTTATCATCTTGAAACCTGCAAAATCCACTTCACACCCATTTTCACCACAGTACACCCATCGGTGTTGAATTTCAAATTTTCTTTTCTTTTCCAGTATTCCCAACAAAGAGGAAGCACAAAATCATGGAGATGAATC
Source organism: Erythroxylum citrifolium (assembly GCA_026284465.1). NCBI lineage: Eukaryota > Viridiplantae > Streptophyta > Magnoliopsida > Malpighiales > Erythroxylaceae > Erythroxylum > Erythroxylum citrifolium. Next base: position 53,685,536 of record JANKOE010000006.1, read on the forward strand.
GCTATATAATACCAATCCGACACTTCTCGGTGAACCGCATTCACAGGAACAAACACAAAGATTATATATATAAAAGAAGAAGAAGAAGATCAAAGTGCAAATAAATCCAATCCATTCATATTCATGAAAGGGAAATGGAGTCGTACTCGGAGATGACAGAGGATCGGATTGCGGCGGCGATTGGGTGAGGATTTGAGAGAGGGGTAGCGGCGAATCGCCGGGCTTCGCGCCTGAGAGCAGCCATCGCCATTGTTAAAGAAGATGATGATCACAGAAACCCTAGAAACGGAAAGATGGGAAAATTTTGTTAGATAGAGCTGGGTTTTCCGTTCACTTGAATCGCATCGCAAGTGGTTTTTACACTTCTCTTGTTCTTAAGAAAAAGGAAAAGAAGCAAGGGCTTCGACAGTGATAATAGACATCAAACGCCGTCGTTATTAAACTATTTTAAAAATAAATTACGACAATAAATTTACGATAAAGAAACTCTCTTACATTCCGTTTGGTAACCAGTAACAAAAGAATCAGAATAATAAAATAGGAATAAGAACCAAAAGTGAGAATTGGATTTGAATAGAATTACTATTTATGCGTGTTTAGTATGCAAGCATTAAGAATAAAATTATAGAAGTTAATAATTATAGAAATTAATATAACAATCGCAAAGTTCGATTTTGTTAGATGCAATGAAGAGTCATTTGTGTACAAGAAAGCTAGTGGGAGTATAGTTATTTTCCTAGTGTTATATTTAGATGATATATTGGTGATAGGAAATGATGTACCAGCCATGCAAAAGACAAAGATTTGGCTATCTGAATATTTCTCCATGAAGAATTTGGGAGAAGCAGCTTACATTCTTATAATCAAGATCTATAAAGATAGATCAAGGAAGCTGCTAGGGCTCTACCAATCCATATACATTGATACTATCTTAAAAAGATATCGACAATATAATTTCTCTTAATAGGGAGGATTGTCCTAAAATCCTAGAAGAAAGAGAGCACATGAGTAGGGTCCTATATGCCAGCGCAGTAGGAGCTATCATGTATACCATGACATGTACAAGACCTGATGTAGCCTACACGTTAGGAATAGCGAGTAGGTATCAAGGTAACCCAGGTGAGAAACATTGGAAAGTGGTTAAAATCATCCTTAAGTACTTGAGAATAATTAAGGAACAATTCCTCTTATATGGAGATTATGAATTAAAGCTACTAGGCTACACTGATGCTAGCTTTGCATTAGATAAAGATGATAGCAAATCTACCTCTGGTTATATTTTCACCTTGAATGGAGGAGCAGTGAGTTGGAAAAGTGCCAAGCAAGCTACTGTAGCTGATTCAGTTACTGAAGCAGAATATATAGCTGCATGCGATTCAGCTAAGGAAGATGTTTGGATAAAAAGTTCGTAACTGAACTTGGTGTTGTTCCTTCGATAAAGGAAGTTGTTCCTTTATTGTGTGACAATACCAATGTTATTGTACAAGCTAAGGAACCAAGGTCACACCTAAGATTTAAAAATGTTCTGCGAATGTTTCATTTGATTAAAGAAATTGTTGAGCGTGAAGACGTTCAAATTCAAAAGGTTGAAAGAAATGAGAATGCTACCGACCCCTTCACTAAGGCATTTGGATCAAAGGAGTTTGATAAGCACAAGTGGAAGATAGGATTAAAATTCATGATTAATTGGGACTAGGTCAAGTGGGAGACTGTTGGAATTATGCCCATGACCCAATCATTATGTAATAGATTGAATACCTTAAATTTGTGATTATTAATTTTGATTAATAACATGGCAAATTATTTTATTATCATATTACGTTTATTTTTTAATCTAGTATGATAAGTGTTAGCGTATATTTTATATATCCCTTATTTAGTTTTGGTATTTTAAATTGGACATATAAGATAATTGGAATTATCATATGGATTGATGGATTTAAAAGGATGAGGTTGGTGCATGTTTGAATTGAAGTGACACTCTTATCATGTGTGGGATTTATGCATATCTTCAATCTACGGTGCATATGTAGTATTGAGTTAATAAGGGACTGTGTGGTATAAGGGAGGTGTGTGGTATAAGGGAGGTGTGTTTTAATTGGCTGCTACGTTTTGCTTATTGGGATATTACAATTGCATGGTTAATGTGGACTCTTTTGACTTGATTGAGTTTGTGTCATACACGTCCACTAGGAGCAAATGCGGTGAATCTTCAATGTGCGTGTTGCCTACATCTTCTATAGCAGAAGTCCATTGTGAATATAGGTGTGCGGTAAGTGAGGTGATGAGCGAGTGAGTCACAGAAGCAAAGGTGGTGTGTGGCAACTAGGTGCATGTGTGGCATAGTAATGCGTGTGCATTAATTGTCAATGAATAATATAACGCAAGGGTGTATATTTTAGAACACAACTGAACAACGTCTTTTGAGTGATATATGTTACGGTGAAGACAAGTAGAGTTTGCTATGGTGAAGTAGTTTAACCTATCAGTTTCTTCAAGACGTTTTCATCTGGGTTGTGCCATGATTTTGTGAGAAAACACCATGGGTCTCCATCCACTGTCTAGACTTCCATATGGTTTAATTGAATCAGTTGAAGTTAGGTTGTATCGTTTCAATTGAAGGATTATTTCAAGAAGTTGAAACATAGGGAAGTCCTTATTTTGTCTCAAGTATATTATTTTTCAGTTTTTAGTTGATTAAATACTTGAGTTATTTATTCATTGTTCTTTCGTTAAAAGATTGATTGAGAAAATCCTCTGTTGAGGTTAGTACGAGGTGGTCGTACTATTGGATGTGAAATTCTTTCACGGAAAGTGAGGTTGGGAGATAGTGTCAAGGGTTGAGTGATGTCGGCTCAGTAAAGCCTTGGGTAAATCTATTGTGCTTCGGTGAAAGTTATTAAGTTGGGTGAGGAACCCACAAACGTAGACAAGGTGTGTCGAACTGCGTTACCAAATTTTCGTTGTTGATTTATTTTTGGTTCTTTTAATTTTTCTGATTTTTTTGTTTGCCAGAAACGAATCGGAAAGTTCGTGAAACTATCCCTCTTCTGGTTTTCAATAAGTCCTTGATTAAATTTATACACTTGTCATCATAATGGAGATTATGATAATGAGAGTCAAGTCTTTAGGGTTTAATCTAAAAGTGTTCTTGATTATAGGATCAT
>JANKOE010000006.1:53799551-53821716 GCA_026284465.1 Erythroxylum citrifolium
CCAAATCATCAACCACAAATAATAACTGGCGCCATTAAAATTATTTATTTACTTATAAAAAGGGCTATTATTTTAATCTATATTATCCATAAGAAATAAACTATCCAAACAGAATCTCCCTCTCTCTCCTCGGCAGCACTTTGTCCATGAGCAGAGCAGAGCAGAGAGTGAGAGAAATGACTGTATCGCCTCCTCTTCTCCATTTTCCTCGATCTCACTACTTCCTCTAATGCCACTCTCCCACGGTCAGAGCTACTCTTGCTCCGATTTCTCTTAAACTACAGACTTCGTCTAAGCTCAGATGCGTGGCCAAAACAACCTTAAAGGTCAACTGGTGAGGGCTTAATCGGCAGAAAGAATAGCGGCCGCTATTTCCGCGATCGGCCGCAAATCGCGGCCGCTTTAGCACCGCTTTTGCCGCGACGCCAAACCGCTCCGCTACAAGGAGTATGGAGCGGGTTGGTGCCGCTCCGCGCCGCTCCGCCGCGATAGCGCCGCTATCGCGCGCTATTAACTACTATGGTAAAGACTAGGAATTTGAAGAAATTTTAAAATTTACTTTAGCTGATGGATAACACGATATGTTTATGTTGAATCATATGTGTCAGAGTATCTTGCATATATTTAAAGTTGGAACTTTGAGACTATAAATTCAGGCTTTATGTGATTGTCAAAAGGTCTAAAGTTTTACCCTTTTATTATCAATATTGGTTAATTCATGGACAAGAAGAAAAGATCTCCTTACGTATGGCAATATTATCATGTGATATTTAGAAAACAAGAGCATCATTGCCTTAAGAGCCACTGATCCATAAAGGATTAAGGTTGAGTTGGAGTTAAAGCAGTTGTTGATGATAGATATATGTTAATATAATTCCATTTTTTCACCATGTTTCAAATAGACTTTAAAGATAGTAATACAGTAAACAACCTGCAACATAGCATTTAAATATTTAAAAAAAAACATATCATTTAAATTGGTGAATATTAAAAATATTCAGTCACTTAAAAGGTCATATTTGTAGCAATTTGGCAATTAAGATAATATAAAGACTGTTTATAGTTACAAACTAGGATGTAATAAGAAACTTCTAGTTGAGAAATTGTAGGAAAAATGATTATTATTATTATTTATTTAATTGTGCCAAATATCATACCGAAGACTAGATATATTAAAAGTAAGATTAAAGCTTTTAATGGAATTAATTAGTCATATTTATGCCGAATTAATGAGTCGAAGAACTTGGATAACCTTTTAAAAGTCATTAAAGTTTTGTCAAAAGTTATCATGGGAGAAAACATGGTTTTATAAAACTGAAGGACTTGAATGAATTCTTAAAAGAATTAAAACTGAAACCTGATTGCTTGAACTGTTTGTGTTATCTTGATTCCTTGGGCCGCCAATTATTTATGTGTTATTATGACAGCCAGTTTCTTTGTTTGCAACAGGGCTGGTTGTTTGCTTAAGTGGTCCAACTGAATAGTTTCCCCTGGCTTTTGTTTTCCAAAGAGACTGGTTTTTTGATATGTGCTTATAGTTTGCCTCAGAGAAAACGTGCATGAATTATCTTTCTCAGAGTAATGCTATAAAATGATCAAAATTTACTACTGAACCTAACTAGCAACTATAGCATGGAAATTATAATGCCATATAAAAAATGTTGTAGAATCTCAAATCTTTCAAATGAAACATTTTTCTTCCATATTTTTTTTAATGTTTTTCTAAATTTTTGTGAGATGTCTTTAGTTTATTTCCTTTTCTTGCAGTAAGTCCAACATTTTTGTTGTGTCACTCTTCAGGGAACCCAATTGTATGATCCAAAGGCTGGTGGATGGCGTGACCTAGGGATGCTTGATGTTATGCAGGTTAGAATCTATATATGTCTCAAAACATGGAAGTAGCTCCCTTGTTCTTTTAATGGCTACTATTCTTTTGTCTAATTGCAACAGATCTTTGGAAGGGCTGGGAGGCCTCAATTTGACAAGAGTGGTGAAGGCATCATAATCACATCTCATGATAAGTTAGCGTATTATTTAAGGTTGCTGACAAGCCAACTTCCGATAGAAAGTCAGGTTGCTATTTTTTGTTTGACTTGGAGCATGGTTGTTAGATTAGTTGTTTTTCGTACCTTTTAAACAAGATTATTGTTCTCAATTTTTTTTTAGTATTCAATGCCAAGAATTTCATGGTGTCCTATCAATTTAGAAGCCTAATGTGTTTCAGAACCTTATAGTTTACTTGGCTAAGTGATGCATTATATGAAATTATTGTCATATGTTCAGATTTTGAACTAGGCCTAGCTTTACCTAGATGTCTACAACCTTATTTAGCTTTTCTACTACAACAATGTACATGTTGCTTATCTGTAATATGGATTTATGTTTTTTAATTTTAACGTGGCAGATGATATTAGATGTGTTGCAATTGTAATAGCCATTTTGATCTTGATTATTAGTTAAAGTTATGCTGCTTTTGTAAGTACAGATTCTTGATCAATTTTGTTCGTGTGCCATGTGATGGTACAAGTTGAATGAGTTATTGTACTGGAAAGCTATTTGGGATGTGTTGCACTAATTGAGAAAGTACTAGGTCCCAACTTGTCACATTTTCAATCATTTCATGTTTTGGATTATTTGTTTTGAACTCCTCTTTGTTCCCAAGTCATGCACAGAATTTACTTGAGATGTGTTGCACTAATTGTGAAAGTACGTGGTCCCAACTTGTCACATTTCCGTTTCAATCATTTCATGTTTTGGATTATTTGTCTTGAACTCCTCTTTGTTCCCAAGTCATACATAGAATTTAATTGAGACTTCATAATTGTGGAGGAAAGGTATTACATATATTGACGCAAAATTGACGGGATACTTAGGATCCCACAATCTTTGAAGTACCAAGAAATTGAGTTTCCTAAACAAGTTTATAGCTAATATACTACTCAACACTCCCCCGCAAGTTGAGGAATAGATGTCTTCCATTCCCAGCTTGGAAATCATGTTTTCTATTTGGTTTTTGTGGTGGAGTTGAGTATCTTCTACTTGAAATAGTGGTGGTTGGGGGTGGTGATGGTCGTGAAGTTGGCTGTGGTTGTGTAATATTTGGGTAAGTGCTAGGATTGGTGGACATAGATATGGTAGTGATATTTGCGGATGGAAGGGTGGTGGCTAGTGGCGACAAGAGGGGTTCGGTGAGGGTGTTGGTGGTTGGTAGGAGGAAGAGGAGTATAGGCTGTAATGTGTGTATCTGGAGATGTTCAGACAGTGACTACAATGGGAGCTTTGGATGTTGGTGTGCAAGGCCTTTTAAATGTGGTTAGTGGAAAATCCAGGTGGCTTCCATGTCATTTATTTGATGATATGGATTGCTACATATGCACTTCTATTAAGGGAGTTAACGAACAGGACTGAAATAGGAAAAATGTCAACGTTGGAGACTCAAAGAAAAGGTAGGGGTGCTGAAAATAGGAAATTGCCTATAGTAGGAGGATTAAAAATATAGTTAGTAGGAGGATTAAAAATATACTTATCTCAATATCAACTTGCAATATGTATCACTGTTGGATCATCTGACCATTTTCTCTCTGGTCTTGTTGAGTTTAGATGTTCAGAGGATTTTTTGTTATCATTTGTATTAAGAAGTTAACTTTCTGTAATCCTGTTGCGAGTATCTATCTTTTGTTTTTCTTCAGATTGTAGGTTAATTGCTGCTGCATCTTTGCAATAACTGCTATATGCAGATGATAGTTGGTTTACATTTTAGTTGGTGATTTTTCCTTTGTGTTTGCAGTTTATTGGCTCCTTGAAAGATAATCTAAATGCGGAGGTGGCATTGGGTACTGTTACTAATGTTAAAGAAGCTTGTGCTTGGCTTGGCTATACGTATCTTGCTATCAGGATGAGGCAGAATCCTTTGGCATATGGTATTGGATGGGATGAGGTATAGTATGGCTATTTATGTCTGGCAATAAAAGATGCATTTGACTCCCCATGCTTAAAAAGTTGCAGTAATGTGCACAGGATTATAAATCAATCTTTCTTGACTTGCAACCAAAGGTTTTCCTTATTTTCTTCGACCTGCACTTTTTGGGGTTCAAAAACTGGAATATAACAGCATTCTAGATTTAATCAGTTATGTGTATGTTGTTTAATAACTAGGTTATTCATATGGTTTATATGTGTTTGGTAGGTGATGGCGGATCCCTCTTTGAGTTTAAAGCAACGAGCTCTCATAGCAGATGCCGCACGTGCTCTTGATAAAGCGAAAATGATGCGGTTTGATGAGAAAAGTGGCAATTTTTATTGTACAGAGCTTGGTCGTATTGCAAGCCACTTCTATATCCACTACTCAAGTGTTGAAACTTACAATGAAATGTTGAGACACTACATGAATGATAGTGAGGTTATTCTTTATAGCATTGACATCTCCATTTTGATCATGTAGAAGTCCTTCTCATATATTAATCAGCTAGCTATTTTCTTGATGATTTGACTGGAAAATTTATTGCAATCACTCTTGGACTTAAATTATATTATGTTAGTATTTTCACAATTATCTTGGTGCATTTTCACTTTGTTGTAGGTAATTGATATGGTTGCCCACTCTTCTGAATTTGAGAATATTGTTGTTCGAGAAGAGGAGCAGAATGAGCTAGAGATGTTATTGCGCACTTCATGTCCTTTAGAAGTCAAGGGTGGTCCTTCAAACAAATATGGAAAGATTTCAATTCTTATCCAGGTTTTTGGTCCTTTGCTTAATAACTGACACTTCGTCTATACTGAGTCAAAGTATGGAAACAGTAAATGCCTAATATGCTGTTTAAATGAATTTGCAGTTGTACATCTCCCATGGTTCAATTGATACATTTTCTCTGGTCTCTGATGCCGCATATATAAGTGCAAGCTTGGCTCGCATAATGCGGGCATTATTTGAAATTTGCTTACGGAGAGGATGGTCTGAGATGTCATTATTCATGTTGGAATATTGCAAGGCTGTGGATCGCCAAATTTGGCCTCATCAACACCCCCTTAGACAATTTGACAAGGATCTTTCAGCAGAAGTTGGTCTAGCATATTTTTATTGTTCTTTTACTTGATGTTTACGCAGAGTGCGTGTATAATTCTATATCTTAACTGTTTTAGATATTGCGGAAGCTTGAAGAACAAGGGGTGGACCTAGATCATCTGCTTGAGATGGAGGAAAAGGATATTGGAGCTCTTATTCGATATGCACATGGAGGAAAGGTATGTATATTACACAGAGTTTTTAACTCTTTAGTATTTCACTATATTGACTTGGACATCTGTGATTGTAATCACTTCGTTTTCTTTCTTTTTTCTCTTTTTGCGGTGTTTGGGTTGGGCTACTGCCTCTGAAGTTGGTTAAACAATACATAGGTTATTTTCCATCAATTCAGTTATCAGCAACTGTAAGTCCAATCACCAGAACTGTTTTGAAGGTAATGATTTGGTGTCTTCACAAAAATATTTTCTCTTGATCATTGCAAATTGAGAAGTTGAGGATCCTCTTGCTGATATTGAACTTTTAGGTGGATTTGCTCATAACTCCAAATTTCTCATGGAAAGATCGTTTCCATGGTGCTGCACAACGTTGGTGGATTCTTGTTGAGGTATCTACTATTACTCGCATGTTAATGTCTCAAAGTAGCAATATTGGATGTGAAACTATCTTTGGTTCTAGTTTTGTAAGAAAGAATTTACCTAAAACCTGCAGAAAGCTTTCAGGTCTAATGTTGACTTTTTAAAAGTATAAGTTTGCCTTTATGTGTCATAGAGGTGTACTGAATATATATTTATGAACAGTGTGCGTATTAGCAATTAATAGTGATCTGTGCCATCTTAAGTGCTACTTAGTATGTTAATTATAAATTCTACACCTGGTGCTTCGTATACAGGAATATGTAATAAATGATATTACTGAATTATCTTAATCTTAGTTTGAATTTCCAAGCTAGTTTGACTTTGCTACAGTGATCCTCTTCTCCTTTTATGTTGAGACTCAGAGATTTGGTAATGCAGGTTCATTTTGCTCCCATTTAAGCATCCCGTTTTTGTGTTTTTCCCCTCCCTTCCTAGTTTTGCTCCTATACTTGAGCTGTTGCAGTTGGATATAAGAAGGTTTCCTCTTTAGTTATAAAACACATAGGAAGTACCAATATCAACGTACCAAGGATTTTCGTTTACTTAGTGATTTCATTTGTATCCCTATGTGAAACTCATGATCATTTCTAAAATTTTGATTTCTTACGAGTGTTTTACATGATTATAGTGTCAGTTTTGGAGCCAGGGGCCATGGCTTCAGAAATTATTTACAACTGTTAAAAATAAGGTTCCTAATTTTGGATAATCTATAACTAGAGCATCGGTAACTTTATCAGGACTCAGAGAATGACCACATCTACCATTCAGAGCTTTTCACTCTAACAAAGAAGATGGCTCGGGGGGAACCTCAAAAACTTTCCTTCACTGTGCCAATATTCGAACCACATCCAGCACAATACTACATTCGTGCTGTTTCCGATTCTTGGTTGCACGCAGAAGCTTTCTACACTATATCATTTCATAACTTAGCACTGCCTGAGGTGCATTCTCTTTTTCTGATTTATTTTGGAGAATGTTGAGTGATTTACCTTTTCAGTTTGGTATGTCACTGTTTTCCTTCTAAGGTCTTATGAAATATTATTCTTGGTTTAGGCTCGTACCTCTCACACGGAGCTTCTAGATCTAAAGCCTCTTCCTATTACTTCACTCGGAAACAGTACTTATGAAGCCTTGTACAAGTTTTCCCATTTCAATCCTATACAAACACAGGTATGGTTTAATAAATCTAATTTTCTTTTCTCTTTTCACTTTGCACACATCATATAATGCTTTTATTTTGGAACTGCAGATTTTTCATGTATTATATCACACAGACAACAATGTTTTATTAGGAGCTCCCACTGGAAGTGGGAAGACTATATCTGCGGAACTTGCAATGCTTCGCCTCTTCAATACTCAGCCTGATATGAAGGTATTTTTTCTAATTCCCTGCCAATACAGAACAATTTAGCTGTTAGAAGTTGTTTTCAAGAAATAAAAATGAAAACATGCAGTGACCACATTTTGTATCCAGCAGATGGCAATTCTAACTGAAACTAATGCCTTGGAAAAGATGAATCAGGATTTTCGGAGATACTGTTGATAATGAAAACCAAATTATATGCCAATTTTGGAATATGAAAGGAAACTGAACTAGGAAACAATGAATTATGATTAATGTTATGCTTCACCATAGATTTCTTAGGTTAAATACTAGGGCATAAATCAATTAGAAAAAAAAACTGCATTTTGAGTTGTCTGATACTGACTTTCTCTTGTTATATTGCTCGGTTTGCTTTCTTGTGTTAGTTGAACATTTAATTCTACAGCCTTTGTGTCCCTCTCTTATCTCATTTTCATGTATTTAATGCAGGTTATTTACATTGCACCATTGAAGGCTATTGTTCGAGAAAGAATGCACGATTGGAGAAAGGGTCTAGTCTCCCATCTAGGAAAACAGATGGTACTCCAATATATTGATAAAAGATTTTTGTATATTAGTGCTCTCAGTCCTCTCAGTTATATTTTTGTGCTCACGTGTTTGTATGTATGTGTGCACCATGAAATTCTACTGAATTAAAAGAATGTTTACCAGGTTGAAATGACAGGAGATTATACACCAGACTTAACTGCCCTTTTGTCAGCGGATATCATTATCTCTACACCTGAGAAGTGGGATGGTATTAGTCGAAATTGGCATAGTAGAAATTATGTAAAAAAGGTACATCTATGTAAGATTTAGCTGTTTTTTCACTATGGAAAGTTAGCATCACTATTCATGTTTTTCCTTATGCACAGCATGCACTAATTGTAAATGTTGCTTAATAGGTTGGACTCATGATCTTAGATGAGATTCACTTGCTGGGAGCTGATCGTGGACCAATTCTTGAGGTATTTCTTACTAGGAGTTTGCAAACATTTCTATGAGCAAAGCATCTTAAGATGTTGAATCAATTTTGTGGCAATTAGTGATTGATGAAAAACATTATAAGAGCATCCAAATGTGAATGCTCTATAGCAAAATGCTTTTATGATAATGGTATGGGCTTGTCATTGGTCATTTAACCTGCCAGCCTACGTCATAAGCTTATTGATCACTTTTCGAAAATGGCTCCTTATATTGAGCACTCTATTTTTACACGATTTAGTAATAGGAAATGGAGGACCCATTTGATAGTAGAGTTTAGGCTCTACCTCACAACAATTAAGAGTGTGATTTAGTCATGGATGATTCTAGCTTGGGGGTAGGGAACCAACATTGGCTATAGAGATAAAAATTAAGATGTCTTATGAAAGTTCACTTTTGCCTACACTAAAAGAGGAGTTCCTTATGTTTAAGAAAACAGCACATATTTTATATTTTCAATTTCAAATTTTTTTTCTTACCCTCTATATATGTTTGTCAAAAAGCTCCCTATAGATTGAATTTTGCCTATGTGACTGATTATTTAACAATAGGGGACTTTTTCAAAAAACTGCAAAGAGGCTTAGTGTAATTAACTATTTAACAAAAAATTCAGCTGGAAATTGGTTTACACATCTACTTATGAAAGAATTGGAATGGATTGGCTTTATATTTATAAGTTGCAAATCACATAACCAACAAGGTCAAAATTTGACTAATGAATATACCCAAATTTCTAGTATTTATTGCATTCGAGTAAAATAACATTATGAATTTTTTTTTCTCAAATTAAACATTACTTGCAAAACAAGTTTTTAGAATCACCAAGATTCCTTTTTTCTAGAGTAACTTATGACTTCTTAAAGTTAATGGGCTTGTACCTTTTTTTGTATAATTTTTCACACATGCTCTATATCTTACCTCTTAATGTAGAAAAGCACTTTGCTATGAAATTAGAATTATATAGTATTAAACTTGTGCATATTTTTGTATCAATATATTATAAAAACTAAAAATTGTGCACTCAAGTTAGATCACAAAAGTGACAGTTCAAACTCTATTTAGTATCTTCATTATTAGATGAATAGCAACGTGGAAATTAGCTGAGTTTTGTGTATGCCGAAAAGAACACCTTGAAACGTAATCATTTCCTCATTCAAAATCATACAACTTATAATTTATCTGTAATGCAAGTACATAATTCTATAATCGTTGATTATCTAGTTTCATTCAAAGATACAATTCGTTGTGAAATGCGACATTTTTTTTATGTTATTATAGAATGTTAGAATCATCGTGAATGAATATAACTATGTTCAACTAGATATACTAATGAGACAATTTAGAGGCTTCGAGACGGAATTATACAGGTTTATGATGGTATTATGATATTGATATATTGTGAATATTAAACTTTGTTCCTAGTGAAAAGTTTTGGATTGCATTCTCTTTTTGTTTATCCTTACGTGATGTTAGTAGAACTTGCACTGTTGAATTCTGACATGGCTTGTTCTAGATAAAAGCCGGTAAACTTAGTCAATCAATTAAGTTGGAAAATTATGTCTATTGCAATGCTTTATTTCAAACAAAGACATTTCATTGTTGGATCATCTTTCTTTAGAAAACCGATCTTCATTTCGTCTTGTATGAAATTTACTTTATTTCCGTTGTGATCTCAACCTTAGAACTTTGTTGTTCCAGGTCATTGTTTCAAGAATGAGATACATTTCATCTCAAACAGAGCGTATGGTACGGTTTGTCGGTCTTTCTACAGCTTTGGCAAATGCAAGGTATGGGTGTGAGAAAAAATCCATATATTTGATATTGATTCCTCTTGCCACAGTAGTTAAAGTACACTTCAATCTATTCCATACATATGGAACTTCATGTTTTGACAATTTGCTTAGCTTCGCAATCAACACCTTTTCTAATCGTTGGACCTTCTATTCTTTATTTTATCAACTCTATCTTTACTCTGTTGTTGTGTAGTTCTCTCTATCTATTCTCATGCTTTTGTATAATTGAATCTAGCTGATAAGTAGTCGCTTTGGGAATCTTTTGCACCAAATTCTAACATCTCCATCACTATACTTGTTGCTTTTATAATTTTATTGCATGTCATTTTGAAGTCTATTACTTATGTGTGTTGCAACCAAAGTTTTTTCTTACATATTAAAATGGCTGAACACATTTGTAAATGCACATATTATACAATATGCTTAAGCATGTGTATCTTACCATCTATTTGCATTGCTTTTCGGAGGCCTAACCTTTTCACCTTTGTAAAATAGATTTTGTTTGTGTAACATTGTTTTGACAAAAATGTCTCTATAGACTATGGTGTCATTTGGATTAAGTTTATGATGGTTGTTAACTAGCATTCTTTGTTATTGTTAGTTCAGTGGGTTTCATATATATCATATAATTTTGTTAGAATTTTAATTTAATGACGAAGGAACCTAAAATAAAGTTCATAGGATTCTAGCATGCAAATTGGCATGGAAAATTTTACCAGGAAAAGGTTGACCTGAGTTTCTTGTCAGGATTTGAGAAAATTAATTTTGAGTAGAATTTCTAAATGCGCATTGCACAATGAAGTATGGTAAAATTTGGCTATGTTACATTCAAGGATGAGGAAAATAACTAAGCACCAAAAGATTGAGATTAGTGATGTTGTATGCATAGAAGAAGACATATTGCAACCATGGAGATTTATCAATATGGGAATAGGTGGCAATTTAGTATAACACAGTACCTTTTGTTGATTTTTACTGTAATGAAAGGAGGAAAGGTATTGATTTCTTGTAAAATTTAACACAGTACCTTTTGTTGATTTTTATTGTAATGAAAGGAGGAAAGGTATTGATTTCTCGTAAAATTTTGTACAGAATAAGGTTACATATATATGTACAAGTAAATCAAAACTAATTAGGGAATGTGGTCCCTATAATCAAGCCTGTAGTTAAGCCTTAAAATATTCTACCAGCTACATATTCTTATCTACATAATCTGTAATACTCCCCCTTAAGTTGGAGCATACATATTAATCATGCCTAGCTTGTTACAAATATAATTTACCCAAGCACCGTATAGAGCTTTTCTGGAAATATCTCCAAATTGTTCACCTGTTTTGACATCATGTAGGTATCAAGTTTTATTGCACTTTTTCACGAATGAAGAGATAATCAATCTAAATATGTTTAGTTCATTTATGAAACACAAGATTAGAACATCGTGCTTAGCTTGTTACAAATACAATTTACCCAAGCACCGTATAGAACTTTTCTGGAAATATCTCCAAATTGTTCACCAGTTTTGACATCCTATAGATATCAAGTTTTACTGCACTTTTTCACGAATGAAGAGATAGTCAATCTATATATGTTTAGTTCAGTCATGAAACACAAGATTAGAAGAGTATGTAGAGCAACTTGATTATCACACCACAATTTTGTTGGTATTGAGGCTTGAAGTCGAATTTCAGATAATAGTTGATATATCCACATTATCTCACATGTTGATTTTGCTATAGATTTGTATTCACATTCTGCATTAGATTTGGATACAAAATTTTGCTTCTTGCTTTTCCTTTAGACCAAATTTCCTCCAATAAAGAGACAGTAGCTAGTAGTAGATTTTCGTTCAATCTTATAACTTGCCTAATCAGCATATGAAAAATATTCGATGTCAGTATGTCCGTGATTTTCATTAGTATCCCTCATCTAGAAACTCCAAGGTGGTTGCTCCATGTGCACTTCCTTGTGAAGGTCAACATGTAAGAAGACATTTTTTTATTTCCAATTGTTGTAAATGCCAATCATAAGTGGTTTCCCTAGAAATGAATAGATAGATAGAGGTTAGTTTAGCAACAAGTGGGAAAGTGTTAGAATAATCCATACCATAAGTCTGAGCATAGTCTTCTACCACAAGTTGTGCTTTAAGTCGAGCCATTGATCTATCATAGTTGACTTTGACTGCAAACACCATCATAATTGACTTCGACTGCAAACACCCATTTACATCCAATAGCCTTTTTTCGATAGGTAAGTTCGCTAAATCTCAGGTATCAGTAACATCTAAAAGTATTCATCTCCTCTATCATAGCAACAAGCTAAATAGGACGAGATAAGGCTTCGTGAACAATTTTTTGGAATCGTAGAATCAAGTGCGACAACAAAAGAATAAGAAGAGGAAGACAAATGACAATAAGAAACAAAAGAGGAAATAGGATACGTGCACTGACATTGACCTTTGCAAAGAGCAACTGGGAGATCATTGGGCGTTAGACTTGATGTCAAAGAAGAGATACATATTGAGCTTCTATTAAGATGATCCATTTTCTAGAAGAGATCGGGCGAATAGGCGGTGGTTATGGTTGCGTAGAGGTAACATTTGTGGTTTGATAGGTGATTTGTAAACTAACAATTCATTGTCCTCCTTAGAAATTGGAGAAGTAGAAAAAAAAAGGGAATGTGTTCCAAAAAGGTAATGCTGGCTCCTTTTTGTAGATGAGAGTAGCCTTAAGAAACACATTTTAAAGATTTTGGGTCTAACTTAGTGACTTGAGGACGAATATCACGAATAAGAAAATTAATACTAAAAATTCATTGTGTAAAAGGGAACAAAGGTTTAGTTAGAAAAAGAATATTATAAGGAATCTCACCACAAAGAATACTTGAAGGCATGTGATACGACACCTCCACCTCAGCTTCTTAAGACTTATTTTAGGAGGAAACCAGTAGTTTGATTTCAACGCACGTCTAGTAGTCACATCTCATTACACACATCTAGTAGTTATCCCATTATTTTAGCTATTCTGTTATTTTACCGATTAGGTATTATCTTTTATTGCGATTAGGAGTCTAGCATTATAAATATCTGATAGTGAGAGAAAGTGAGCAAGCTTGAATTATTAACCTATTTGTTTTGGAGTTTAGTCCTCTCCACATGGGCTGACTTGGGAGTTTAAGATTCTTTCAAATTTATCAATAAAATTCTATTATTCAGTTACTTCTATTTTCCTTCTTTTCTGGTTCCTATCAGCATGCTATTGATCAGAATAGGTTGCAGAGACTACATTTGCCAAAATGTTTGGTAACGTGCAATTGGAACAAGAGTGCTCCGGCAGTTTCAAGGAGATGATAAAATTTTTCTTTTAGCTACATTATTTTGAGATGATTTGTCAACATATGAGGATTGATGTGTTGTGGAAAATTTTTCTTTGGCATTATCACTTCTCCAAGTATGGATAGATAGAGACATTAAATTGTGTTTTTATTTCAACACAAAAAGTAGTAAGATGGAAAAATAATTCAAAGCGATTTTTCATTAAATAGAGCCAAGTCACACAAAGAAATCGTCAACAAAAAATAACAAAATATTGAAACTTAGTTTTGGACACAACAAGAGATGGACTCCAAACATCATAATGTACTATTCACAAAGAAAACTAACTTGTTTAGTATCCTGAGAAGTGAAAACAGATGATAATGTTTGGTAAACTGATAGTACTCACAATCTAAGTAATATACATATGAAATTGAGGACATAACTTCTTCAATAGAGGTAAAGAGGTATGTCCTAATCGATAATGAGCTTTAAAGGGAATTAACACACCTAAACAAGTTATGGGTCTTGGCACTTGAGTATGCAGAATATAGAGACCTTGTATGAAGAGGGAAAATAGAAAATCAACACTGATGATTTTCGTGGCTCGGTCAATATGACCTACGTCCATGGTAACTTTCTTCTTTCTTTTGTTTTTCTTATCTCTTTTGTACAATATTTACGTCCATATATATAGGGTACAATCATGATCTAATTTAGGAAGAAAACACAATATAAGGTAAGGAGAAAAATTTAGGGAAGTTTGCCTCCTAATTAGGAGCAAGTTAGGGAGATTGAAATCCTCCTTGATTTCTCATGATTTCAACCAATAATCTTCTTCGTCATAAGATCCTGAAAAGACAATGATTAGGAAAGAATAAGATACAATCATACAACTATTTAAGGCACAAATGAATTTACTCATACATAGTAAATTAAAGGAAGTCCTAGTAGGTTCAAGACAAAGGAAAAGGGTAGTAATGGAGTGTTGTTAACAATGCCAGAGCCAATAGCAAAGGAAGTGTATTCATAAGTTAAAGTAACATGGGAAGGAAATGGGTGTTTTTGCATGGTAGAAAAAAGATTAGAATTACCTATCGTATGATCTGAGGCACCAGAATCAATAACCTATTGTGAGGAAGAGCAAAGAAGACATGTAGGCATGATACCTGAGTTAGCAATAGCATTGACAGGGTGAGCTGAATTTTTCAATGTTTCTTGTTATCGATTGAATTTTACAAATTCATCGACAGAAACTGTAATTGTCTTCTCAGCAGATGAGCTACGTGTAGTAGTAGTAGTTGCAATATAAGCTGAATGAGATTTCTGATATTTCTTTTACAGCTTGTAATACGAACATTTGGTATGGCTCGACTAATGACAATACCGACAAATAATTTCCCCTTACATCTTGATCCTTCTTGTCTTAATTTCCTGTCCTCAATTATTATTCATACGAGATGACTTTCCAATGTGAAATCTATTTTGACTCACTAGAGCACTAGAAGTTTGAATGCTAAGAGTAACAAATGCTCTAACATCTATGTGGAGTATTCAAATAAAGACCTCATGCATGGAGAAATCTTAGCCCTAGAAAGAATTTGAGACTTAAGAATCTCAAACTGAGAGTTAAGACTAGTCCAATTACTCATTATTGTCATCTGCTCTTGTTGAACTTGTTGGACTTTAACTTTAGGAACAAACAGTAACAAAGTTGATATAAAAAAGGAATTGAGAGAAATTGTGAAGAGGGATTGTGAGAGCTTAAAGAAATCGACAACTCCCCCTCCTTTTATATACTAAATTATTTTATTTATATAAGGTAAATTACAATTATAATCAATCATAATCCCTAAAAATCTTCTTAATCAAATCACAATCATAATCAACCATAATCTCCAAAAATCCTCTTAATCAAATCATAATCTTTGACACTCTCCCTGAAGCTGGAGCATATATATCATAAGCTCTAAGCTTGTTACACAGTTGTGTTACACAACTTCCAACCAAAGACTTGGTGAATAGATCAGCCAACTGGTCTTCAGATTTCACATTAATAGTTTTTATCACATCTTGTTGCACCTTCTCTCTGACAACATGATAGTCTACCTTAATATACGTTGTCCTTTCATGAAAAACTGGATTAGAAACAATGTAAATGGTTGCTTGATTATCGCACACTAGCTCCATAGGTTGAGTTTGTTGAAATCCAAGTTCCTGCAACATATGTTTTCCCAGACAAGTTCCCGAGTTATATATGCCATGACTATATTCTGATTCTACACTTGAACAAGAAACCACTATTTGGTTCTTGCTTTTCCATGAAATTAGATTGCCACTAACAAACATGCAATACCTTATAGTAGATTGTCGATTAGTCCTACAACTAGCCCAATTAGCATCACTATAGGCCTGAACTAAACAATGCCCATGCTTTTTATATGAGCCCTTTGTTAGGATTGCGCTTGAGGTATTTCAAGATTCTAATAGAATGATGTTGAGAAAGAAAAACAGAACTAAAGAAAGGATTTTCCAATCTATCCCTTGAAGACAAAGACTACTTAGAAGGCTAAGAAAAAAACACAGAAGAAGAAGGTGCCTTATCCTTACGTCGTTTGGTTTATATTTATATTTAAATATATATATATATATATAAAGCAGGAAAACTGCGCAATAATGTTATACGACCCAAGTTATACAAGAAGTATCAACGTTTCACTCATGGCAAATTCAAGGGTCAATCTAGTGGGGCGTCCATATAGTGGATGACTTGGCACCTTAATTAATTAATTTCCAGTTTATGCATTTGCTTTTCCCGTGGTTATTTGTTTCAGTTCCTGTTTTTAAGTGAGTAGTGGAGTTGTGGTAGGAACTCAGTTGTTATTTTCCCTAAGGCTATATGTTGCCAATCTGTGCAAACGATGGGTTATGAGAAATACACAGGTTCCAGGATCCCTTAGAGCCGGAAAAAATAGGTTGTTACAAGAAGACAAACGCAATTCCTAGTAATATACCCCAAACCAGCCTCGATCCTAACACAATCCATCAGCCCCAACCCACAATAACTTAGAATCCAACTAAAGATCAACCAAGAATCCAACTAAAGATCAACCAAGCATCCAACTAAAGATCAACCATGTGTTAGGATCTAATTGAGGCTTTAAACCTGAGATTAAATGAACATTTAGCTAATGTCAACTTGAGTGCAATATGCTGAAATTGCAAGTCCAAATCACTAATCTACATGGGAAGCAACAAGCTTTACTTCTTGGGTTTTTGTTACTTAATATAAATAAGCGATAGGACACATCACCTGATAGCCACTAGGCTTTGGGTTGACAACGTAATCATCAAATTCACCATCAATAGGGGTCCACAATCTGCATATTAAGATAATAAAATGAAGAAATTACAGTTTTTTCCTTATAGAAACTAAAATTCATGTTCATCATGCCAATGGCAAGCCTAAACTTTTAGCTTGCAAAAGGTTTGTCATTGTCATATTATATTTTAATTAGTAAAAGCTAAAAAGGAATACAACAAGCGTGAAATTGGAAAATAAAACATGAGGTAAAATTTTGCAACAATATCATTGACAATTTTATATCTTGAGGCTTTCAAGTCTTACCCCTCAGTCTATGATCCAATCAAGATTTTCTGGATAAACAATTTGTGACAAAGATGGAAGAATCTTATGTGGCCTATAAAAGTAAATATAAAGAGAAGGAATGGAGCCAAAGAATTAACACGAGGTTTAACATGGTTTGGCTATAAAGCCTGCTTCAATAGACGAATTATTAGAACTAGGTCTTTATTAGGGTTTATGTAAGTTTCGTAGTACAATCAATCCTTATTTATAAGGTGACAGACATATCTCATCATAACCACATTCCTTATTAGGAGGATATATATAATATTTTATATTGAATACTAAATATCCAAGATATTAAACATGCTCAATAAGTTTCATTGAACGCAAAATATGTTCTAAATTGCAAGGTGAGTACAAACAAATAATTGGCGTACCTGTGAACTATGTTGAGAAGACTGTAGCAGGACTGAATTGCTGGTCCATTTAAAGTTCCGTTCTTATCTCCAACAACAACCCTCAATGCACGAGTATCATAAACTTTATTGATGCCAACATCTTTTCGCTTCATCTACAAAAGAGAAAAATAGAAATGTACTATATCCACATATAATAAAGAGCCTCTATAAGAGCTCCTTAAATTTACAAAACTTCTAGAGTAACTATAAAATCTTTTACAACATAAATAAACCAATAACAATGTGGAAAAAAAACTAGTGGAGATTAATTAAAGAAACCCGAAGATTTTTTTTCCGAAAATTAATAGATTTCATTATAAGAAAAAATATACAATCTAGATGACAAAACTAGTATAATCCATAGAATCGTCTACATCTTGAGATCGAGGGAACTTGCGAGACCCCTTAATCCAGTGTTACTCCAATCCCCATCTGCTCTTCATGTTACTTGTCAGATTCTAGGCAGCATGGAGTGGAATGACAACAAGGGCCATATCCAAGGAGATTCTAGCAAGTCTTAAAAAGTTTGATGAAAAAAACAAGGTGGAGTTGGTTAGGGAAATAATAAGGGAAGAAATAAAAAATGTTACTTTCTCACCCTAATAAAGCCCTAGGACTGGATGGATACAATGGGAGATTTTTTCAAAAACATTGGGATATTATAGGGGAAAAAGTGGTAGAAGCAGTGGGAGAGTTCTTTAAGAAAGGAACAATTCTCAAGATAGGAATAAAACATTTCTCTACCCTGTTCCTAAACAAAGCAATGTAAGGAAGTTAGCACAATCCAAGCCAATAGCTTGTTGTAACTTCCTATACGAAATTATCACGAATATAATAGCTAATAGATTGAGAGCAAGCCTGGGAAAGTTAATCAGCTCAGAACATAATGCAATCAACAAGGAGAGATCTATGGGAACCAATATCCTACTATGTCCGGGATTGTTCGAGGGGTATAATGCTAAGAGGAGAATGAGAAACTGCATTATAAAGATGGATCTTGCAAAGGCCTATGACTCAATCAACTAGAGCTTCCTATTTAATACAATGGAAGCAGTAGGTTATCCTCCCATGTTCAGAAAATGGGTAGAGGAATGTGTAATCACTGCTTCTATGGCAATCCCAAAGGATGGGGAACCTACAAACCTGATCAAAGCAAGGAGGGAACTAACGCAAGGGGACCCATTATCCCCTTACTTGTTTGTAATTTTCATGGAGGTATTGTCAACTCTCCTCGCGAGCAATATGCAGAAGCACCCAGAATTGTGGGGGATTCTGGGAACTTAGGAAGACTTAGATTTGTGGGGTCAAATGGAGACAAACCAATCCAAGCTCCGATTGAAGTTCTACAACAAGGTGTCAAGAAGTGGAGTACATCTCTTGTGGGTTTCTATCTGGAGAAGAGGTTAGCTTTTCCAGTTGTTAGCAAGTGGGTGAGTGCTACATAGAGGAACAAGAGGTTGGTGAATACTATGGTAAACGAAGATGAATTCTTTGTATTCAAATTCAACACCAAAAGAATGCACAGAAGGTGTTAGACGCAAGGCCATGGAACATAATGGGGCATCCAATTCTTATTAAGAAGTGGCAGCCTAGAGTTACCTTGGATAGAAGCAAGCTTCATTCAATTCCATTATGGGTGAATATTCACAAGGTTCCATTGGAGTATTGGTCTGCAGAGGGTATGAGCTATATTGCCAATAGGATTGGAAAACCCTTAGGTTTTGATGAGAATACTGCCTTAATGAAGAGGATTGGGTTCGCTAGAGTTTGTATTGATGTTGATATATCAAGGAAGCTTCCAGATACCCTTAGAATCAAGAAGCTAGATGAGAAACAAGAACTTGTAGAGGATTCAATAGGAGTAACATATATATAAAGCCAGTTAAGTTGGCCTCACACAACAGCTTAAGTTATTGTGATGAAACGTTCATTTAACATGGTATCAGAGCCTTTGTGACTAAGTAGTCGTGAGTTCAAATCCTACCACCCACTAATTATTCAGCACAAGGTAGAGTGAGCTAGTGCAAGTTTCAAGCTCAAAGGGCTTTCACTTGAGGGGGTGTGTTAGTGAATATATAAAACCAATTAAGTTGGCCTCATACAACAGTTTAACCTATTGTGATGAAACGGTCACTTAACAAAGGGATAATTGGATAGATGTATGGTTAATGATAAGTGGATAGAGATATACCCATCAAGCAGTGCTATGTTTGATGATCCATCTGTATCAAACCACAGTCCAATATTAGTGGAATGGTTAACAAGTGTCAAGAAGAGGAAAGCCCCATTTAGGATATTCAATCACTTGATGAACAATCCTGAATTCAGAAACCAGACTACAATTTCTTAGGATATTCAACTGAAAGCCTTGAAAACCAGACTACAATTGCTTAATAGAGAAATGGTACAACCAGAATTAAAAGCTAAAGTTGAGACATTAGAGGAGCTAAAGAAATATCATAACAAATTATTGGATAGACCAAAAGATCTGGAAGTGAGAAGAGTAGAATCTGCACAGTTGGAAAAGTATAATCAACTGCTGATTAGTACCAATAAACAGCTAAGGTAGAAATCTAGAACGATATGAATGAAGGAGGGGGAGAGATGTACTAAGTATTTTATGAGTTCAATCTTAGCCAGGGGAAACAAGAATTTTATTAGAATGTTGGAAGATGAAGTAAGGCAGATGCATAAGGATCAAGAAAGTAAGAAGGGGGTTGCCTTAGAGTCCTTCACTAAGCAGTATCAGAGTGGAATGACAACAAGGGCCATACCCAAGGAGATTCTAACAGGTCTTAAAAAGTTTGATGAAAAATACAAGCCAGAGTTGGTTAGGGAAATAATAAGGAAAGAAATCAAAAATGTTACTTTCTCAATGAACCCTAATAAAGCCCTAGGATTGGATGGATACAATGGGAGATTTTTTCAAAAACATTGGGATATTATAGGGGAAAAAGTGGTAGAAGCAGTGGAGAGTTCTTTAAGAAAGGAACAATTCTCAAGACAGCAATAAAACATTTCTCTACCTTGTTCCTAAATAAAGCAATGTAAGGAAGTTAGAACAATCTAGGCCAATAGCCTATTGTAAATTTGTATACGAAATTATCACGAAGATAATAGCTAATAGACAAAGAGCAAGCATGGGAAAGTTAATCAACTCATAACATAATGCATTCAACAAGGAGTGATCTTAAAAAGCTCGATTAAGAGGACAAGGTGGAGCTAGTTGGGGAAATAACAAGGGAAGAAGTTCAAAATGTTACTTTCTCAATGAACCCTAATAAAGCCCCAAGACTAGATAGATACAATGGGAGATTTTTTCAAAAACATTGGCATATTTTAGGGGATGAAGTGGTAAAAGAAGTGGGAGAGTTCTTTGAGAGAGGAACACTTTTCAAGGAATGGAATAAAACATTCATTTGCCTTGTTCCTAAACAAAGTAATGCAAGGAAGCTAGAACAATTCCAATCAATAGCCTGCTGTAACTTCCTATACAAAATTATCACAAAGATAATAGCCAATAGACTAAGAGCAAGCCTAGGAAAGTTAATCAACTCAGAATAGAATGTATTGATCAAGGGAAGATCAATGGGAACCAATATCATACTCTATCAGGAATTGTTAGAGGGGTATAATGCTAAGAGAAGAATGAGGAACTGCACTATAAAGATGGATCTTGCAAAGGCCTATAACTCAATCAACTGGAGCTTCCTATTAAATACATTGGAAGTAATGGGATATCCTCCCGTGTTCAGAAAATGGGTAGAAGAATACGTTACCACTGCTTCTATGACAATCGTAGTGGATAGGGAACCTACAAACCTGATGAAAGCAAGGAGGGGCTTAAGGCAAGGGAACACTTTATCCCCTTACCTGTTTGTAATATGCATGGAGGTTTTGTCAACTCTCCTCGCAAGCAATATCCGGAGACACCCAGAATTCTAGTTCCATTGCAGATGTAAAGGAATGAAGATCACACACCTAGCTTTTGCAAATGACTTGCTATTGTTTTGCAGATCGGAGAAAAACTCCATAAACCTAATCTTGCGAGTGATGGAGGAGTTCCAAGAGATCTCAGGCCTTAGATACAACCCACAAAACAGCTATTTCTACTTATCATGTAACTCAAGTAGAGAGATAGCCTCTAAAGCCATTGAGAAGGGATTAAAAATAGGATCTTACCTTTTAAATCCTTGGGGGTACCAATATCTCAAAGAAGAGTCGATGCAACCGACTGCAAACCTTTGTTGGACTCAATCCATGGAAGAATCAACCACTGGAGTAATAGGTTCCTTAGTTATAGAGGCAGGCTTATTTGTACAATACTGACAACCTTACTAATTATTGCATTAACCATTTGTCCATTCTCAAAAGTATACTCAAGGAAATTGATAAGAGACTTGGATAATTCTTGTGGACTGGCTCCAACTGGAGGGTTTGGGCATCCATTCTGCATAGATGATTCACAAGGTGAGTAAAGGACGTAATTTGTGGTGTTTGTGCTACAAAAGGGAGGCTCTATGGGTGAAATGGATAAACAATGTTTTCATAAAGAATAAAAGTATTTGGATATTAAAGCCAACTCAGGAAATGTCAGGAACCCTGAAGGAAATCCTAGCAACAAGGCCATGGATGCAACAACAGGTATTCCATAGGATTGGGAATGGAAAAAAACGTCTTTTTTGTATGATAATTGGCATAAAGGTCCCCTATATCAAGTAGAAGAGGTTCAACCCTTGAAATTGTTGGTGAGTCTAGAAACTAAGGTGAGAATATTAATTAGAAACATTAAATGGATAGCCATTCCATAACAATAGAAGAGCCAATCTGGTAATAGAAGTTCTCATGTATAGTAGGTTACAGCTATATTCAATATATATACAAGTGTCTATACTAAATAAAGTATCAGATTTCCTAGGATACATGGAAATCAGTATCTTATCCTAATCCCTAGAAATCAGGGATTCATAAGATTTCTATAGCTATACAATCTTCTAGATAATACTGCAT
>JANKOE010000006.1:53821816-53852972 GCA_026284465.1 Erythroxylum citrifolium
TACTCAAACAACACAGGTTCCGGGATCCCTTAGAGCCGGAAAAAATAGGTCGTTACAAGAAGACAAACGCAATCCCTAGTAATATACCCCAAACCAGCCTCGATCCTAACAAATAACCTGTAGGGGATTCACAAAATTACCATTTTTGGCTGGTCCGAGTCAATTTGCATAAATTGACTCACGACACTTATATTGAATGAGATGCCCAAAGTGACTATGGATTTGGAGGGGTGAAGCAATAGTTGAGCAGGCGGTATAGTTAACCACAGTTACTTTAGCCTTACCTCTTCGACCGTTGTGAATTGCTAGAACAGACTTGTCACCACTTTCTTATGTTGGTCCCTTCAAGGATCGAGATATTCGTGAATGTATCTCGGCAAGTGGTGGGAGTTCAGTGCCACCCAGTATTTGGGCTCGAATTGTTCATATTCTGATCTTAAGTAAGCCAAGTGTCTCATAACGAATAACTCTTCTTTCTTTTTAGAAGTTGATCCTTATTTGTTGTAATCAGTTGGGGTGCTAAATGTTCTACAAATAGATTCTAAATTTTTGAAAATGTTGGTGTTTCTCTCCCTTCTCACACTTGAACGGTTCCACAGATAAATCATATACACTATTAACATTATTGAAAAATAAAAGTCTCAAATACTCCCATAGTTCCTTTGCGAAATTCACATGTTGACACATGTTAGCAATATTTAGCTCCATGATATTCCTGAGGCTTGTCATTATTTGGTTGTTATGTTGTTCCCACTTGTGCTTGGGTGACTTAATATCAAGAGTTGGGTTTGTGAGGTGCTCATACCTGCCTAGGCCTTTGAGATATACAATGACCACCTTCTCCCAAGCAATATTTCATTCTATTCAATTTTTGATTTGTGATTTGTTGAATCGTAATGGGTGGCTATCCTTCAACATTTTCAATTTTGGAGTCACTCATGATGCAACCTGTATAGTAAGATGTTAATGACAATTGAGTGAAGAACGATAGTGCAAAAAATTGAATGTCTAATATCAACAACTGTGCAACGACAAAAGAGCGACCGAGACAAATTCAAACCACTATGAGATACGACTACGATGGAACCAACCATTATGGTTAAACACACAAACCCAATTTCTAGCAATTAAAGAAAAAAAACAACGATTCAGTCCATATCAGAAGGGTCAACAGAACGTCACTAGAAGGTGGCGTGTGCGCTACACGCATCGGCTGACTAGTGGTTGCCGGTGACTTGTGGGAGCTTGTGAGGCACTTGTTGTCGTTGCCTCTTTCTCTGACTTCGGCATTGGTGGCTGCTTAAGGTGTTTCTGGGATTAGATTGTTAAGGTTAGTCTTATTTTTTATTTTTTATATTGAGAAAGGTATGGGTGTGAGTCACCGGTTGTGAGAGAATGAAAGTAGAAATCAGGAACGGGATTAGAGAACCTGCTCTAATACCATGATATAAATGAGTAATTTAGAGAAATTGAGAAGAGGGATTGTGGATGCTTAAAATCAGTAGCTCCTTATAATCAAATCATAATCCCTAAAAATTTTCTTAATAAAATCATAATCATAATCAATCATAATCTCCAAAAATTCTCTTAATCAAATCATAATCTCTAGCAAAAGTATTTAATTCTTCATATATCTTTTTGAAAGTCATAAAATATGCTTGAAGAGATTGGTCTTATTGTTCAGCTTGATTAAACCCCATGCATACTTTATAAATATGTGAAATGTTCCCTTTTCTTGAATACAAAAAGTTCAAAATACTCCATCTTTTTTGACATACAGTGATTAATTAGACTGGCGACTTCATTGTCAATAGAATTTCAGATTTGTAAAAATAATATGACATCATCTATAGCCATTCCTTATGAATATGGCTTAATGGTGGATCATCGGTGAGGTGATATTCTTTTAAATGCTTCTGAGTTAAATCTAAACTGTCTTGCACTGGTCCAAATAAGTGAGACCAGTCAACTTATATTCTTCTATTTAGAAATCACAAGAATAACATCAGTCACAACCAAGTGTTTTTGTTCATCAGCCATAGAGGCAAATTAGTACAATGAATCAAGGGTATCCAAACAAGTTCCAAGACAGCCAGAGTTGCAACTAAATTGGTCCTTAAGAAAGCCAAAAAATTGATATTTAAAGCAATACTTCTTATGCTTCTAAACCAAACAAAACCATGATGACTGGGAAAAGAAAAATAAGGGCAAACTACCCTATTTGGGTTTTGAGTGAAAGAACTTGAGAAACCAAAGCCCCAATAGCACCATTATGTATGGAACCATAGAGAAGCAAGGATTGAGCAAAACCAAGTACACAGAGGTGATGGAGAGGAGAGGTGATGTCGAAGAACTTGTTGGAGGGCGAAACATCATTGTGTGTGAGATGATGCAGAAGTCTTAGGCGGCGTGTGAGGCTCAAATTTAGGGCTTTCGGTGACTGGTCTTCAAGGAGAGGTCGGTCAACTGGTGGTGCTCCCAAGGAGCTGATGGTGAGGGAAAATGGTCACCTAGGACGGGTGACCACAGCCAAAGAATTTTAAAGTTTTGCTCCCCTAGGCAGAATTGAAACTGAAGATGGAAGCTAAGGTTACTGCTCATTGGGCAGAACGAAAGCTTGGAAAAAAACTCAAGAAACCAAAGATTAGCTCTTATACCATGTAACAAAATGAGGAAAGGTATCCTTTAATACTTTGTAGAGAGTAAAGTTACATATATATACAAGTAAATCAACACTAATTAGGGAATGTGATCCCTCTAATTAAGCCTGTAATCAGGCCTTTAAATATTCTATAGTTACAAATTCTTCTATATACAATCATTAACGTTTACAATTAATTTGAATAAGTATTTTCATGAAAACATGCAAATTCAGACCATTTCTGCCTGCTCGGAATTTGTTTTCATCAATTTTCCCAGTTGTGACCCTATTTATTTTGTCTTGGTGGCTAGTGTATCTTTGTTTTCTCTTTGCCCTGTTTTTCCCTACTAGAGGCGGAGTTAAAAGTGATAAGGGACAAAAACATCTGTGATACGTTTTGTTGGTGTTCCCTTTTTTTTTTTCTCTATTTCTTTAACTCTTAATTTTCTTTCTGCGTGTTTGTCATCTTATTATTAATCGTGACCTCTCTGCTTTTACATTTAATTAGTGATTTGGCTGATTGGTTGGGTGTTGGTGAAGTTGGACTCTTCAATTTCAAACCAAGTGTGAGGCCTGTGCCTCTTGAAGTACATATTCAGGTAAGAAGCTTCAGTTCTCCATATGATTTTTCATCTGTTTCTGTTTTATGGTTCTTGTGTATTTCAGTTCAAAGTTTTATGGCATCACTTCCCAAATCTCATGCTACTTGTGTAACACTTTTTCTTCCATATGACCCTGTCCCTCTTCCTCCTTTCCTCTGAGGTTAGTGGGTATCTTTGACATTGTTGAGCTTTTGAAAATTTCCTTGATGATTCCTAAGTTTCAACATAAACATATGCAAATTAGGTGCAAGAGAAAAGATGAAACATATTTTTCAAAACACGTGGGTCTTAACTCTTAACACCTACTCTTTTAGCTTTCAAAACTAGAGAACATATTGTAAAACTGGGAACATATTGTAAAGATGATTTTTCGTCGAGATTTTTGGGTATAAGGGTGCCATTTATGTGATGGTGCTTATACTAAACTTAGTTATAACGTTACACTAGAGAGAATGATGATCACTAGCTTTTACTGACATTGCATATCATTAATTTTGCTTCCTTCATACTCTTAGTGAATGCGTTTGATGCCAATATGTTGAGGGTTTTGGACTCTGAAATCACTTCCATTAGTCTTTTTATCACATTCTAATGTCCTGAAGAGGGTGCTGGAAGAGGGAACTAGTTATTTATGTGAAATAATTACTAGCATGATCTGGAATACTGGTTCAGAAGACCTTCATAGCCATTGACTATTTTTGGTCAAGCAATAATCTACTCTATATTTTTGTGGTTTCCATGATTTCATGTACCAAGAAAGATTATTATTGTGATTTTTGTCTGAGTTTATTGATATTTCAGATCTGAGCATTATATGTTGTCCTGCTTGTTATTTCCTTTCTGTTGTCAAGCTCTTTGTACTCGCAGAATAGTGTAGTTTCCTCTTTTCTATTGAGTCCAGGTGTAATAACTTAAATCTAATCACAAAAAGAAGGTATTCTTCGTTAAACCACTACCATCAGAATCTTTTGATTAGGATAAAATGTTCGATGGATCTCTGGTACAAGATTTTGGTTTTAAAATTTCTTGATTCAGAGAACTGGCTTCTCAAACTGCTATTACAGAAAGGAAAGTTGTGTTGTATGTTTATGCAACTTGACATTATTGAGGGTTTGAGGGGATGAGAAGTCCCATTCTCTTGACAAACACCAGTAACTCCTATTGCCTGCAGAAACTGCTTTTTGACGGTTTCTAAAAGGATGGGAATGTGTGACGACTAATGCAATTTGGTCATTCAATCTTTTCTTTTATGTTATATGATTTCAATCTAATATTACTTTGACGGACATTGAATAGGTTAGGTCTATTTGTTTACTGTTTACCCTTTTTTTTAAAAAAATCTTGTGGTTGATTTGAAAGTGCAAGACTTGGGAACTTATGCATAAATTTTTTTTGAAACAGGGATATCCAGGGAAGTACTATTGCCCAAGGATGAACAGCATGAACAAACCAGCTTATGCTGCAATATGTACACACTCACCTACAAAACCTGTTCTGATATTTGTCTCATCACGTCGCCAAACAAGGCTTACTGCATTAGACCTTATACAGGTCTGATGATATTTCTTTTTGGGAAAGTATTATTCCATATCATTTTAAATTATTTAGTGTTAGATTGATTGTTCTTTGTTTTCGTTGTGTAGTTTGCGGCTTCAGATGAGCATCCAGTGCAGTTCCTGAGTATGACAGAAGAGTCATTACAGATGGTTCTTTCCCAGGTCACTGATCAAAATCTTAAACATACCTTACAGTTTGGCATTGGGTTGCACCATGCAGGGCTGAATGACAAAGACAGGTCTCTGGTTGAGGAACTTTTCTCAAACAACAAGATTCAGGTATTTCCCTTGCCAAATTTATTTTATTGTGGTACGTTATGTGGTAAAGGATTCTTATTTGAGAAAATTTTCTTTTTGTTGCATCATAGGTACTGGTATGTACAAGCACTTTGGCATGGGGCGTAAATCTTCCTGCTCATCTGGTCATTATCAAGGTGAGTTGAATTATATATAGTACTTCGTTTCAGATTTTTTACAAAAAAATCTTTGGATAGGATAAGTATTGAGAAAATATACTTATGTATGTTCATTTGAAATACTTTTGGTATACACTACATACTTTAATAACAAATTATGCAGTTTGCCTAGGTCCTTCATATTAGTAGCTACACAGAAATGCAAACTTTTTGGCTTGTATATATAGACGATTCCTGGGCATGTATTAAATTCATTTGGTAAACAAGCTGTGTTTCAGCAAAGGTGAACTCAAGTACTTTAGGCTTGTATGCTATTCTCTTTACCTGCTCATCTGAAGACTTGTGTATAAATTTGTTTGAAGATTTATTTATTGTCACTAGGACACTATTTCTACATATTAATTTTTAGAGTGTCTGTATAAACACTTTAAAACAATTAACAGATGGTTCTATTTACTAAGCAACTCTTGTGATTTTGTTCGACTCTTGCATTTTTTCAACATACTTGGCTGGATCACTGAAAATTTCATTCTGAGTTGAGCTCAGGTTGGGCTCAAAATAAATTCTTATTCGCCAATGAAACTTGATTAGAGCTTGAGCTTGAGGGAAAAAAAAAAAAAAGCCCGAACATGGTGAGAACTGGCTCACTCGACTCATGTACTCCTACATGTGATAATCTTAGCAATACTACGTGGGATTGCATTATTTACTTTCATCAAACAAATTCAGTGCCTTACCTAGACTAGGAGTTCAACTAACCTGCTCGTGTACTCTCTAAATGTCCAATAATCCAAGATAACTTCATATCTGAAAGATCTCATAAACATCACATTTTTTAAGTGAATTTTGAGGGCTTTTATCTTTATTAAAACAACTCCTGGACAAAATTTCCAGCTTGAATTATGACTTTAATATAGAATGTACATGGGGAAAAAAACTACTATATTGAATGTTGATCAAACAATAAGCTGTAATTTCTGACTTATGAAGTGGCCACAAAGGACTTGCACTTGGATTCACTATGTATAGCGTGACAAGCAAGCTGTGTCAGATATTAATTAATACTACTTAATGGAACTTGGCCATTGTAATCTATGCATGCATCCTATTTCAGGGGACGGAATATTATGATGGAAAAACAAAGAGATATGTTGATTTCCCAATCACAGATATTTTGCAAATGATGGGTCGTGCGGGCCGCCCACAATATGACCAACATGGAAAAGCAGTCATTCTTGTTCATGAACCCAAAAAAAGCTTCTATAAAAAGGTGAGATTAGATACTTTGACTCTTTAATTGGTTCTCTTTTATGTATTCTGGAAATAATACAGACATTTTCTGTTTGCAGTTCTTGTACGAACCATTCCCAGTTGAGAGTAGTCTGAGAGAACACTTGCATGATCACATAAATGCAGAGATAGTTAGCGGCACAATTTCCCATAAGGAAGATGGATTACATTATCTGACATGGACTTACTTGTTTCGTAGACTGGTATTATTTTTATAACTACTGATTGATAAAGAGTTTGCAAGTTAACTTTTGCTAATCACTTATTGACTAGGTAATCAATAACTGAGGGATAATCCTTCAGTTTGCTATTCCTTCATAACGATTTAGAATATTTCTTTTTTACTGATGTGAAGTATTCCAGTGCTGAATTAGCTATAAAGCATAGAGAAATAGAAAGTAATATAGTAACATATATATCGACGGTGTGCCTCAAACCATTTGGCTTATCTTAAGGTCACCCTCATATGTGCCATTGTTTATGTCTTGAGCTTTAGTTCCTTTTCTCGTTGTAAGAAACTATTCAGAAGTTGTACCTTTATAGTAGTTGACTTTTCCAACAAAGAAAACAATATTTCTTTTTCTAGACATATTTGCTTTAAAAAATGCATACTGCAGTTATTGAGGAAATGCTGAATAATTTTTTTCTGAAATTACTGAAAATTGTTTCTTGTGTTTGCTTATGTTCTCTAAAATATGAACCCCCTGCAGATTTGACATTTTTTGGATATTTTTCTGATGAATACCTTCATGCAGTCTTGTTACTTTTTCCTTCTAACCTGTATTGCATTTCACCTGTACATCAAAATTCCCCGAGTCATGCTGTAACGTTTGTTCTAAAGATGGTTTGATATCTTCTGAAGCTCTAGTGACATAATAATGGTAAGAGGGAAATGCAAAAGCAAGTTCTAAAACATGGAATGTAAATCACAATTTGGTTTGCTTAGCGAAAAATCAATTGGTCCTTTGGTTGGCAATTAAGGTATATACTGATCCTGTTATACGAGTACGGAAACTGCAACACTTTGGGGGGCACCGAAAGTGAAATATCATACTTCTATTTAAGAATGAACGATATGTCCCATAAGGTAGTTGAAATATACTGTAGATATGATAATATGCAATTTTGCACCACTTTCCTATTAACAGATTTTCATTATCCCATGGTCTTTAGGAAATTAAATAGTCATCTTCATTAAGATAATGCTTGAATGGAGATGGTAAATTCCTTATATTAACTAAAATTGTGACTTGGTCTTGTGCTAAACTTTTCTTCTTGTTCTCCCAGATGTTTTTAATGTGACATGAAAGTGAACCTGTTCATTATTGCTTGTAATCTGCCCAAGTATTTACTTCAGGGTGGAGGGGAAGGGTTTATAAACAAAATAAGATTGGAAAAACTGGGTTCTTTCTTGATTTACATTGTTTTCTAAAATTTACTGAGCTAGATTTGGAAAGTTAACTTCCAACCTGTTTGTCCTTCCATATTAATAAATGCTCTTTCTAGGCAAAGAAAGATGGTGTTTGTTATTTAATAACTGTTCCATCCAGGATCAATGCTCTTTCATACTTTCAGCAATATGCCAGTAGCCAAAGTTGATGAATTTTTATTTCAGATGGTTAATCCAGCCTACTATGGATTAGAGAATGCAGAAACTGTTGCCCTGAGCTCTTATTTGTCTAGGTGAGATGAGTGCATTTCTTCTAAATTATTTCATGTGGTTTTATCTTCTTCTGAGCATAATACAGTTTCAGGTTTGGATTGGTCAGAAAAGATAATAGTCATGAATTTGGTAAAGGTTTTGTTCAAAAATAATTCATATTGTTTTGTATATAAAAGTATTTCCACTTATAACATGTATGCTTATAGTATCTTGTAGAAATCAAGGCAAAAAATATCGCCATTGTAGCTTTTATTTGTTAATTTTGCAGTTTAATTTATTGTGCTTACATAAACTATCAGAAATATTTTAGTCTGAATGAGTCCTGAAATGATTATTGCATGCATGTTTTTCCTTTATCAACTGTTTCTGTTGGTTTAGTGGTGACAATTCTATGACAATTCATATTGGCAGATTGGTGCAGCACACGTTTGAGGATCTGGAAGACAGTGGATGCATTAAGATGAATGAGGACAATGTCGAGTCTACAATGTTGGGCATGATAGCTTCACAGTACTACCTTAGCTACATGACTGTCTCGATGTTTGGTTCAAACATAGGGTCAGATACATCTCTTGAAGTAAGTACTTTTGAGAAAGTTATGGTATGGGCTTTCAATTTTGTTATTATGGTTTTGTCTTCTAAGGTTTACTTGGTATAAAATAGGTGTTTCTGCATATTCTATCTGGTGCTTCTGAATACGACGAACTTCCTGTGCGGCACAATGAGGTAATTTCTTTTCCTCTCAATCTCTTTTCAATTCTAGCTGACCGGGAGAGCCCTAGCTGTAGTGGGATGTATATAGAATACATAACTATACAGTCCATTGACTTTATGCAGTTGTATATGTATTCTGAAATTACTAATAGTATGAAAATTTCTGCTAGTTGTTTCTCGACATTCTCTTGAGAGGATCTTGATGGGCGATAATGTGATGTCATTTGTTCATCCTTTCTTCTTAGATGCCCAGCAGCATGTCAGATCAGTCTGTTTGTCACAAGTGGTTATTCTAGTTTTCTACCCTTTGGTTATAAGAATGAATTGTGTATTGTCGTCTAATTTCTAGATTGATGATTCAGTTGACCAGTTGATCTTTCCTGGAAATGGTGATATGCAATGATTTAGATGTGGAAAATTATCATGTACATACTATTTGTAAAGACCCTGTAAGAGATGTTTCCATTTCTTTTATTGCAGGAAAATTATAATGAAGCCTTGTCCAAGAGAGTTAGATATGCGGTGGATAAAAACCGACTAGATGATCCTCACATCAAAGCAAATCTTCTATTTCAGGTCAGCAGTCATCATAATTTCTACCATTGAGGCTTCAATTATCTGTTCTCCAAATTTCCAATTGTTCTGCTTCTGCAATAATCTTATTTGTTCTATTTTCTTTTACTAATTTCTTTACTGTCCTTTTCTGGACCCAGGCATATTTTTCCCAGTTGGATTTGCCAATAAGTGACTACGTAACCGACTTGAAGTCAGTATTGGATCAAAGCATACGCATTATCCAGGCCATGATAGATATATGTTGCAACAGTGGATGGCTTTCCAGCTCAATAACTTGCATGCATCTTCTGCAAATGGTCATGCAGGTATAAGCATGTTGATTATTAAAGAACTCTTTGGACAACAAAAAACAAAAATAGCTGTCTTACCGATCACATGCTTCTGTCAATGCTCATATATACATATATAGATATATCAGACATACTAGTTTATATGTGTAGAGGGGATGGAGTGAAGTTTAAAATTCACGAGGAAATTGCTTAAGAGGTAATTAAGCTTGGCAAGAAATAGTTCTGTACTAAGCAAGAAAATGGGCTTCATGAAACAATCGAAGAAGAATTGGAACATTGTTAGAAAAGAGAAGTTTTAAAATACAAAAAATGAAATCAGCTGTCACATAAAACTTTTTATTTCTGCCGACAAACAATCTATGCTTACAGTTGCAGGTTTTAGAATGAGAAGAAAATGGAAAGGACAAAAGATAACAGTAGATCTCACAAGGAAAGAACGATAAGAATTATTTTATTGAATTTTCGAATAAGCTAAATGTGCAGACAGTCTATTTGTCGAATATGTAGTGCTTTGCAGAAAGAAACTGAGATTGAGGATTATACTAAAAATGAATGTAAAGAATTTATTCAATTGAAGATGCGCTCTAATTTCATTATCATCACTTTGTTTTTTCAATTTTGCCTCTAGTTACTTATATTTCAATACTATTCTTTACTCTTATGTGTTGTTCAATTCCTTTCGACAATTGTTTTTTTGTCCGACATTGTTGAGTTTTTTCTCAAAGTAGGAATTTCTCAATTTTCTTTGCAAATGACTAACATCCTCTAGTACTCCGATAACATATATTCTTGTAATTAGTACCAATTCCAAAAGGAATTAATGCATCATTTTTCTGGGACTGGACACAATTGACTCAATTGTTCCATCAAAAAAATTGTGCATTTGAATATTCTGCAACAATAATCTCGGTGACAATTATATCACATCCCCAACTTCATCTAGTGTACTAATAATTTAGGCTCATGAAGACCACTAGTGGGCAGTCTCCAAGAATTTTAGCTGGCATTCAGAGGAATATAACGTAACTGTACCTATAAATTATCAAATAGTTTTTTTTTATATTACAAAGAATGAACCTCTGTGAAGACGATGGCTTCATCATCCAAATTTATTATTTCCTAAACCATAAACGTAAAGCAACTTAATGATTGAGACATGAATCATTAAGTTGGACCTACATATTTGCTTCTTTATCCACACATCAGCTTGTGTTGTCACATAGGAAAGACATGGGTGGAACACCAAGGTAGATTTAGGCAAGAATGCTTTTTTCTTTTTAATTATATACTTTTTGTTCCTCATTTGATGGTTGATTAGATGTGAAATGTTTTAGCCGGTCCTTTCTAATAATGGGGTATTTTCTCAGGGTTTGTGGTTTGATAAGGATTCTGCCTTATGGATGTTGCCATGCATGAATTCTGATATTGCACAGTCGCTAAGTGAAAAGGGAATCTCCACTATACAACAGTTGTTAGATCTTCCCAGGGGTACCTTGCAGGCAGTGGTTGGATCTTCCCTTGCTTCAAGATTACAGCAGGTGCAAAGTTACCCTTTAAATTTTTGCCTCAAAACTTCATTCTAGTCACGAAATATTTCTTGGTGTTCTTGTTAGGACCAATAACAATAACAATAAGCCTAGGATATGGAGAGTGTACTCGAGGAGAAAGAAAGAGGGGGCTGAGAGGAATGATGTTAGAGTTACGTAGGAATATAGGGACTGAATGGGTACAAGGAAATAACATAATGTACGTAGGGGTAGTTAAGAGGGGGGCTGAGGAGAGAGAAGGGTATTCAGTAAGAAAGAAGTGAGAAGTGAGAAGTGAGAAGTGAGAAGTGAGATTTTAGACAGAGAGAATTCATTTTCTCCCTAAAGAGCAAATTCTAGCTCTGGTATAGAAAGTGATCTATGGATTCACTTGTAATAGCAGTGTTGATCAC
Source organism: Erythroxylum citrifolium (assembly GCA_026284465.1). Classification (NCBI taxonomy): domain Eukaryota; kingdom Viridiplantae; phylum Streptophyta; class Magnoliopsida; order Malpighiales; family Erythroxylaceae; genus Erythroxylum; species Erythroxylum citrifolium. Next base: position 53,833,504 of record JANKOE010000006.1, read on the forward strand.
TGATTATAATCAATAATTTACTTTCCTCTAGCATACTAAGCTAGAGTTTCTAACATTGGTCCGACCTGTCGGATTACCAATATCAGGAGAGAGGATCAGCTCATTTTCGGAGACTTGAGAAGTTAGCGCAACCCACCTTGATGCCACCCAATATGTCCGATAGGGTAGACGTGCTGGAATCCCGTATGGCGAATCTGGAGGCTAGAGTTGAAGATATTCAATCTTCCATGTGGATGGTAATGGGAGAAATGCAGCGAGCTTTGCTACTAGAAATGAGCAAAATGATGGGCAAACGACCGGAGGAAGGACAAGGGAGTGACGATGCCTCAAGAAGGGGGCCCCATGTGCTAGGAGAACGGAATCCACGTCTGGGGCAATCAAATCCGATGGAACATTCCTATGACACTATGGAAGAATATAGAATGTCGGTCCGTAAGGTGGAATTACCCATGTTTGATGGGTCTGATCTTGTGGGGTGGATCACTAGGGGGGAACTGTATTTTGAAGTTCATAATACTTCCGAACCAATAAAAATGAAACTAGCTCTCTTGAGTATGGAAGGTTCCACCATATATTGGTTTAACCTTCTTCGAGAGACAGTGAAAGAGTTGGACTGGGAGAAATTTAAGAGAGGCCTTATCGATCGTTATGGAGGGAGAAGATTTGATAATCCTTTTGAAGAGCTGTCGGATTTGAGGCAGACTGATTCGGTGGAGGAATATATTGAGGCCTTCGAGTTTATCTTGTCTCAAGTGGGTCGACTATTGGAGGAGCAGTTTATGGGGCACTTCATGAGTGGCTTGCGAGCTGATATTCGAAGGAGAGTACGTACGTTTGGACCTGTGAACAGGTACCAATTGATGAAGATAGCGAGGGCGGTGGAAGATGAGGTAAATGGTGAGTACGAGGGTGTCGAAGGGCTCTCGAACGCACGTATGGACTTCACACCGAGGGAGTCCCTTTAAGGGAAATTTCTGGGTCAACCCGACCCATCGTGAGACGGAGCCTCCAATCTTGACGGGTCGTGGGAGGTGTTGGGGCGGGAAGAACTTGGGAACTAGCCGGGTCTCAAACCGATCCCCATGCGCAGCACCGAATGGTCGCTCCACCAATGGCGACACCCACCAGGCGATCGGAAGGTGATAGGAGGGGACCGACGGAGAGGAATCAGGGATTGCGTCATCTCTCATACCAAGAGCTCATGGATCGAAAGGCGAAGGGTCTATGTTTCAGATGTGGGGAGAGGTTTCATCCTCTTCATCAGTGTGCGGAAAAACAACTGAGATTACTGATTTTGGATGACAATGAAACCTTGAATGAGAATAGAGAAATTATCGCATTGGAAGCAGAAACTGAGGAGAGTGACATAGCTCTGGAATGCCGAACCATGGGGGTGTTTGGAGTGAATGGAGCACTGATACCTGAGACTAAAACTATGCGGTTGGCAGGGAAGCTACAGGGAATTCCAATTGTGATTCTAGTGGATAGCTGGGCCAGCCATTACTTCATTTCTCCTAAGCTGGTCAGTGGTTTGGGGTTGACAGTGGGGTCAAGCAAAGCATTAGAAATCAAATTGGGAGATGGCCATAGGGTGACTACTCAAGGGAAGTGTGTGGAAATTCCTATTTGGGTGGGAGACTTAGAGTGGAAGATTGATGCTTATGTCCTGGATTTAGGAGGAATGGATGTGATCCTAAGGGTTGTTTGGTTACAAACTTTAGGAAAGGTCATAGTGGATTGGAAGGAGATGACTATGCAATTCCAACATGGACAAAGTGTGCAGCTACATGGTAATGCAGGATTTCAGGCCACACCAAGGAGATAGTGTGTATTATGAAGATTCAGTGTGCTTACATGGTCTCCTTGCTATCTTAAATGGTGATTTCTTATCGGTTGAAGGGGTCCCTATAATGGAAGAGCAACAGATGCAACTTACCATCAAAGAGGATCGGGAGCTGAATCATGTGTTGGACAAGTTTCCGGGGGTATTTTTAGAAGTGCAAGGGCTGCCTCCTAAATGGAATCACTCACATGCTATTGTTTTACAGCAGGGGCAAGGCCCTATTAGTGTTAGACCTTACAAATATCCTCATCATCATAAGGATGAGATTGAAAGGCAGGTGCAGCAAATGTTGCAAATGGGAATCATTTGCCGTAGTTCTAGTGCCTATTCCAGCCCGGTGATCTTGGTCAAGAAGAAAGATGCTTCATGGAGGATGTGTGTAGATTATAGAGCACTAAATCGGGTCACCATACCAGACAAGTATCCTATTGCGGTGGTGGATGAATTATTAGATAAGCTGAATGGTGCCGGATTCTTTTCTAAGCTAGATCTCAAATCGGGGTATCATCAAATTAGGGTCACCAGGGAGGACATTCACAAAACAGCCGCCCCAGCCACATTTCATTCAGTTATGAATGATATTTTTAGACCTTTCCTTAGGAGGTTCGTGTTGGTTTTTTTTGACGATATCCTCATATATAGTGCTGATTGGGATACTCATCGTTTACACTTAGCAAATGCTTTGGAGGTCTTACAAACAAATCACGTTATAGTTAATAAGCAGAAGTGTAGTTTTGGAAAAAGAACAGTAGCATATCTAGGTCATGTTATTTCTGCACATGGAGTGGCAGTGGATCCAGTCAAGGTTTCTTGTCTGGTGAATTGGCCTGTTCTTCATAATGTGAAGGGGGTGACGGGATTCCTTGGTTTGACAGGATACTACCAAAAGTTCATTATGAACTATGGAAAGATAGCCAAGCCTCTTACCGAATTAACAAAGAAAGATGGGTTTCATTAGAAGAACTCAGCAGCCTTAGGGTCTTTTGACACTTTGAAGAGGGCTCTAGCTACATCTCTGGTATTGGCTCTTCCAAACTTTTCTCAGACCTTTGAAGTGGAGTGTGATGCTTCGGGCAAGGGGGTTGGTGCGGTATTGATGCAAAATAGAAGGCCGATTGCCTACTTCAGCAAAGCCCTATCTGAAGGCAATCTTTCCAAATCTGCTTATGAGAAGGAATTAATGGCATTGGTCTTAGTAACCCACCATTGGCGCCATTATTTGTTGGGCAGACCCTTTGTTGTTTATTTGGATCAAAAAAGTCTCCGTCATTTGCTACAACAAAGAGTATCCACTACGGACCAACAATGCTGGATGGCTAAGCTACTTGGGTATCACTTTGAGGTAATTTATAAACCGGGATTTGAAAATAAAGTTGCTGATGCTTTGTCATGAATTTGTGAAGAGGCTGATTTGAGGAGCAGTATCTCATATCCATTGTGGGCTGATAGTCAAATTCTTCAGCAGGAGGTGGACAAGGATCCTATTCTCAGTGGTATTATAAAGGAATTGCAGCAAAATCCAGCTGCAAAGACAGGGTTTCTTTGGTACCAAGGAGTTCTCTTATACAAGGGGAGGTCAGTGATTTCAGCCCAATCCACTTTCATTCCCTTGCTTCTAAAGGAGTTTCACTCTTCACCTATAGGAGGCCATTCAGGTTTTCTCCGCACATATAGGAGGATTGCTAACAATCTCTATTGGATTGGTATGAAGAAGTCTATTCAAGACTATGTTAAGTCTTGTGACACATGTCAAAGGCAGAAATATGCAGCTACTTCTCCGGGGGGTCTGTTACAACCCTTGCCTATTCCCAACCAGATTTGGAAAGATATCTCAATGGATTTCATCACGGGACTTCCTAAATCTAAGGGATATGAAGCAATATTGGTTGTGGTGGATAGATTATCAAAATATGGCTACTTTATTCTTTTGAAGCATCCGTATATTGCCAAAAGCGTGGTTGAAGTATTTGTAAAAGAGGTAGTCCGTCTACATGGAGTTCCATCATCAATCATAATTGATCGTGATCCTTTGTTTGTGAGTTATTTTTGGAAGGAATTGTTTAGACTTCAAGGTATATGCTTAAAATGAGCTCCTCTTATCATCCGGAAACGGATGGGCAAACCGAAGTTCTCAATCGATGTTTAGACACCTATTTGCAGTGTTTTGCTTCCGAACAGCCCAAACATTGGTCCTATTGGATTTCATGGGCTGAACTATGGTAAAACACTAGCTTTCGTGTATCCACAGGTTCCACACCTTTTGAGCTAGCCTATGGCAGAAAACCTCCAACACTAGTTCGGTATTTACAAGGTGAAACGAGGTAAAGGCTGTGGCAAGAGAGTTGGTAGATAGATACGAGTCTTTACATCAGCTCAAATACAATCTTCAGCGAGCTCAAGACCAGATGAAGAAGTATGCAGATAGGAAGAGGACTCCATTATCCTTCATGGTGGGAGAATGGGTATTTCTCAAGCTCTGCCCTCACAAACAACTTACTGTGGCCCGACGAATTAATCAAAAACTAGCGGCCAGATACTTTGGTCCATTCCAAATTCTGGAAAAACATGGAGCTGTCGCATATAAACTGAAACTTCCCTTACATTTGAGAATCCACCCTGTTTTTCATGTGTCTCAATTAAAGAAAGCTGTGGGGCACTATACGCTTGAGGAAAATTTGCCAGAAGGCATGGAGGTTGAATTAGAGGATGTGGTGGAACCAGAATTTGTCCTAGCCAGCAGAGTTATTACAAAGGAGGGACACTCAATTCGACAGTGGTTAGTTCATTGGAAGGGCAAACCGATGGAGAATGCTACATGGGAAGACGAATGTGTTCTTCGGAGTCAATTTCCTCATTTCAGCCTTGGAGACAAGGTTGCTCTTCTGGAAGGGGGCAATGTTAGGACCAATAACAATAACAATAAGCCTAGGATATGGAGAGTGGACTTGAGGAGAAAGAAAGAGGGGACTGAGAGGAATGATGTCAGAGTTAGTTAGGAATATGGGGGCTGAATGGGTACAAGGAAATAAAAGAATGTACGTAGGGGTAGTTAAGAGGGGGGCTGAGGAGAGAGAAGGGTATTCAGTAAGAAAGAAGTGAGAAGTGAGATTCTAGACAGAGAAAATTCATTTTCTCCCTGAGGAGCAAATTCTAGCTCTAGTACAAGAAGTGATCTACGGATTCACTTGTAATAGCAGTGTTGATCACTGAATATAATCAATAATATACTTACCTCTCGCATACTAAGCTAGAGTTTCTAACAGTTCTATGGTTCTTTAAGTCAAAATATCATGCACTTGTTGGACTAGAAAACCTTTCTTTTTCTTGCTTCTATATTTTGATTAATCCATTTGTTTACTTGGTCGTTGTAGCTGAATTTTTGGTGAAGATAGGCACATGGCAGAAGTAACATAGTTGCACTCACAGGCACATGTAGACGTAAGGAAATGTAACCATTTCATATGTTATGGTTGTTTTGGCAGGACCTGCAGCAATTTCCTCGTATTCAAATGAAGTTAAAAGTACAGAATAAGGACCTTCATGGAAAGAAACATCTTGTTCTTAACATCAAATTGGAGAAGATCAACTCCAGGAAAAATACTATGAGGGCTTTTGTACCTCGATTCCCAAAGGTAAAATCTCATCCTCTCTTACCATTATATACGGTTGATGGGGAAAAAGAAATTTACTGAAGGTTGTTCTTTTGCAGCTAAAAGATGAAGCATGGTGGATAGTGCTTGGTAACACGGTCACCTCTGAACTATATGCCATGAAGAGGGTTTCTTTCTCAGATTGGTTGGCCACTACCATGGAATTGCCATCTACTTATACGACTTCAAAGGTCAAAATTTCCAACCTCATATCAGTTCTCGTTTCTTGTCATATTTGTAAGCATGTCTCATATGGAAATCTACCTCCTATAGAAAAGGAAAAATCTTACATCTGTACATTAAGTCTAAACATGACAAGGAATGTCTTATGCATAATATCGGCAGTAAGTGGCTATTGTGCTTATATTTCAAGGAACCTTATTCGGTATGACAATCCCTTCATGCATGTCTTCCACAAAAGAAAGCTAAAATGTCACTTGTAAACTTCACTGATTCTGTCTTGTTTTCCAGGGCATGAAATTGATGCTAGTTTCAGATTGTTATCTCGGTTTTGAACTAGAACATTCTCTTGAAGACCTTTTTTAGGTTTCAGCGGGTGAAACTTGCATTTACATTTTGAAGATAATAGGACCAAGCACACTCAAAAGATACCATTAAACAAGTATCTGGAGGAGAAGTTCTTCATTCTTCCATAGAAAAATTCCGGAAACATCTTCTGAAACAAATTCTCGGATAGGATATACGGTTTGGAGGAATATGATAGATGTATTATAAACATTTTACTCTCTATGTTCAGTGGATCTATTTAAATGTACAGTTTTTATTTCAGCTAGGGAGCACAACGTAGAGAGTAGATAGTTACCACAAGAAATAATTGGTGTCAATTAGTATATGTGTGTGACTTGCAATTTACAATTACAATGATAGGTAAAGATAATCAAGAGACACATTTGTTTTCTAATTTTGATCCAATCCGAAGCAAGATTTGATTTGAATCTATGGAGGTAAAGGCCCTTGTCAGTTCCCACGGTCGAGTTGATGAATTAAATCCCATTCAGCATCGAAGAACCCAGCATCTTTCATCTCTAACATGCATTATCCAATAGAAACTCTTCCTCCTGCGAAGATGATGAAAAAATGTCATACATGTAAACTCCTCAAGATTCCAATGAAAATTTTCCTAGCACAGTTAAGAATCATAAATAAAAAATGGACAATCACCTGGAAAAAATCTGCTAAAAATTTCGCATACAGGAAGGGAAGATAAAAACAGTGATAGCATGTAAGTGTGAAGATATACAACCTGCAGCAGCAGAAAATTTGTCAAAACTTGGAAGTGGCCTATGAGAGGTGTAAAATGCCATAGTTTGCTTTGCTAACTAACGTATTTCATTCTTACCAAATCCCAACACCAGCTCCAATTCCTGCTAGCCCAGAAGCAAATAATGCCACAGCATTTATTACAAACATCACAATAACGTAGTTGTAAAATGCTGGTCTGGCTGCAAAGATGGGAAAGACCTCAAGTCAATCCGATAGCCACAAAGATGCAACAGTATGATTGTTTTACTCACGGGGCAACTTGTTTCTCCATTTCGAGAAATGCACAAATAATATGTATCCATGAACTGCAGCAAGGAATAATTTGTGGATGATCCACAAGCCCCACGTCATCCTTTGTGTACTCTCAACAGCATCGATGAACTGGCACCCAACTTAAATATTAGAGGGGAATAAGAATCAATATGTTATCGGTCAATTGCAAAAATGTGATGAAAAGAAACTTTTTTTGTCAAGAAGAAGAAGGGATGGTTATTTCCTTTTTATCCTTTCTACAAACTTTCATCATTTTACATGGGACCGTATGAGATCACAAAAAGAATTAGGTCAGTGGCATATCGATTGAAGCTATCAGATGAACTTGCGAGGATTCACAATGTCTTCCATGTATATATGTTTCGCAAGTACCTAGCAGACACTTCACATGTAATTAGAGCACAACCGGTGAACCTAAAGGAAGATTTGTCTTTTGAGGAGGAACCTGTGCAGATCCTCGACCGTAGAGAATAAGTTCTACGTAATAAGATCATTCCTTTGGTTAAGGTATTGTGGAGGAATCACACGGTAGAGAAAGCTACATGGGAGCCTGAGCATCAAATACATGCATTGTATCCCCACTTGTTTGAAAATGTATGCTAGTTAAGTTTTGAAGATGAAATTTGTGTAAGGAGGGGTGATTGTAAAACCCCTAACCTTTCCTTTCATTGAATATAAATTTTTATGTTTGGTGAATAGTATTTTTGGATGAATAGTGATTTTTGGAGGACCCAACCTCGAAATATTAAAAATTATCCGAAATAAGCATTAGAGTCTAATGATAATGAAATGGATTGACAATAAGTCCAATAAGATATATTTCAAGAGTTTCGAAAGTTTAGGACTAAAATGCCTTTTTTGGAAAGTAATGGGTATTATTGATTTTAAACCCATTCAATAAATTTTAAAGCATCCACTCAATAAGTAGTGACCCTAATTCGAGTATTTCATGGTCAATTTGATAAGACAGTTGTGGAATATTTTTAGGATTTAATTTGGTTAGTTGGTGAATTAAATGCATTAAAGGACAATTTGGTCTTTTGTATGCATTAGAGGACAATTTGGTCCTTTTGGTATTCATGAAAGTGTAATTTGGTCATTTTACATGGTGTTGGTGGAAGGATGAGTCATTAGAAGAGAACCAATAGGAAGGTGTCATGTGGAATCCATTAAATGAGTATAAAAAAGTATAAAGTAAGACATTAAACTTCATTCTTTAACATAACTGTGAGTGTTGAGAGGAAAAAATGTGAGATACCAAAAAAAAAAGTGAAAAGAAGAGAAGTAAGTGTGAAGGTCGGCCAAAGAGAGAGAGGAAGAAGAGGGCTTTCATTGTTGATGGGTTTTGATAGAGATTTGAAGAGATCTTGATCAAGTAACGTTATTCAGCAAATACTCAAGAGATTGGAGGAAAAAGTGGTAAGTTTTCCTAGGTTAAATTCCTAATTTTTGTGGATTTTTAGTATGGGATGGATGTGCTTAATATGAATGGTGCCTTAGTGTTATTTTGGTGTTTCTTTGCATGGAATTGATTGAATATGACAAGAGAGTAACATGTAGTAGAATTCTGTCTTAAGTTTGTTTGAACCAGTGCCATTATTTTGGCCATAAATCGGCCTATAGACCTCCAAATTAGACGATTACAACTAAAAATGAAACATAAGACATAGTACTAAAAAATTCCTAGAAGAGACCCTGAACTAATTCTGGTTGAATCATATTGGAATTTAAGATTGAAAATGGTGATCTGATGTTGCCCTATGTTGGAGCAACTTGTGATGTTTGGTGCATATTTTTTTGATTTAGAACTTTAAATGGCCTCATTTTTGATGATATGGAAACTAGAGAGATAGGGGAACAAATGTCTAAAAGACCTCAAAACCTAATGTTAACAGATACTATTTGAAAATTTAGGAACAAATGGAGGTATGAATTCTAGATAAGGGTCATAACCGTGACTCATCATGCATGATAGTGATATGGTGAATTAAATTGAGTGAGATAGTGTTTTGAAGAAACTGTAAGTTAGAATGGATAAAATATGGTATTTAAGTGACTTTCGAAGCTATATTTGGAAACAGAGAACAATAGGTTAGCTTACGGAAGTAAGCAAAAATACAATTAGTGTACGTGTTACTTAATTAAATACTAATATCAAATTCAGTTAAACCAAATTTATAGTTTTAATGTCTTATTTCTAAATTTGGAAATAAATGTCTAAGCAAAATGTGTTTTGTGTAGGAAAAAGAGAGGCATCGAATGCTTGAGTGTTCTTGTTGATAAGTTTGCAAAATAGTGAGTGTTCTTTAAATTGATTTTATGAACGATTTCTATTCTATCGTGAATTGAATATTGATTATGAGTTTTATGTGAATATTGCTTGTATAAGTTTATGTTTTATCAATATATGAATTGAAGTTTGAAAGTTAAATCTTATATGATTTGATTTTACATTAAGATGATGTTATTGGTTGATAAAAAGGGAATGGTTTCTAGCCTATAGTATACTGATAAGTTTTATACATGTTATTATACCGGTGTATAATAATTAACCTAGTATGGATAAGTGATGTAGAACCACCTCCGTAACTAGTGGTTAATCAGTTGCAGGTAAGTGATGTAGGACCAGCCCTATGACTTGTGGTTAACTAGTTGTGGGTAAGCGATACAGAAACAGCTCCATAACTACCGATGTAACTTTCCTCTTCATTCCAACTATCTAGATATTTTAACTTTAAATTGTGCCTTCTTTTTTTAAAAAAATCTTTTGTTCAACATCAAAAACTGTTATTTTTTTTGGTGAATCAGAAATACTTTATACAAAATAATCGTTATGTACAAAACTTGAGTTTCTTATACAAGAATCTCATACTACCAAAAGGAGGGCCTGAGTAACCTATTGCATTCTTACAAGTTTTCTCCATGCTTCACAGCACAACCAACAAAATTCTACAATCATTATACCAAAACCGAATAGAACTATCGAAAGGAGAGAAGAATCAGCTGCAAAAGTAAACAAACAAAAGGCAGCACATTGATTCAACAGTGTGCATAGAGGAAATAAGAAGTGTACTGCCAATTTGCTATCTCTTTTGTATCTGTTGTTTGAGGAGCTTGAATAAATCACCCTTCCAACCCACGGTAGAAGTCTTGATCTGCTGCTAAGATTTGTTTTTACTAATTCCCATCAGTCTATCCTTACTTACTGTATAGTGAGGTGCTTAATGCCACTCTTGTAACTCTTCCCATTTTTTCTATAAAGAACAAGTGCTGTTGACTTGAAAACAAACTTTACAATAAAAATATTAGTGAAAATGACCACTATGATTACCTCCCCTCACTGTTTGAGCTGAGATGTTCCATAACTTAGAAGATTACGTTGGAGGCCAAACTCCCCACATCCTTGGCTTCATCTTTGAATGTACGTGTATTCCTCTTATACCATAAAATGTAAACAATAGTGGAAAGGAGAATTGGAAAAAGGTTATTGTCCGAGGGTCTGAAAAGGTTAAACCAATTGAGAATGGACTGGAGATTTGAAGGGATTGGGATATGTATATGGAAATGGTTGAGACAAAGGTCCCATACGGTTTTGGAATAAGAGCACGCAAAAAAAAGTGGTCAATAGTCTCATTTGCTGAGAAACACAAGGAGCAGTGATTTGGGGTTTGGAGATAGAGAAGTTTACCTCGTGTTTATAGTTTTTGAAGGAAAGCTAGCCACAAAATAAAGGAACATCGAGGGCTATTAGCTTTGGACCAAACCAGCTTAAACCAAGTAACAGTTTGAAGAGGTGGTCTTAGGAAATTAAAGGCTGACCTATTAATGTACCTTTTAGATGGGTGAGCTAACCATTCCAAACTGTCTGAAATTGAACTATTTGGAGTATACTCGAGGGGCTTAAGGTTGCGAATAACCCCTATAGAAGCCTTTTGCCATCTCCACTCACCACTGCTAATAATTTCTGACAACTCTTGCTGTTATTGGAAGATCCGATCTATTAATCGCTATCGGAGTAGAAAAGTCCTTCAGTATTCCGCTTGGGTGTCATGGATCCTGCCATAGCAGAGTAGAAATTCTATTTCCTATCCTAAATCTGAATTGATTCCGTAATTTATCCCTCACAACTAAGATTTTCCTCCAACTCTAGGAACTATTATTGGTTGGTTGGGCGCTCCAGAAATTTTCCCTTCGCAATAAAATGGTATGGACCCACTTAACCCAAATAGCTTCCCTATCAACAAACAAATACCAAATCCTTTTACCTAATAGAACATAATTCCAAGTGGTCAAATGTTTGATCCCTAAACCTCTTTCCTTTTTAGTTCTACAAATGTCACTCCATTTTACCTTGGCAGACGAATTAGAATCCACCTTCCCTGCCCACAAAAAATTTCTAACCTTAGACTTTATATCCTTAAGGATGGAAGAGGGGAGGATGAAAAGGGAAGACCAGTATACTTGGAAAGAAGACAAGAATGAAATGATTAATTGAAGTCTACCTGCATAGGAAAGAGTTTTATGAGTCCAATTGTTTATCCTCTTATCAATTTTTTCCAAGATGGGTAAGCAGTCCCTCCTAGATAACCTTCCTGTCAAGACGGGAACCCCTAAATAACGAATGGGAAGGGTGCCTCTTTTAAGGCCAGAGATAATTTCCATTTGATGAGTCAGATAAGTCACATATGGAGATAAGAAAAATTGACTCTTAGGAGTACTCATTTCCATACCTGAAAAACTGGAGAAAGTAACCAAATAGTCAAGTAAAGTCTGTGCTGAGTTCAAATCAGCATGGCAAAACATAAGGAGATCGTCAGCGAACAAGAGATGAGTGATTTTTAGGGGTTTGCATTGCCAATGATATTTGAAGGTAGGATTAGTGACTATAAAGCCTTTCAGACTTCGAGGGAAAACTTCCATACAAATTATGAAAAGGAGTGGGGATAAGGGATCTCCATGGCGAAGACCCGATTTAAAAATTTTGACGGTGTGCCTTTTATCAAAATAGAGTATGAAGGGGTAGTAATACATTCTTTGATCAACTCAATGAACTTGATGGGGATACCTACAGCAACTAAGGTATTAAGAAGGAAATCCCAATGAATAGAATTATAGGATTTTTGACGGTCCACTTTGAAGGCACACCTCTTTTGGTTATTAGAAAGATGATAATTCTTGAAAATTTCTTGGCCCAAAAGAATGTTATCCCCAATTCTGTGATTCTTAATGAGGGAGAATCTCTTTAAGTCTATTAGCTAAGATTTTTGCAATTATCTTATAAAGCAAATTGCAACACGAGATAGGTCTATAGTCTTGCATTATAGAAGGGTGGGCTTTTTTAGGAATGAGTGAGATGAAAGTTGAATTTAGCTCTTTGAGGAGTTTTCCATGAGTGATTTTTTTTTGAATAGCTTTAGTAACGTCCTCTCCAATGATATGCCAGGTTTGTTTGAAAAAAAACCCCAATGAAACCATCAAGTCCTTGGGCCATATTAGGGTTAAAAGAATGGACAATCGCCTTTATCTCTTAGGCTGAGACATCCTCAGTAAGCGAATTAGTCAAAGTGACAAGTAAAGGATGAGGGAAAAGGCTTTCCACATACTCTTTGGAAGAATGAAGGTTCTTTTTATCCCCAATGGAACCGAGGAAGAACTCAATAAACTCAGCTTGAATCTCTTCTAACCTAACTATCCTGTTCCCATTACCCACAACTAAGGAATTATGTGATTTTTATTTATGTGTGCAAGGAGCGAGTTATGGACAAATTTGATGTTCTTACCCCTTCTTTGAGCCATTTAATCCTGGAGGACTGCTTAAAGAAAGACTCCTGATCTTCTAGAGCCCTGAGTAACTCTTTTATGGCCTCAAATTCCCTATCATGCAGAATGGAAGACCTAGGCAAAATTCGCATTTGATCCTGAATGGTATTAAGGGTCGTTTGACAATTTTCCACTCTAACATTCACATCCCCTACCTGGCTAGAGTTCATCATTTTGATGGCTTTTTTAACTAGCTTGAGCTTAGAAACTACACAAAACATTGGAGAGCCCTGAACTGGAGAGGACCAAACTTCCTCTATGGTCTGAAGGAAATTGGGTTGGGAAGCTAGAAAATTGAAGAATCAGAAAGGAGCAGCTCTCTTCCTCATATTAGACAAAGCCCTAACCACTATCGGAGAATGATCGGAAATGTTTGAGTTCTGGATAACATAAAAGGAATAGGGGAACCTAGAGCTCCATGCTGAGTTAACAAGGGCTCTATTTAACTTCCTTGCTACAAAGGAATCTCCACTTTGTTTGTTGTTCCAAGTAAAATGTAGACCACTTGCATGTAAATCAAACACAGAAATGTCCTCAACATACTTTTGAAAATCACGAAGCCCATTCAAAGTATAGGGACTAATGGATTCTGTTTTAGAAGGTGATAAAAGCGCATTGAAGTCCCTAGCTACCATCCAAGAAAGGTTACCCACTGAGAGATTGATGGAAGAAAGATCAGACCAAAGATTCTTCCTATAGTTGAGATTGGTAGACCTATAAACACAAGTCAGTAAGAAGGAGGAAAAGCAGTTCCTAGGAGACAACTTTAAGTGGAGCAACTGATCACTAGTTCTAAGAATAGAGCACATAAACCTATCTGGGTTCCAGGCAATAACTATCCTAGCATTCGAAGCCTGGTTTCCATTATTGTAAGAAAACCATCTCGGAAACATGGAGGAATAGACAGACTGCAAGTAGGAAGGAGACCTAATCCTATATTCGATTAAACATACAAAAGATATAGATAAACTCCTAAGACAAGCTTTTACTGCTAATTGCTTTTTGGGGTTGTTGAGTCCCCTAACATTCCAAAAAACCAGATCCATAGAACAAAACAACCAGAATCACAACCTACTTCTGTTTCCTCTTAGATTTCCTAGTACTCTTCACAGTAAAAATCCCCTCTTCCCCACCTATAATACCAGAACTGATAGGAACCATTTCAGACAGAGAAGAGGAAGGAATACCTACCTGATTTGCAGCAGATGAATTGGAGTCTTCAAGGTCTCCACTCAATTCTTCTTGTAAGTGAGTATCTTGGCTTTGAAGAGAAGGACTCCCATCACAACTTGCATCTTTATCTCCTTACGTATTCATATCATTCAGAAGAATCTTCTGTTGCACCTCTTGGCCCTCAAAGTGCCCATTTTGGAACTCTGCTGGTCTACTTGGCTTATTATTTGAAGGACCCTACTTTAAGGTAAGTTCCTGCCCCTCTATCTGCTTTTTAGGAGTGTTTAAATTCTGGTCCTAGCCCTGCTCCAGTTCTTGTTGGAAACCAGTCTCAAACCTTCTCCCGGTGGGAGCCCATTCTTTCTTTAATGTATTCTGCTCAGGTCTCCATTCATACTCAACTCAAATTTCCTTGAAAATTAGTTCACCCTCCTCAGAATAAGTAGCCAATTGGAAGGAAGAGGCCACCTCTTCTGCAAGTCTAGCTACACACATAACCGTGCATACGTAATTCTAAACATTTTTGCTGTCCGTGTATCCATTAAAAGGGGTTGACCCACTGCACTGGCAATCCTCCCCAATCCTTCAGTGTTCCAATATTCAACCAGAATATTATGAAACCTAGCCCAAACCGGGGTATACTTGACCTCTTCTAGTTCCCCACCATTTAGACTCCACTTTCGAAGAAACAATGGCTTACCTTGTATATGCCAAGGTCCCTTTTCTAATACCGTGTTCAATCCTACTTTTGGGTCAAACTTAAACAGAAAATTGTTTGAGCTAGTTATGAGTGTTTTTTTTAGTCCGAACTCTAACTAGGATTTAGCCAACACTCTCTGTGCGACTGAAAAACCTGGTCTTTTAGCTATGAAAAAACCAATAAGAGCTAACCTGAATTATGCTGCTCCTTTTTTTGCTAGCTCTGGAGGAGGGATGACATATATCTGGGCTTCCTTGACGTTTGAGGGGTAGTAAGATAAAGATTTATCTACTGTTGATTCCTCCAGCCCTTCTGAAACTACTGCCTTCCAAGTCCTAATGTTCCCTATTTTTCCATTAGTAAGAGATGAGGAGGAAGATTTGGGCACCTTCTCCAAGTGTTTAATCACGCCAGACGACAGAATAGGGTTGGAGCATTGGGGTTTCTGAAGTGGGTCTTTGGTTACCTCGCCGGACGAAGGAATAGGGTTAGGGATTTGGGGTTTCAGAAGTGATTCTTTGGTGTGGATGGGTGTAGAAGGGTTTGGGTTGGAATTTTGGTCTTAGGGGCAATTAGGGTTTATGATGCAAAGAGGGTCGATGGCTGACAAAGGGGTGAGTGGAGATCGGGGTTGGAATGGGGGTGAAGAAGAAGCCATGAATGTAAAGGGAGAAGAACCCACCTGAAATCTCTGCGGTTATGGAGCTCTCGACACTCTTCTCTCACTCGACACTCATCGCTCATCGCAAATGCATTCTCAGTGAAGCTAAAGACAGTTGTTTTCAAGTCTCTTTTCTTATGATTTCGGTCTGATAAACTAGTTTTCAATCTAAGAAGTCTTTCTTCGAATTTAGAGACCTCCCTCTTTTCTAAATTGACCTTGACTTTCCATATGTTGATATCTTTATGTGCTAAAGCAATTTGATTATGCAAAATACTGATCTTTTCAAAGGGATTATTGTTATCAAGTTAATGTATTGAAGCAAAAATTTCTTTCTCTACACTTTGAAGACTCTTTGTAATGTTGAGTTCCTTTTCCAAAACATTTCCGTTAGGCTCCATCTTTTCAAAACCTTGGCTGTAACTCCTTTCACTTAGTTGGGATGTGTTATCTATCTTAAATATTGCATCATTCTCCTTCATCTCGACGCTTCCAACTTTTGATGTTGTAACTCAGACTGCAAATGATTAGTAGATGTAGGTGATTTATATTTCTTGAGTTCAACATTTATCTAGCAACCTAATTTTCTAACAATTGTATTCTTTCCCTTGCAATTTTTAGCTCCTCTTTATATTTGATAATTGTTGTAATAAGACAGCAATGAGGAAAGGTTGATGAAGAAGGAGGGGAATATTGTTAGTTTTAAGGTTAACGATGGGTGAAAATAGGAGTTTGTAAAATTAAGCATTTAGTTAAAGATAGGTTAAATTATTTTATTACTTTACTTAATTTTAATTAAGGATAAATTAAATTAAATTAAATTAAATATTATTTTTTATTTTAAAAAAAGATTGAATCCCAAATAGTTACTTGGCCTATATATGGTCATTTAGACCCAAAATAAATTTTCATATAATAAAAATTTTCCACATCATCAATGATGTGATAGATAAGTAACAAAGTTAACTATCCATTAAATTTTCCACCTATATAAGGTTTATTTTTAACATTTGTATACACACTCACTCTTATTTCTCTATTGTTTTTGGTACATACTCACTTACCTCTGTTTATATACCATTATAGTACTTTCTCACAACATCATCCTACATTTTAATTTTCTTCATTCCACTATTTCACATGATTTTAGTGGTGTTATAATACAAAAAGTCTCTCCCTGATACCTACTGGGGAAGAATACCTATACAAGCTACATACTTATAAATGTTGAGTTTCTCTATATGTAGAAATTTTGTTATCGTATCAACTTTATTATCATTACTATGATTTTCTTTTCAAGTTGCAGTAGTTTATTATCTAAAATCCAATGATAATGTATATCGATATGTGTAACATCCCGTCCCCATATTAAGGGTTAGAACCCCGACTCGTTGATTGGAAGTTAGAATTGTTAAAGGAGGGATCGGTGGTGACTTCTTAGTCCCGATTGATTGAAAAAAAAAGTGATGTGGTCGAGCGACATTTTGCCCCTCGTAAAGTGGGAAATTATTCTGAGGGTCATCATGGACATGAGAGTGAAAAGTTATGAGGTTTAGAAGTTCAGCTACTGTTTAGGTGAACCGATCGACCAACCACCTTGTGTGGGCTTTAGAGACCGAGCTTATTCCTGGAGTTCACGACAATTGTCGATCGGTCTTTTACCTTTCCACTGATACCTAGTTTAGCAAATTTGGAGTTTTGAACCAAGTTCTGAAAGTTATGAAAGTGAGAAAATAGGATGCTAGTTTGGCCGATCGACTTTTGATTGGCCTACCGACTGAGTGAAAACGGGCCGATCGATCGAGCGAAAGTTGGCCGATCGATCGAGCGAGCGCTGGCCATAACTTCTTTGTTTGACCGTCGATCGATCTGATTGTCAAAGCGATGGCTTCCTAAGACGAATAGCGATTGGTTATTAATTGAGACAGTGATTGATCAAAAGGCAAATATCGATCGGTTTTGATATTAAATTAAGAAAGATTAATTTGATCAAGTGAGCAGACTGGTTGAAAGTGAGCTGACCGATTGAAAAGGGACAGTCTAAATATGCTTCAGTGTTTTGGAGTGGCTAGAATATAGCATTGCCATCATGTGAATAGTTACTGTATGGAAAAATCTAGAAGTGGACAGGTGGCTACAAAATAGACAGATGTCCCAATTTCAAAGGTGAGTTTTTAATAACCTTGAAAGATAAGTGTTGTGCTGGCCTTATTTTTCTCTAGAAGATTCTTCTCCAAGTATGTCCTTAGCACATAGTTTTTCACTAAAACGAACGGAAGCAAAACTATGCTTATTCTACTGTGACCGAATGGTCCTCGGTTTCTTTTGCCTCAAGGAAACCGGACCCAAAACCTCTGTAAGATGAGGTATGTGAGTTGCTTGCAAAGTAAGGCTTTGTGCCAACCAATGGTGTCAAAATACGCAGCGGAAGCAAGAGCTAATTTTGGAGCGTACTGTGAGTAGACCGAGATGGTCTCCTTTCATTGACTACTCTGTTTTATTTATAAATGAACTACTGAATGTGTTTGTTTTTGATGGGAGTCGGATAGAAGGTCCGATGAATATGAAAAGTGATTGGGAAATTGAAGTGCTACTTGACTTATGTGTATTCAATCCTAATATGATGTGCTCAATAATGCGAAATTGTTATTGCATATAAATGAAATTGTACCGTGTTCATGTAGCATGCCGGACTAAAGTACGATGAGAGGTAACATGTTGAAATGGGATATGTCATTTATGTTACATAATTCGATTGTTCAATGTGTTCTAAATCATTTGCATATGAGGTCGAAATGGAAAACTGCGTATGAATACGGATGGGATATAAGAAAGTGACTGAGTGAAATGGGCAATTCTGAGTGACACATTCTATGGCATAAATGCATGACACATAATGACAGTTGTGACCAGAGTAGCCACTAATTAGAGCATAAAGCTCAACGCATAATGAGCCCCATAGAGGGACAGTTCAGGCACTCGGTCACAACAACTGGAAAGTGAGTCACATGCATACTGCATAGGCATAATATAAATGATGAGATGAAATTGAATGGGAAACGACTGATCTGAATGATTCTGAATGCAAGATGTGATTAATATGATTGTTATTGAAATGATCCTTATGATGGGCTTACTGTGTCTTATGTGGCATAACTGATTAAATGTATGTGATTGAGTATGATTGTGAATGGGATAACGTGAATTATCTGATTTGTATATGTGCTGATATGAGTGAGCCATCGATGATGGTCACTCACTGAGTTTGCAAAACTCACCCAAAATTTGCAACTATTTTTCAGGATTAGAAGAATACCCCGTTAGCCAACGGGAGTATGTTTACAGCATTCAAGTGAGGAATAGAGGTCGGGATCAGTTCGTGTCTGCATTTCATGTCTTTCATTTTTATATTAAACTGTATATTCCGCAACTGTTGTATAAATGTGTATGTGACTGAAAAAGGGCCCGAATGGCCACATGGGAAATTGTGCTGTAAATTGCATTGTATAATTGGGAAGGGCTTATGCCCTGTTTGTTTTTGACAAAAAGAAATGTATACCGATTTTTGATCGACTGACTGATGCAGCACGCCACCCTCGCAGGATACGGACTCGGATATCATCGTCGATGTCGGGTTTGGGTTTGGCGGGAGCGGGTTGCTACAATATGCGTTGACCTTGAGTGGAGTATTGGATTCTCAGTAAGGTGAAAGTCACTTTGACTATTATTGTACTAGACATACTTTTCTTGATCTTAGTCTAATTCTTAAAAGAATTTTTTCATCCGCAAGAATTCTTCACTTGCTTATTGTTGGGCCCCGTTTCCGAAGCCCAATGATCGGTTCGGAATCGAAGCACAAAAAGATACGCGGAATTCCTAAACTCTTTAACCCTCAAGGGCAAGCCCTCACTATCTAGCATCTCAAGCCCAAAGGTAAGCCCACAAAACAAAGATCACAAAAACTAAATTTGACCTTTGAAAATGGTATCCCTCGGTCTCTAGTTTATGTAGAACCAAGAATCACCTAAATCGGAGCTCTATAGCTCAAGATATGCTAAAAATTCT
>JANKOE010000006.1:53937715-53949173 GCA_026284465.1 Erythroxylum citrifolium
TATGACATAGAGAAGATTTGTCTTTAATAGGTTTACCATTACAACGTAAACAAATTGGCATGTAAAAGAATTTTTAATTAGACATTAGTCTATCTCGACTGGTTCCCAAAATCAGCTTTGTACAAGTCGCCAGAATTAACGCTTTTGCTCCAAACTGATCATCAAAACCCAAGACCCTGCAAAGTTCAACTACACCTACCTGTCGCAATATAATTTTACATGCACAGCTGCTAAACTTGAATTCTGGAAGTGGGAACAAATTATACATTGTCAGACTAAAAATAAAAAACTCTTGCAATCCTAAGGAAATGAAAAGGCCAACCCTTAAAGACTAAAACTTACAATGAAAGCTCTGCTTGGAACAAGCAATCCCCAGATCAGACTTATGAAGAAAAACTTATACACTTACGGATAAGGAAATTTGCAGATAATGAATTGACGTAGCAATAAGTGAAAACCAGATAAGAATCTCAAAGTTTTCTCGAACTACATTACTTTCTTAGAAAATGGTAATCATATGGCAAATTTCAAACATCAGAAAAATCAAAACCATAGAGCTCGATTAAGAGCATTGTGCAAATGCATACGAGCAAATCCAACAACAATAAAGTAAATTTCCAAATCAATGTAACACCTCTTCAACCTAAGAAATACCAAAGTAAATTATCTTATACAGACATCTAACAAATTAAATTATCTTATACAGACATCTAACAAACACTTAACATCAGAGTATAGGAAAAGGTTTCGCTTTTTCAGTATCAAAAGTAAAAATTAGCAATCCGTCACAAAATAATCCATTCCCTCTTCTCATCAAACACTGCCAAACATTTAGCACAATAAAAGCAGACGAAAACAAAAAGAAAAGCATTTGATTTGCAAATATAAACTAAACCTGATGTTTGGTAAGGCGACGGCGAATGGCGCGAGTTTTCTTGGGGCGAAGATCCAGAGGCAAGAACTTCTTGTTCTTGTAAACTTCCCTTGGCACCGCTTTCTGCTTATGAGATATCACCGTCAACACCTGTGCAATCGAGAGCCTCACCACCTTTCTGTTCAAGTTTTTCACTGATCTCAATCAACTACTGCAAAACAGAACAAGAAAATCAGGTTTAGTTGTAATTGGTTCTGCCGGATTCTTGCTGAACTGTACGTTGCCGTTTGGATCCATGCGAGGATTGCTTTCTGTATTGAATTCGACGTTGGGATTCCTGCAAAACAAAGAAGGCACGTCGGGGGTTGTAACCCGATTATCCCCTCCGACGCTCAAGTTAGTGATTTGGTAAAGGTGAAGGCGAGGATGCCAAAACAGAGAAAACTAGGTTCTTATTGCGTACCTTTATCACAATGAGATCATACCTTATATATGAGCTGGATGCTAGGGTTGAGTTTTCACGTAGACTCCTACTTTTGCATGGAAGGTTTTCTGCTGCTAATGGGCTATGAAGAGTATGGATCGGACTTGGGCTTGACACCTTTGACGAATGGATCGATCGGCCCGTGAATCGTTATGAACGAGCCCAGGCTCAACATGGCCGACCCGACCAGTAATAATATTATTTTAGTTGTAAATGATGACTTTCATTATGAAAAAGCATGGAGGGAACTCGACGAAAACCTCATGTGAAAAGCTTTAAATGCTTGATAATGATGACTTCCACCATAAAAAAGCATTAAATGCTCATGGAGGGAAATAGAGAGATAGAAATGGTCCACGTAAACTATTAAATGGTCATGTGAAAATCTGAACAAAAGTAGCATTAAATGGTTAATAAATGATGAAAATTTTTTGGAGGAAAAAGAAAGGGGTAAGGATTGAGTTTTAAATAAATAAGTAGATAGGTTAGTTGAAACAACTATACAGCTCAGTATGAAGATTATTCGGGCTTTGATCTAATTGGTTTCTGTCAATACTGTTAACGAAAGTTTGGAAGGACAGACCCTGATTCCGTATAACTATGGGATGTTTCTGGCATGGTATTTACGAAACTCCAAATGTTAGTTGATAAAGGACTTTTCTAATTTAAATGAGATTGTAGGTTTAAACCGTTTTTATATATACAATTGTTTAAATTTTGGAATCAAAGTTTTATTTCCGATAAGAAATTTATCAGCTCAAGCAAAAATTAGCCTGAGAATGAATAGTTTGAAAGTATCTTCTCGCAAGGAAGACCCTCTTCAATTTCCTCTTAAAAAAACTAACATAAGAAAAGGAAATTCTACATGCTCGATGTTAATTGGATTCGATATCTCTAGTGGCTCACAGATGTGAGCTCAATTATTTCCTTTCACTTTCACCTTTCTCAGGACAATTACTGTTCAAGTAAACCTGCTCTGCTTTTGTGGGAAGCATGCTGCATTAGATTCTAAGATCTAGTATTTCCATAATCTAAGTCTAAGCCATGGCAGGGCTAACGTGTTCAATTTTTGCAACAGATAGAAGGGATTGGATAGAATTTTTATGACGTAGGATATTTTTGTAAATGCCTTTGGCTTTTACTTCATTAACTTACTGTATGTGAAAAACATTTTATTTAAATATATCAAAATATACAGACAAATCATCATCAGGTCTATGACCTACGGATGTTTCTCGATATCTCCCAGCATCTAAACAACATGAAAGAAAATTAAAAAAAAAACACAACCCAAATGAAATCCCGTTTGCCTTCAAACAATGCCATCCAACTAATTCTCTCAGCTGGAAACCTTGTAAGCCTCTGGAAACAACCTTGTCTTGGGATGCACCATCAACGGCACGGCACGTTGTAGAGTCAACCCATAAGCTTCCTCCATGTTCAGCTTCTCAGGAATCAACCCATCAGCCAAGTCCCAGTCGAAGGCATGAACGAGAGTCGCAGTCAGCAACTGAACCATGCGCAACCCCAAGCTCATGCCCGCGCAGATTCTGCGCCCAGCCCCGAAGGGAATGACTTCGAAGTCGTTACCTTTCACGTCTGCATTCGGCTTCTCTCCTCCGGGCAAGAACCTCTCGGGTCGAAATTCCAGGGGCTCCGACCACGCTTCCGGGTCGTGGGATATGGCCCACACGTTGACCAAGAGCGTGGCGCCCTTCGGTATGTGGTAGCCGTTGATCTCGCAGCTCTCGGTAGCCATTCGGGGTAGAGAGAGCGGCGTCGACGGATGGAGCCGGAAAGTTTCTTTGACGACGGCTTGGAGGTAGGGGAGTTGTGGGAGATCCAATTCGCTTACGAGTCGATCGCGCCCTACAACGGTGTCCAGCTCTTGTTTGACTCGGGTTAATGCTTGTGGATGTCTGATTAGTTCCGCTATGGCCCACTCCGTTGTGCTGGACGACGTGTCGGTTCCTGCCGTGAACATGTTCTGCAAAGCGCACAGGTCCTCACCGCTTAAATTATTGATAATAACTTTTGTATATTTTAACGAAGCTTGAAGTGAAAGCAGTTTCCTTCAGACTAAGACATAAAATTAAAAAAGAAAATGGAATTATTACCAAAAGCAACGCTTTGATTTCGGTATCGGTTAGCTTCCCACCATCATCATCAGCCACATCTTTCAGCGAAATCAACGTGCTGAGCAAGTCCGTGTGATTGCCACCAGCCGCACCACCGTTTATCTTGTGCTCCTCCACAATGTTACCCAAGAACGTGTCGAATTTCTTGTGTAGCTTCTTCATTTTAGCAGCCACACCCTGTAAGTCTAGCCACTCCAGTGAAGGGATAAAATCCCCAATGTTAAAAACGCCAGCCAGAGCCATCAACTCCACCACCATCGACTTGAACTCGTCGGCCTTCGGATCTGCACTACCGCTACCGTCACCAAACACCCGCCGGCCCATCATCACTCGCGACAACGCGTTAGTGGTGCACACGTTCAGCAGTTGTCCCAAGTTAACTGGCGATGGTCGTGCAGTCGCCAGTGCACGCGTGAGGATTGCGACTTCTCCCTGCAGGTTGAGCAAAATGATTAGTATCTCGTATTGCGTAAAAGTGAGGTTTTATTAAATTATCCTAATCCAAATCAAAGTATTATACTACGACATCAACTTAACGAAATTCTGTTTTCGAGACATCAACGGAAGGTCTGACCGCACATCCATATGTGCTTCTTTCACCAACAGTCAAGGTGCGATGCTATTAATAAAATATATTGTGTAGAATGATAGAATTCTTTTACACAAGTTCTTTAATATATTTAGTGAAAGATTCTATATTACTACAAACAAACAGCAAAAGGGTCAGCACTTGAACGATGCGGATATTTATGACTCTCCTATGCTAAAAACAAATAATAATCACTTATTTGGACCCTTAAAGAGCTATACATAAAGAGTTTTAAGGCCATATTCACTATGTCAAAAGAGGGTCGACCTAGGTCATTGATTAAGAAGGGTAAAAATTAATAGCAACCTTAGTCCTTGAGCAAACACAAATCTCACAATAAACCTAAAAAAGAGTAGTGGATCCCAAGTCGAGAAAAGAAAAGACGGAAATAGTGGCAATTATGAGTTCCCCTGTAAAGCCGGCGTAATTTGAAGACCCAATAAAGTTGGTTTTTCTCTAGGCCCTTCTGCAGCATCTCGTGAGGCATATTAATGAATGAAAGGCGCATCAAGTTTGTCGAAACTGATTTGGAGGCTACTTTAAGTATTTGCGGTAACATAACCACAATTAAATTCATAGGTTAACCCCTCCTAGACCACACACAAACAACGGTTAGGTTCATTCATGGCACAAGTATTCACAGCTGAGAGACGGGTAAGGTTTCAGATCATCCTATCAAAGAAGGGACTTTGCCAAAGGCCTGTTGAAGAGGGAGATGTTACCTTCTTCATCTTTTAATTAGACGTCTATTAGTAATATAGCATAAAAACATTCTTCAGAAGCGAAATGAAAGAATCATAGTCAATCTCTTGGATTTTGTTCCATTTGCAGTTAATAAGTATTAATTAGGTGGCTTCATTCAGTACAGCTAGAGTGCATGCACTGTACGAACCAGAACTAAATAAAGATAGTTAGTCATTAATTAGGGATTGGAAACTTAAATAACCTGTCGAACTTGTCTATAATCTTCCAACGCCTTGCCAGAAAATAGATGAGTGAAGGTGATTTTCCGTAGCATACGCCACCGAGGACCGTAGGGCGCAAAGACAAGGTCTTGATAGTTGTAAGCAATATGTTTGGCGCCGGAGTTGGGTGGCCGGCTAGAGAAATTGGCGTCATGGGTCTTCAAAAACTGAGCTGCGACGGATGCCGACGCCGCCACCACCACATCGACGAACCCAAGTCGGAGGTGCATGAGAGGGCCGTAGGTTTTGGCCAAAGCAGCGGTGGAACGGTGAGGCATAGGCCCCAAGTGGGGTAGGTTTC
This sequence comes from Erythroxylum citrifolium, assembly GCA_026284465.1. Classification (NCBI taxonomy): domain Eukaryota; kingdom Viridiplantae; phylum Streptophyta; class Magnoliopsida; order Malpighiales; family Erythroxylaceae; genus Erythroxylum; species Erythroxylum citrifolium. Next base: position 53,943,067 of record JANKOE010000006.1, read on the forward strand.
CAAGCAGAGGCCATGGCTTAGGCCCCGGCGGCAGAGGCCGTCCATGGCGGTGGCGTAGAGGCCGGAGGTTGAGGAGTAAGTACACAAGAACCGCCGACAATATAGAGTACAAAACGAGAGGAGACATTATCAACGCTGTAACAACTTCGAGAGAAATGACATTTACTGTTAAGAAGAGTGTGCTGAGGAGAGTTATTTAAAGACCGTGAAGAGTGAGGAGGGCTCCAACGGGGAAACTAGATTGTCGTATGCTGGTGGTAGGTAGTGTGTTTTAGTGGTTGGTAACGGCATGGCTGAACGTTAGTTTCCTTAACCGGTTAGGTACAGGTTTTTCAGATTTTTTCCTTTATTTAAGAGTCCATTTGATCCTATTTTTATTTATTTTTATTTTTATTTTTATTTTATATTTTTAAAAAATAAAAACTTAAATGGTTATTAATATTTACGTGGTTATATTTTTATTACTAATAATAATCACATATTACATAAAATTTAAACATATTAAAATAAATAATTAAAAAATTAACTTTTATTTAAACATTAATATTTATTTTAAATATATTTTAATAATTAAAATTTATATATTTTAATAATTATTCGATGTTACTTCTGGTCAAAATTAATAATTTACGTTATTGATGCGTCATTCTGCAATTTAAAGAATATATTAATACGCCAACATGCTAAACTAATAGTGTCTTATTTTACTATTAGGAACGATTAAATTAACGAAGCTTAACAAAAATTAAGCACCAATATATGTTGGTTTTATTTTTGGTATATAAAAGTATAAAGCATACGTATGTAGGATCATGCAAACTACGGACGTTATTTTTGGAGCATGTACATGTAAGATCAACGGAATTACCGGGGTTTCTGTGTCTTTTATGATATTATAATCTCCTCTCAATCAAAACTTTGAAAGTTCAAACCAACAATCGCTTAAATTTCTTCTTTGGTTATAATAAGGACCTACAACTTCGAGCCTACAAGAGGAAAACTGAGCTTTATAACCCAACATATACAAATTTCTTACTTTTGTTTTTTGTATTTATCGGGATTTAAAGTCTACTGAATCAAATGTAATTTAGATTCACATTTTTCTACCATTACTGAGGATATGTTTAGTTAGACGTAAAATTTTTAATAAAATAGAATATAAATAAATGTAATATTAGAAAATTGTTATTTGGGAGCAATTGAAGAGCTCATAATGTAATATAGTAAAATGTTGTTTGAAAGATAAATAGAATAAAATGTAATGCATGTATAATAATAATGAATGACTGTTCTACCTTTAATATAACAAAACATATGTTAATAGGGTTGTTATTAATACTTGTTATTAGGGTTGAGGGTATAATTGATATCATAAAAAATTATTGAGGCTGTATTAGGTAATACATATTTATCATTTTTATATATTTCATTCTAAAACCCCCAAATCGGAGTTAACTCATTTTTACTGTTTAGGATGGAATATGACGTAATGTAAAACTTTGCCATTCTATCCTATTCCATTTTATTACGTTATAAACCTTCCTCCCAAATAATAGAATAATATTTCATTCCATTACTAACCGTCTTATCAAACATAGCCTACAGAATGTTAAGTTAAGAAGACTTCACTTCTATTAATTTGGATGACAATCAAATAATAATAATCTTAGAAGTGTGTGAATTGTTTTGATAAATTTGTTAAGTGTGCAGAAAAATGTAAGTGACACGAAATCAAACCTAGAAGATACGTGGTCATTACTAGAAGATACACGTCAACGCTAGAAGATACAGGTCATTGCTAGAAGATACATGTCATCACTAGAAGATACAAGCGACACTAGAAGAAACATGACAACAGACGAAAAGACACTAGAAGAAGTATAGTACCAGAAGATAGAAAAGGAAACTATTTTAGAACGTCAGGCAATTAGTTAGTTGGAGTTAGTTATAGGACTCAACTAATAACGGTTGCTTGAAGATTCAAGAAGACAGTTGAAGACTTAGGCTATAAATATCAGTTTGAGTCATAAACTAAATAACAATTTTTTACAAGAGAGAAAATCAGATTGTACAATACTTGGAGAAACTCTGTACTCAAGTGCGAAAGAAAAAGAGCAAATACAACTGTAACGAGAAGCTCGAACAACATTTTTCTTAGAGAAAGAAAGGCTAGAGCTTGGAGAGGCTAAGAAAGTAGATAAATAATACTTTGTTAGAGAGATCTGAAGAGGCTCTACAAGTGTAGAAAGAATACTTGTAAAGTTGAAGAGTATAATGAAATCTCAGACAAACACTGAGGACTGGACGTAGCCTAAGGTTAAGGGTGAACCAGTATAAAATCGCGGCGTCTATTCTCTAGCCCTTATCTTTTAATTTTCTTGTTATTAGAAGAGTAAAAAATAATTTTGCGATTATATTACTCATCGATTTAAGTAAATTGTTTTGTGATCATTTGAAATTGTAAAGAAATCCAAGAAATTTCTAAAGATTAATATTTGTGAAGATATTACACAATTCAACCCCCCTTCTTGTGTATTTTACATATTATACGTGATTTTTATATTAACAAGTGATTTACTTCAGTTGGTATCAGAGCTTAGTTTCCAAAAACACTGTTACAAAGTGAGGAAAAAGATCCATGGCTGAATCACATGTTTTTATAGCTGAAGGTGCCTCGGTCTCAAGACCTCCTGTGTTCAATGGTGAAGATTATCATTATTGGAAGGACAGGATACATCTTTTTATAGAATCCACATACATTGATCTTTGGGATATTATTGAGAATGGTCCATATACACCAACAAACGACGAAGGGAATAGTATCTCTCGTGACCAATGGACGGTCGATCCTAAAGCTCGGTTTCAGTTAAGCTTAAAGGCCAAGTTCTTTTTAAGTTGTGCCCTAAGTATAAGTGAATATGATAAGATTCATGGATGCAAATTTGCAAAGGAAATGCGAATTTGCAAAGGAAATGTAGGACACATTAGCCATTGCATATGAAGGAACAAATCAGGTGAAATAGTCCAAGATTAGTATTCTTATTCATCAGTATGAGCTGTTTAACATAAAAGAGGATGACTTTATTGATCAGATGTTTGAACGATTCCAAACAATTGTTAACGGACTGAAAGCTCTGGGGGGAATCTACGATAATTAAGATCATGTTAGAAAGATTCTCAAAAGTCTTCCAAAAAGATGGAGACCCAAAGTAACGACAATACAAGAGGCCAAGGATTTAAGTAAGCTGAAGCTAGACGAATTGCTTGGTTCACTAAAAATACATGAAGTGGAGCTTGATGCAGAAGATAAACCTAGAAGAGATAAATCTATCGCATTAAAGGCTGGTCAGAAGAATTAGAAGAATCAGAAAAATAGAAGCATATCTTCAAAAGCATTAAAGAGTGAAGAAATCAAGAATGATGATGCTAGTGAATCTGATCAAGATTCAAGTGAAGATGATGATGAACTATCATTCATTTCAAGAAAGATTAGGAGGATGTGGAAAAAGAAATCAAGGGGAAATAAAGACTTTTCTTTTAAGAAGAATAGCAAAGATAATTCAAAGAATGAGAAAAGTTCTATCGTCTGCTATGATTGCAATAAACCAGGACATTACAAGTCTGAATGCCCGTTGTTCAAAAGAAAATAGATGAAAAGTAAAGAAAACAAAAAGAGCATGATGGCAACTTGGGAACATCTAGATTCATCTAAATCTGACTCCGATTCAAAAACATCAGAACAAGCAAATATATGCTTGGTAGCTGAGACGGAATGTGATGATGAGGTAATTTCTAACTTTAATGATCTTCAGGATGCTTATTTAGAATTGTTAGAAGGTTCACATGCTATATTAAAATAATATAGGATATTGAAAAAGAAATTTGCTGAAGGTTTGAAGAGCACAGAAGTTTTAGAACAAGAAAACGTCTGCCTTAAGAAACAAGTAGAGGATATGAGAAAGAAAGCAACTATAGATAGATCTGTGGAAATTAATCAATTGAAACAAAGGATTAACAGTCTCTCAGTAGATTTATCAACATTTACTGAAAGTACAAAAAAGATGAATGATATGATTGGGAAGTGTAGACATCCAAATGATAAGAGTGGTTTAGGTTTTAGTAATAGTAATGTTCGTCCTAATAAGAGTTTTGTTCCTAACAAAAAGAAAAAGAAACAATATTCTTATTATTCGATGAATAATTGTAAGGCTAACCCCAAAGGACCCAAGAAAATATGGGTACATAAGAAAGATATAATATATACTGTAGATCTCTTTTTTTGGAAAAAGCAATCAGTACCAATTGTACTTGGACAGTAGATGCTCGCAACATATGACGGGAAGAAGGTCTATGTTCCTAGACCTCCAACATAAGCAAAGAGGTTCAGTAACTTTTGGAGACAACCAGTAGGGCAAAATAGTTGGAATCGGCAAAATTAGTAAAGATTCTTTTACGTCTATTGACAATATTTTGCTAGTTGAAGGCTTAAAGCATAACCTAATTAGTGTAAGTCAATTAAGAGATTATGGTTTTCAAGTATCATTTAATCAAAACTCTTGTGTAGTCAAAAACAAGGATGGTTCCATATTCTTTTCTGCCAAGAGACGAAACAATCTCTATAAACTTAGATAATTTGAAAAGTCAAAATATTTCATGTTTTATATCAACAGATGAGGAAAAATTGATTTGGCATAAAAAGCTAGGTCATGTTAATTTTAAACATATTTCTAAGTTGGTTAGACATGATTTGGTAAGAGGATTACCAAAGATAAGTTTTCACAAAGATTCCTCTAAAAATTTTGTAACTTCGTCTAGACCTCTAGGGCTGTTACATATAGATTTGTTGGGTCCAACCAGAACACTAAGTCTTGGCAGAAAGACGTATGATCTCGTAATTGTTGATGACTTTACTAGATTTTGTTGGATATTGTTCTTATCATATAAAGATGAATCTCTTAAGTGCTTTAAGGTCTTATCCAAAAAGTTACAAAATAAAAAAGGAATTTCTATTGCTGAAATTAGGAGTGATCATGGTGGCGAATTTGAAAATGAAAAATTCAGAATGTTTTGTAAAGAGAATGGAATTTTTCATAATTTCTCTGCTCCTAGAACTCAACAACAAAATGGAGTTGTAGAAAGAAAGAACAGGACGATTCAGGAAATGACAAGAACTATGCTATATGAAATGAATCTTCCTACGTATTTCTGGGCAGAAGTTGTAAATACAGCTTGTTATATTCAAAATAGAGTATTTTTGCGACCTATTTTAAATAAAACTCCATATGAGTTATGGAAAGGAAGAAAGCCAAATATTTCTTACTTCCATCCTTTTGGTTGCAAATGCACTATATTGAATACAAAAGAAAAACTGGATAAATTTGATTCTAATATCAATTCAGGAATTTTTCTAAGATATTCGATTGCTTCTAAAGCTTATAGAGTTTATAATATTGTTTCGAAATCTGTTGAAGAATACATGCATGTTAAATTTGATGATGATTCTCATCTAGATAGAAGAGACGATTCTGATGTTGAAACTCTATCTGCTCCTTTAGTCAATAACCTAGATATATCACCACCAGACGATCCACCTGATAAGGTAGAAGATATTTCCAAAAATCTTAGTCTTAGAAAAGACTGGAAGTACAAATCTTCTCACCTAGAAAACCTGATCATAGGAGAAACGTCAGAAGGAGTGAGAACTAGGTCTAAATTTAGAAGAGAGGCAAATGTAGCTTTTGTTTCTGAATTAAAACCTAATAAAATTGATGAGCTCTTTAAGATGAAGCTTAGATTTTAGCCATGCAAGAGAAGTTAAATCAATTTACAAGGAACAACATTTGGTCTTTACGTCTTAACCATCCAATAAGTGTTGGACCCCGAACTTTCGATAAAAATTAGAAATAGTAAAATGAATTTAAATGAAAAAGAAATGGGTTAGACAATTATAAATTTAAGACAATTTGATGAATTTAAGAAAATTTTATGAGAAAAGAATTGTTTAGTTTTGATGATTTTAATATTTGAGTTGATTTGTATGAGTTATGAAAGTTTAAGTGAATGGGTGATTGAAATGGAAGTAGAAAATTAAAGAAAGAAAGTAAGAG
>JANKOE010000006.1:54224322-54246601 GCA_026284465.1 Erythroxylum citrifolium
TTGTTTAATCAAGATACGATCGTTAATTAAACCTAACCACCGAACAACCTAGGATACGATCTCTAGATTTAATTAGGTAGTAGCATTACGAATTAAGAAAACCGATTAATCAAGGCAACAGCCACATAAAATGCATTATTTAACCTAGGTCATGTTATCTCTAATGATTACGAATCATTAGTCGCTACACATGATTTTCAACATAACAATTACGGATTATATTGAAATTTTAGCAATGGGTTTGTAATTAACGATTCAATGAACGCATTAAAATCATCAATGTACAATACCCAACGGGTTCATACACAAATAACCGAACAATAAAGAAAATCCGATTATCCATACACAATACCCAAATCAATTAACATAGGATAACACAATCAATTCCTAGCGAGAGAAAGAAACAACAAAATAATAATGAAAATACTTAACCTAGGTCGTCGGTGTCGATTTCACCTCTGAACCGGCGTCGAGACGTCTAGCTCTTTATAGGTCTTTCCCAGAAAAATACTTCAGCCCCATTTTAATCCCTAGCCAAAAATCCTCTAGTTACTTCTTCACTGCCCAAAGCTTCACTCCACGGCTGCGCTGCTCGTTGTCTTCACTATAGCTCCTGTCACTGTGCTTGGATTGGACAAATAAACTTGGTGTCCACTTAACTATTCACTGCTCCCAATCTCACAAGCATGCACGCAGCTCTCCAGCTGCACCAAGCCACACTCCTAGCCTGCTTCACTCGTCTGCGTTTTAACGCAATTTTATGTAGACCTCCCCAACATTGTCATGTTGTTTTATTGCTACACTGCATCTCTTTTCCTATTGCTGATCGATTTGACAATTTAATTTTTCCACAACCCTCAAACCTCTCCTGCATTCCTTACGGCCACGTTAAACGTAGCGTCTCTCTGTGTAACGCACAACGCAGCTAGCAGCTGCCGTTTTGCTTCTTTTTTCAACATGCAATTTTAATTATCTTATTTTGATTTGTATTGTCTTCTTATTGCCTCATAAAGAAAGGTAAAAACGAATCTCCAAAAAATGGCCCATGTGTTGTGCTTTCGACTCACTTTAATTCCTTTGCTTCCAAATTATACCTAAAATCATATATAAATTAAAGTGAGTATCTTAAGCATTTTCATATCATTAATCGCTAAGCATAAATGATTAAATATATCAACAATTAAGCACATATCACTATAGTTGAAATGCAATATTTCACCTGTCATGTGTCTCGAACAGCCGCTATCAACTATCCATTGATTCTCCTTTGTCTTTGTTTTGAAACATATCTGTAGAAAGAATTATTTCATTTTAGGTACCGAATTTTTTTTGGGTTCTTTCGGGTTAGTAGTTTGACCTTTCGGTCTCTAAATATACATCTGAGATAATTTATTTTTATGAAATTACAAGAATGACTAATGTGACCATGTTTACCATAGTAATTGCACAAAACAGATGAATGATAGTTTTATGGTTTTTATCACTTGGCTGATTCTTGTTGTCTTGGCTATAGCTATTACTGGATTTAATAAAGAAGTTTTTGTATGGCCTAATATTGTTGTTTTCATTGTCTCGTATTCCGACTTTACTAAAAATGCATTTACCACTACCAAGCAATGCATCAAGATTTTTCCTTTTATCAACAAAATTTTCCTTATCTTTTTCTAGAGATAAGATCTTTCTAGCGCTTTTCTCCTTGTCAAGTTATAAAGTGGTGACTTTTTCTTGTAACTGTCTTACCTTATCAGAATCATGTTTTAATAGCGTGTTTTTCAACTTATCTGCTCTTTCTTCTAGAACTTCCTTTTTAGAAGCCTTTTGCTTATAGCCAACCTCAAGAGACATATTCCTAGTCACCAAATTCTTATTCATAGATTCCAATGATTTAATCTTGCTCTACAGAGATGCATCATTGCTCTTAGACTTCTCAACTTCTTTGAAATACTTCATTGTTTTCTTTTGTACTAATCATACAATTCATGATATGCATGTTTTAATTCATCAACTTCAATATCAGAGTCAGAATAATATACCTCATCGTCTCCTAATCCAGTCATGAAGCAAACATTGTTGACTTCTTCTGGTTCTTCTTCTTCAAAGTTTTCAGAATCTTCATCTGACCAGGTTATAGTCATAGCTTGCTTTCTTAATTTTCTGTTCTTTGACTTGTCTTTTTAAAGTAGAGGACATTCTAGTCTCATGTGTCCAGGCTTCTTGCAGTGATGGCATATGATTTAATTGTTTTGTGTATTGCTATTGCTGCTGCTGCCTTTTAATAGGAACCTGTTGTTTCCAAATTTTATTGTTTCCTTCTCTTTTCTTCATTCACTTCTTTTTTATAGAAGTGGGCGCATTTTTTGACCATAAAGTTGAACTCGTCATCACTGTCTATTTGCAATTCAGTATCCCTTTCATCACCGTTTGATTCGTCAGTTGCTGTTAGTGCCATTCCTTTTCTGTAGGAGGATCCTTCATCTCTCCTAAGCTCAATTTCATGGATCATCAAATTTTCTCGTAGCCAGTCAAGTAAAATAGTGTTAGATCCTTTGTCATTTCTAGAGCTATCACATTAAGTCTCCATTCCTTTTATGGTCACCTTAGAATCTTTGTTATGAGCTTGTCATTGGGATATATTTTTCCTAAGTTCTTTAAGGCTGTGATGATGTTGTTAAAGCTTCCGAAGCATTCGTCTATGGTCTCTGTTAGGCCTCGATTTCTTTTTCTTTACAATAAGCTTGTTTTATTTTGATTTTGAGGTGTAGTTTGTTAATTTTCTTTTAGTTAGAATTAAATTGAGGGTTTATTTGCTTGGTTAATGTTATTAAATTAAGGGATTTAGAGTTTGGATGAATTTTTAGAATTAAAAAGAATAAGATGGTGTAAGGGCAAATTAGGAAGTTTACTTAGGTTTGTAAGGCTTAAGGCTTTTTAAGGAGGGGTTTGTTAGTCTTTTTAGGTGGAATTAAAAGAAGAATAAAGGGAGGAAGCCTTGTTGCCGTGAATGAAGAGTGAAACCAACGAAAATTGTATGTATAAGGAGAGGTTTTGAAACTACAACGTTTTAGCTTAGGTTTTAAGGTTAGAAACAAGTTTTGCCCTAAGTCTTTTAAGAAGACATACGAAACTCACCAAAGAAAAGAGAGGGAGAGTGACTATCGGCCAAGAGAAGAAGAAGAAGAAGAAGAAGAAGAAGAGGAAGAAAGGTTAGGGCTTTGGATTAACTTGGTTTAGAAAGGTGAGTGAGAGAGTTTTCTTAGAAGAAAAAGGAAGAGGAAGGGTTGAATCCTCCATTGGAGGCAAAGAAGCAATTTCGTGGGTGGTTTCTAAGGTAAGGGATTTTCGATATTCTTGATTATTTGAGAGGGGTTTTAGTTGTTATGGCTTAGGAAAGGCATACGTAGGGTTATGTAGGGTTTAATTTATGATTTCCTTTCCTTAGATTTGTCAATTCTTGACAACTTATATTAGGTTGGATTCTTGTGTTTTGATGAAGGACAAGAAGGCAAGAGGAGGTAAAGGAAAGGTTATTGGTCCAAGATTAAAGCTTAAGGATTTAAGGTGGGTGACTTTTTAATATTTAAGTTAATAAGCTACTTAATTGTCTTGAATTAAATGTCATTAAATGCTTTCCGATGACTTGAAAATTTTAAATTAATTATTATTTGTGATGATTTGAACTTGTATTAGGTGTCTTTTGTATGTAAATACATATGGAAATGTTTGTAAAATTGTTTGGCAAATGAAAAAGATTGGATTACGTGATTTCGAAAAAAGAATGCCATGTTAGGCAATTAAGTGTGAATGATGTGAAAATGCATGATTATTTGGGCTTGTAGTGATCCCTTAAGTTAGCAAGTGCACTTGTCTATTTATCGGCTTCTCCCGCCTGCCCGATAGTGGCATTGGAGCTCCTCACGAACTCCCATAAGTTCACGGCTACACATGACCGCTTGGCGGAAGTGTGTAGTACGTTCTGTTTGGATCACTCAAACCATTTGTTATGTGATTATCTGTTTTTGTATTATATTTGTTGACTTTGTAATTGCTTTGTCTTATTGGAAAAATGATATTGGCTAATATGGTTTTGAAAATAATTGTTTAAGAAATTTTTGTATGCTTATGCTTGAGTATTAAATTGTTACCCACTGAGCCGTCGAGCTCACACCTTTTTCCCCTCCACAGGCGACGCGCGAGAAACTAAGTAAAGGCATCAGATCAAGGCTTTACTACTGTTTCTTTGATTTTGGAAGATAATTTTTAAGTACCAAAGCTTTAGATGCATTTTAACACAAGAGTTAGAGGTTTATGTAATTTTACTTTGTATTATAACTTTTGGATACTTTGGTTGTATTAGGGCTAAAATGCCCTCTAAAGCTTTGTATAAACATATGTTTAGAGCTTTCCAATGGTATATAAATTGTCACTTTTAGACTTAGGATGAAGAAGTTATAAGGTTTGAAAGATTACAGTTACTGTTGATAAGGATTATGTTTGTGCAGTAACTTTGGATGGATTTTTTACCCTTTTAGAGCCTTCATTGAAGTTTGCATCCTTCATACAAAGTGTAGATTGTCTTTTTCCCTTTCTATTGATGTATAATATGTAATATTTGGAGTTAGGAGTAAAAAGTTATGAGGTTGGGAAATTTTCTATTACTGTTCATTTGGTCAATTTTACTGTTTCATTGGTTGTTATATAGGCAGTAACTTTAAGTGAGTTTTTACCCTTGTTAATGATTAAATTGATTTTTTCTCCCTTCATGAGATTTGTAAAGCATCTTTTATCTTTCCATTGAGATAAAATGTGACATTTTTCGACTATTGTATTAAAAGATATGATTTTTCAAACTTCTGACTTTATTTAGGACTTTTTCAAATTGGGCAGTAATTTTGAAGCAATTTTTGACCCCCTTAATGACCAAATTAGTTTTTAAATCCTTCGTGAAAGTTGTAGGGTTTTATTGTATATTTCTATAGACACCAAGTTTGTAAGATTTGAAATTATAGGTAAAGAGTTATTAATTTCCAAAGTATCAGGGTTTTTTAAAAAAAAAAGAAATTCGGACTCGCAAGCGTCTCGCTCGGCGAGCGCTCATGCGAGTACGAGCGCCTCGCCTGCGATCGCGAGTGCCCGCCGGTGAGGCAGTGCTGTTTCAAATTTTTGAGTTATTATTTTTTTTATGATTTTCTTTTTCCAAAATTAAACCTCCTCCCACTCTTTTGTTGATAACTTTTTTGTTTGACCTCCGATTTACTCAGTTTTTGAAGCATTGGTTTTCAAAAAAAATTTCTACCCCTTTTTGATAAACTTAGAGCTTTCGGGTTTAGTTAGAATTTACGGATCAAAAGCAAAGAGAGTCAATTATGTGACTTTATTGAATATAATTCCGTTTTTTGGGCAATTTTGCGATCCATAGAAATCCGATTGAGGAGATTTTTTGTTTCTACTGAATATAGCGATATGGAATTTCATGTTAGCTTAGGATTTGGATTTTTTGAGGGCCCTAAGTAGATCAATTTTAGTAATGAAGATTAGTGCAAATTTTTTCAAGTTTCGTTCGAGAGTAAGTGAACTAAGTTCGTTTTGCGTTTCTTCTGTGGTGAGGAATCCCTCCCTCATGGGTTGCGCGTTTAGATGTCACGTAGGACGTCGGACACGTGTCTCACTAGGTTAGGGTTCCAACATTTATGGTATCAGAGCAAGAAAGTGAAGCATTGTTAGTTAAGGTTTTCAGTAAGAGTTGGGTTTCGGAAACGGGTCCCAACATAATAGCTCATTACTCAAATTATAAACATGAAACCCACCTTAATTTCTTGCTTGATACTTGTTCAAAAAGCCTCTACTCTTGCTCCTTTTTGCCTCTCTTACTTTCCTTCACAATGGAAAAATTCCCAAATCGATAGGAATTCAAATTGGACAACCCATAACACATAATCACAAAATTGATCTTAGAAAACTTAAACCCGTACATTTCTTAAGCTATATAAACTAAAACCCTTTCAAAAATCCAACAACTCAAACATACTCTTGCCTTGATCCTTCACCAAATGTAAAGTTTCTTAGATTGAATGGAAGCTCTCATCTTCTTCCACCTTTTTCCTTCTTGAATCAACTCAAAATCGTTCTTGAAATCCAAGGCAAATCAAGACCTAGCTTTTCTTTCTTTCTTCTTTGTCTCCTCTCTCCACCGAACTTTCTCTCATTTCTTTGTTCTTTCCTTCTAATTTTCGTTCTTGCTCTTTCCTTTAAAATCCAAAACCATTCTTATTACAATTATGCCATAAATGAGTGAACAAAGTCCAAAATACACTTACATTTAAGCCTTGCAACTTTAATGCTTAAGTGTTCTTCCCAAAATGTCCTCATACATTTACACTCTTGCTACTTAATTCAACTAGACCATATTTTAAAACCCTACCAACATTAACATAATAATTAACTCCAAATAAAATAATTACTCTAGCAAAACCTCAAAATTATTTAAATCATGCTTAACTCCTTCCAAAAATTAAGACCTTTTTTTAATCATGTAATTGAAGGAATTCGGTAATACTTCCTTCTAGGAAAATGTTTCTCATTGTCTCAATTTTCCAATGACATCAAAATCATTCAATTTGATTCAATAGTCCAAAAGTTATACCCTAAACATTTTCAGACTGTTCTTATACTAAAATGATATTCTGTGCTCAACTTCCGTCCGAAAATTGATACTCTTAGAGACTGAATTAAAACTCAATTTCATCAAACAATTTGTAGCTTTATCTCTCTATTTTAATCCAAATCAAGAATTATCTCATTTGGATGACTAGACCAAAATTTATAGCCCAAAAACTTTTGGACTGTTACTAAACCGAAACTGTACACTATACCCAGCTTCACTCCAGAAATTGAAAGTCTTAGGGACTGAATTGAGATTCGATTCCTTCAGATAATTTGTAGCTCCATGTCTCTAGTTTATTTAGGGACAAGAATCATCACCTTTGGAGCTCTACAGGTCAAGATATCACCAAAATACTAAAGCATGTTCAGTAAAAATATCCAACTCATACTTTTTTAACCGATCCTCTCACTTTGATTCCATCAAACTTTTTCAGATTAATACCAAAAGCTCTAAATTTTTGTGGAGAGGTAGAGAAATGTGTTAGAAAACCAATGCTTTAAAAATCAGGTTAATCGGAAGTCGGACGAAAAAGTTATGGTCAAAAGAGTAAAAGATGTTCAGATTAGGAAATCGGCAAAGTCATGGTCGCGACGCGGACGCGCAAGAATATACTCCACAATAATTTAAAACAAGGTCAATCTTGATCTATCATAAATCCATTCGGGTGAATATATTTTTGGTCCATTTTCATACCAGTCAACTACAATATTTTTCGACTATCATTTGATTTTAAGACTTGTCATTTAGGGTTGGGTTCTTAATTCACCTTTTAGTGAAAATAAAATTTACGTTAGCCCAAAAACATCATTCATGCGAAATAAAATTTTATAAACACGTGAAAAGAAAAATTTGAAGTTTTACACTTAATGTCATGGTCAAAAAATATTTTATTAGTCAAATTAGTAAAAATATTATCAGAAATAATATTTTGAACTTAGTTGTTAAGAACATAGAAGGTTGATCATTTAGTAAAAAGTTTTAAAATTTTGGGTACTAAAATGAAAAAAAAATCCTTAAATGTTGGACTATTTAGAATTTGTAATCCATACTTTTAAGCTACAACATAAAATATGTGAAAAAAAATGATATCATGAAACGAGGGATGCCAAGATTTGAAAATTACGGACAAAATAAAAATACCAGAACCTTTATCTTGGAAACACTAGAGAAATTGTTAAAAGTTGAAGAAACTAGCGAAAGAAAATGAAAAGAAACGAACTGGCAAGCTTGGACAGATGCGAGTTCAATATGAAATTAAGGATTTTAATGTAAAGGTCACCTAATTCCCTCGCTGCTCACAACAACCGCTCCACATGGCCTCTGTTTTTCTCCTTCAAAACTCGTCGCTGTAGAACATGCTTTCCCTTAAGATCGGCTTCGGACCCAAACCTAACCCAGCTTCGTCTCTTAACCTCAGCTTCGGATCCGAACCTCGTCTTTGATCCTCTGTTCGTTGAAAATTTCCCTCAGCATTTCCATTCCGATAGCTTTTATCTCTCAAGCTGGCCTCTCTAAGTCTACCCGATTCAAACACTAATTCCGTCTTTGAATTTCACAATCTCAGAGAATCGTGTTTAGAACGCAAATTGGAGGCGTCTAAGCTTCGAGTCTCCAAACTTTGTTTCTCTCAGTTTCCTATTTGCTTGAAACCCTAAAATTTCATTTAGGGTGGGAATCTTCTTCATTGTTCTGGTGCCTCAGAGGTTGGCAGCTTTGTTTCAGTTTGTTTCTTTGTTTTTGGATTGTGTTTGGGATTTAAAGAAGTCATATTGAAAGTGATTATGCGGCGTTATGTTCTCGATCTCTTGCCCAATTTGCTATGTTTTCGATCTCATGCCTATTGGGCATGTTATGCTATCTCTGGTTGCTCGTAAAAGAGAAGGCAAAAGCAGAGATTGTGTTTCTGTGGTTTTAGATATGTAGAAGGTCTATCACTTTCTCCTTTTTTAATCTTATATGTTTGTGTTGAGCAGGATGATATGTCAAATTCATCATATTTTGTATTAGTTATAGCTTTCTACCTCATGAAACTAAACTGAATATACATTATGTGTAGGCCAGCTAACTTGAGGGATAAATATTTAGTACCTTGGTTTGTAGAGTGTTGCCCCAATAATTGATGGTGCAATTGCTAGTCTATTTGTTTCATAAATAGGTCTCTCATAATTTCATTCTATGATAGTAGGCTATACTTGGATGTTGAAGGTGGTGGTCATTCTTTCAAATTATGAATTGGAAGTTAGGGACTCAAAGGAGATCTATATAGGTTTCCATGAAAGTAGAATTATTGTCTGGAGGCTCTAGTTCTTGCACCTACCTTTCTGGCCTTAGCTGCTCAAACAGACATGGGAAATTTATTTGTTTGGAATTGAAAGATCTTGCCATGCTTGTTACAATGGAAGAGGAGAACATGCAATTATTTTGATCTGCACCATTTTCTCAGTTTGACATAACTTAGTTGGCTATACCTCCCTGGCCCACATAGTTGAGAGCATTTCTGTGTCTGATGTGGATAAAGATGTGGTACGAGCCAGGAAAAGAGAACGTAAGATGAGAAGAGGATGTGTAAAGAGAGGAAGAAGAAAAGAAAGCAGAAGAGAAATGTATGTCTAGGAGAGCGAGGGAGAGAGAAAATATAAGCAAAGTAGGATTTCAATTATGAAAAGTGTCTAACAATAACAATAAAGGGCTATTAGTCATGGTTAAACCTAACAACAGATAAATAATTGCAAAAGATCCCAATAAAACTTTAAATAACAGAAATAGTCACAAGCTGAATTTGATGTCACAAAAACGACCCAGATAACTTTTTATCCCTAACTAATATGAAATTAAATTCTAATTTTTAAACATAGGAATCATTGTGATAAATATGTTTGAAGTCATCATTGGGATAATCCTGTGTAATTTGATGGTGGTTAACAACCTGAATTTTGAAGATCTTTTGTTCTGTGGACCTGTCCAATTATCGTCGGTAGATGAAATGTTATGATTATGATAAACATCACCAGAGTAACTCTCTATTGAACTTGTTTGTGCCAAGTTTGCTCTGTTTCTATATAATTCTTTTATTTACATCTTTTTCTGAGAACTTAAGCATCAGGGTTTGAAAGTAACATTTGCTGGGATCTTGTGATGCTTTATTAGCTTAGTGGTTGGACCTCTGTTACATTGTTTAGTTAGTTTGCTAGTAAGTTAGTTTAAAGGATAGTTGTAGTTTTCATTTGGGGAATATTGGAATTTTGTCCTATTTTGTGGAACAATCGAATAAGCGGTTGTTTTATTTTCTTTTTCAATAAGTTGGGAGTGTGTAGGCTTCTGTGCTATTTTGAATATTGGCAGTTGATTCTGTGCGAGGGAAATCGCATGAAAATGAAATAATCAGTTCCATGTTTAGTGTCCAAAAGAAGATGCAATATGATTCAGTGGCTCTAGTGATATTTGGGTGAACAGAAAATATTATCATAATGTAGATGGCTAGCAATACCAGAGGGTAGTTTGGATTTCGCATTTCTACTGCTGTTTCTCTGTCTAGCTGTTAGTGCTGCTCAATTGTCATATACTGGTGGTTAGATTGCTATTCATTCTGTAGTTCCATTCTGCATTTTGGATGATTGTCAGAAAGTGACATTGTTTCTATTAGTCACCCCTGTTCTTGTTGCTTTTAGGTGAGTTATTATTTCCTGAACCAGTTCTTATTAGGCTGCTGTTTGGATCTACAAAATGCATATGTTCCATTGACTACGTGAGGGAAATCTATTGTGTCAGTCTTTACCGATTGCAATTGGGGAGTTTCTGTTTGATCTACATTATGTTCACTTTATGATGCTTGAGTTTGACCTCAAATCAAACACTATCATTTTGAAAAATACTTAATATTTGGTATTCCTTGTCAGTGCAAATTTTAAATGTCCGCATTGTAAGTGATTGAAGTCAATTTGGGTGTTGACAGGCCTAGTTGTTGAGTTTGTGTTTTTCTCTTCTCTGTAAGAGTTGTGAGCAAATCCTTCAAGACCCTTAGATCTGGGGATATTAAGAGAAAAGAGGGTTTCATTAGGTAGCCCATGGTCTGCTGGGATTTTTATCTGTTAAAAAAAGAGAAAGCAAAACTTTTTACAACTCATCAACAGAGAATTTTAGTGGGCATTCAATGTGTATACGTGAATCAACTCTGTGGCAGTTTATGGGTGCATTAACATTATGTGAGATGCTGTCATGTTTTTTTTCTATAACAATTAACAACTCTTATATAATATTTTCTTTGGCTTCTGATTAAATATTTTTCCATTCGTAAATGTGATATCACTACCTTCTATTGATGTTTTAAATTATTTTATGCAGTGCGGGATTTTGAGTCGGGCCAGTAGGGGTGTCTCTTAAATGAAAGAGAACAGGTTTGGAGATTATTCTTATTAAAAAGAATTTCATGCAGTTTCATTTTCATTAATTAAATTGTTCTACAGGTTAATTTGGATTATTTGTTTTCCTTTTAGGTGGTGAATTCCCAGTTACAAAATTTAGGCCACTGAAAAGTTTGTGGAGTGGGTAATCTATGCCTGGCAACGAAGTTGGTGATAGGATTCATAATTTCTTTGGCCAGGAGGATTTGTCCCAGGGCCAGCATCACCCACAGGTTGTTGACGCAAGCTGGCCTGGGCTAAGTAACAATCTGTGGGCTGGAAATCAGAGACAGTTTGGTGCAAACATAAAGAATCACAATACACAACCTTCAGGTATAAGTTGTGCAAATCTTTAGAAGTTGGTGTCCTCTTTGATATTATCTAAAGGAACTCTTTCCTTGCTTCTTTCATTTGTTTAAATTATGAGACTAAGGATGCTTAATTTAAGGTTTACACATGAGATATCATAAGATCTCTGTTATTAAGTGCATTCTTTTATTTCAAAATTAGCTGATCATGAAAGAGGACATGGTGGGCAGTCATCAATCATGCAGCATGGTATTAACTTTTCACAAGCTATCCTGAGGCCTGAATTTGGCAGAAGTCAATCTCAAAACCAACTGACAACTCTGAATGGATATATGCATGGGCATCAGGTTTTTGCAACTAGGCAGAATGAAACAAATTTTCTGGGAATGGATACAGAAGCTGGTCGGCACAATCTAACTTCAAGAGGAATTTCAGTCCTTGACTCACAGCTAGGGAATGGTTCTAAGCTTCTTCAAAAAAATTCAGTAATGATGGATTCCCATGAATCTCCAGTCAATTTCGACTTTTTAGGAGGGCCACAACAAATGAATAACCACCATCCCGATATGCTGCAATCTTTGCCGAGGCAACAGTCAAGCATTAATGACATGCAGCTGTTACAGCAACAATATTTAATGAAGCAAATGCAAGAAATTCAGAGGCAGCATCTCCAAAAGCAACAAATGCAGCAACAAGAAGCAAGGCAACTTAATTCTCTAAATCAGGTTTCTTCTTTTGCACAACAGGAAGCTAGCAATCATTCACAGTATTTGATCAATGGCATTCCGGTTCAAGCTGCATCTAATTTTTCATGGCAGCCTGAACTTGCTGCAACTAGTCCAAACTGGCATCAGCATGGTGTGCCTTCAGTTTTACAGGCATCCTCAAGTGGACATTTATTTCCCTTGGAACAGGGTCAGACACCACGATTGATGGGTATGGTTTCTCAGCAGGTTGATCAGTCTCTTTATGGCGTCCCTATCTCTGGAACAGGAATCACTCCAAGTCATTATTCTACCATACAAATGGAGAAGACCACAATGCAGCAGATATCAGGCAGCAGTAATTCATCTCCAGCTAATCCTTATTCTGGGTTTCCCGAACAAGTTGACATGCAGGAAGGGAGTTCATTGTCCAGACAGGCATATCAGGCTAAAAACTTGATTAGGAATGCTGATGCTCAAGGTGTAAATAGTGGATTTAATTTTGAAAACTTGCAGCAACTGAGTCCACGGCAAAGCAATGGATTTATGCAGCAAGTTCGTGATAGGCATGATGTGGTTCATCCATTGGGAACATTACAGGAGGAAGCCATGATGCATGTTTGTCCTTTACAAAATGTGCCTACCTTGGATCCTACTGAAGAAAAGATTTTGTTTGGTTCAGATGACAATTTGTTGGATGCCTTTGGCAAGGGTGCTAATTTGGGTTCAGGAGGTAAGAACATCTTTGATGGTTCAGATTATTGTGGCACATTTCCTTCTCTGCAGAGTGGGAGTTGGAGTGCTCTCATGCAATCTGCTGTAGCAGAGACTTCACACGGTGACGTAGGGCTCCAAGAAGAGTGGAGTGGTCTGACTTTCCGAAATAACCAACCTCCAGCTCAGAATCAGCCAACTGCTAGCGACAATAGCAAACAGCAGTCTTTGCCATGGACCAGCAACAGTATGCAGACTGTTTCTATGCAAA
Organism: Erythroxylum citrifolium; assembly: GCA_026284465.1. Lineage (NCBI taxonomy): Eukaryota > Viridiplantae > Streptophyta > Magnoliopsida > Malpighiales > Erythroxylaceae > Erythroxylum > Erythroxylum citrifolium. The sequence goes on from JANKOE010000006.1 coordinate 54,237,382, forward strand.
ATTCTAGGCTGTTATCTCCATCCGATGATTCAATTAACAGAGTTCTACAACCGGGGATCAAAAGTTCACCTGAACAGAGTGAGAGGTTGCAGTTTAGCTCTTCTAAGAGATTTAGTGCGCAGGTACCTGGGGAAGGAACCAAATGGTTAGAACATAGCCTTGTACAGAAGGCAGTTGATAGAGGCAATAATATATATGAAAAAGTTTCTCCTTCGTCAGGTATAGATACAAGTTCATGGACAAATCACAGCATACTGCCATATACTATTGGTAGCCATCAAAGTGGCAGCCCAAATAGCTGGAACTTTGTTGATTCAATGTCACTCAGTTCAGGTGTTGCTTTAAAAAATGCCCACAATGAAAGCTCATTACACATTTCTCAGGGGACTGACCAGAAGAGTCCTGTATTTGGGGTAAGGGCTCTTGGTGGAGGCCCACAGGTCAATATAGAAAATTCTAACCACAACCAGGTTGCTGCAGTGTCGAATTCAGACACTGTGAGGCCCAACCAGGAAAGCATCCAAAAGATTTCAAACAGAAGTAGTATTGATGGCTGGAAGCATTTTGATTCTTCAGTGAATGCTACAGCAAATGAGATCCCAACAAAATTTCAATCTCATATTGATAAGACCCATCCACCTCATCGTTCTTCTGGAAATAATTTGGATAATGGGATAGTTGAAGCTCATGAGATACAGAATGTGAATATAAGGGACAATGAAGATAATAGCTCAAAAAAAATCTCCCACCAGGCTTCAACTGCTGGTGCCAGAGAAAATTCTTGGTTAAGTGTCAGTGATTCAGGTACTTCACCAAGGGGTAAACAGAAGTCTTCAACTCATGTTGCTCGGAAGCCTTCTGGAATTCGTAAATTTCAATATCATCCCATGGGTGATGTGGAGGTTGATATTGACCCTTCTCAAGAAGCAAGAAGTATTATGCATTCACAGGCGGTGCATCAGGGATACATTGGGCAATCATCCCTTCCTAGTCATATGGCTAGAAATTCAATGGTACTGTAGACGTTGAATGTTGCCTTGCTTCATGAGCTTATACCATGTCCGTTATGTTTTTCGTATTAATTATACTGCAGGTTTGAGAAGATTTTGATGGTTTTGTGTTGAATATAATTGCAGGCACATTCAACTAGTTTTCATGGAGAAAATGCAGCAAATAAGACTGCAACATCAAGGTAGTTGGATATTTTGTATCAAACCGTTGGTTCTTGAATTAGCTCTCTTATATTGGTAATGAATGTGCTTTTGTTGCTCTCTATTTTGTGTTTCAATCTTGTAATCAGATATATAAACAAAAAGTTCCATTGTTTTTCTCTTACAAATGCTCTTTTTCTTCTTATTTACCTTTTCTTAATTTACTTAATGGAAATTTAATGGTCTGTATACTGCAGTCAAAACATGCTTGAGCTACTTCAAAAAGTGGATCAAGTGAGGGAGCTTGGGAATGTGATGGGCCCCAGCTCTTCCAATCACACTCAATCTTCTGAGATGCCTGAAGCTGACACGTCTGATGGATCACTCCAGAAAAATCAATCTTTTACTTCTCAAGGATTTGGTTTACAATTGGCTCCACCATCTCAGCGCCCCTCCCATCCAGAGCGTATATTTTCTTCTGGGAGTCCATCAGGGATGAAACATAATCTAACTAATAGCATGAGTTCAAGAGTAGGAGAGAAGAGTTGTTCCTGGCTGCCTTCTGCATCCTCTGTCCAGTCCTTACCTCTTTCAAGTGAAACATCTCAAGAAGTAAGGACTAATATGTTTACTGCAACTGGAAAAAATAGTAAGCATCTCCATAAAGAGATATCTGCTACTTTTTCTCCTGGCTTTTCTTACCCAAGAAGACACAATGAAAGTCTGCAAATGAATGATACAACTGGTCGCCCAACATACACTCAGTCCGTCGATTTACCTATTAATAATTTTGTGAAACAGATTGATAAGTCCTTTGAGAGAGATCCAGCATGTGAACCAGCATTGGAATCATTAGGACCATCCAGAAGTACAGCACAGACTGACATTACTGAGGTCCCGTATCTGGGGCCGCATATCCAAAAGCATGCAAGTGGTTCTGCCCAGCAATTTCCAGTGTTGGAAGCTGCCGCACCTATGCAGCTGTACGAGATTTCTGGTTTGTCACAGGACAGTGCTCCTAGAAAAGTGTCTCCTACTATTTTGACCAGTGTTTCATCACAGCAGTGTTCATTTGGTAGTCAGCCTTTCAGGGTGTGGTCCAATATGTTGAAGTCCAATGTTGAACCAAATGAAAGTTTGGAAACGACTCTCTCTTTTCCACAGAAGCTGGAAGATCAAAATGCACAAAGAGGAGGGAATGGTCCACCTGAATCTGTTGGGTTTCCAAATTCACATGGTTTTGTTGGGAAGGAGCAACAATCAGAAGGAAAATCAAGACAGCAAGTTTCAACTGGGAATGACTCTGTGCAGAAAACAGTGAGTGCTTCACATGGAAAAGAAGCTGTTATAGATTATCTTGATGGCATCTCTCTTTCAAAACCTGTCAGTACTCAAAAAGAAATTGAAGCTTTTGGCCAATCTCTAATTCCCAGTAATACTTTGCATCTTAATTACTCCCTCATGCACCAACATCAGAGCATGAAAGATTCAGAAGTTGATTCTAGTAGTAGGAGTTTGAAGAGGTTTAAGGGTCTTGATGGTGCTGTGGTCGCACCGGTAGTGGCTACCCAAGGAGGACACACAATTCATAGAAACCATAATATGGTCAAGGATTCATCAACAAACCATACTTCCAATGCATCTGGAGATCCTAAGATGCTAAGCTTTTCGCCAAAACCAACAGATAATCGAGATAAAAGTGAATCCTCTCAAGATGTCCCTGCAATTGGACAGAATGGTACTCGTAATTTTGTTAATAGTAATGTTGTAGCTTCTTTTAGAGGTGAGAATTCTTCTGTCAGTCCCCAGATGGCTCCATCCTGGTTTAATCAGTATGGAACCTTTAAAAATGGGCAGATGTTGCCTGTGTATGATACACTGGAAAATGCCACCACGAAGGCTGCAGAACTGCCTTTCACTGTTAGTAAGCCTTCCAATAACGTGGTTGTTCATAGTTCTTCGGAGCAAGGAGATGCTGCTGTTGATGATTCTAGAGTTCTTAAAACGTGTTTAAGACCTGAATCACTGGCAGCTGAGAATTTTGCATCACCTCAGATATTGCAGTCCAATTCTGCTGATACCGATATGTTGGTTATGAGTCCAAAGAAGCGTAAAAGTGCTACTTCTGAACTTGTTCCTTGGTACAAAGAAGTGACAGAGGGCCCCCAAAAGCTTCAGAATGTCAGGTGATTGGCATATGTATCTCGGAATTCTATAATGCAATGCTACTTGTTATGTTGTCAAGTAAATTCTGCGATAATTGCAGTGTTGGGTCATATTTTCCTTTTCTTAAATGTCACTGTTTTATTTGTTATTGCAGTGCAGCAGAAAAGGATTGGGCCCTGGCAGTAAACCGCTTGACTGAGAAGGTAATAATCCTTGATAAGTCTCATCAATTTTACTCAGCTATTATTATGCTTGCTTTTCTTAAAAGATGTGAGGAAAGAAAGGGCATTATGGAGATTGGAATGATCAGTATTTGCTCTCCTCCCTCATTTTTCACTCCAAATAAATATTGACTTTTATTTAGTGTGGGAGCTCCAATAAGTTCAATTCTAATGGCAGGTGGAAGATGAAACTGAAATGTTCAATGATGCATCTCCAGTCCTTAGACCAAGAAGAAGGCTTATACTGACAACACAACTAATGCAGCTGCTGTTTCCCCCACCACTGACATCAATTCTCTCTGTGGATGCTGTTTCTCAGTATGACGGTGTTGCAAATGTTGTTGCCAGATCCACACTAGGACATGCTTGCAGTGCTCTCTGCAGTAGAATTGATACTCTTTTGCCAGTGCAAAGTGGAAATCTGTAAGCGTTGCCACTGAATTGGTCAATATTATTTTGTTTATTGAAAAAAGTCCCATCTATCTTTGTGTACCCTTTTTATTTTCATAATTTTCTATTCCCCCTTTCTTCCCATTATCAGCCTCAGGGAGAAGGTTAAAACATTGGACAGAATCCATGATGAGTACTTTTTAAAGATTATGGAAGACTTAGTGAGCAGAGCTAAGAGAATAGAAAATGTTGTGTTGAGGTAACTCTTTGCATATCCAATTCCAGTATTCAATTTGAAGCTACATCTTTGGATCTTTCCTATTTGGCCTTTTCATCCTTTTCCGTCTTTTATGGGGAGCTCTTGGAATTTTTGGGCTTATGCTTGCCCCATATCAAACCAATACTGAATCGTGCAGAATAACTCTGCTAATTCGTCAGTAGGTCACAGAAATATCCTTAATCTAGTTACATGACATTTATCTGTGTTAAAAGTTTCTTCATATCCAAGTCAGATTCTCATTGTACGCTAGCACAATTTTTAAGTTCTGCAACGCATCCATTTTAGGGTATAGGATTGGAGCATTGCTATTGTTTTAACTTTTTCCTATTTTGAGATGGTTCCTCGTTTCCTTTCAGTGTTTTTCCAGTAGTATTATTGTCTGTTCAACCTTGGCACATATGGTGTCTGGATATTGTATGTTGATGAAACACATCCCTATGAACCTTTCTTCACTTTTTCTTCATTGGATATTGTCGTTGACCCTACATTTTACTGTTTTTATAGCCTTAAATTCATATTTATAGGATACAATGTGTATGATCTTAGAGAAAGTCTTCCCTTGTACTATGTAGAATATTATATGGAAGTTGAGATAATTGTGTAACAAACATAAGACTAGGTGTAATTGATACTAAAGTAGTAAGTCAAAACTATTCAAATATTTGCATTATGTGTTCAAAAAGTTACCCCTCATGTTTAGAAAATTACTTGAGATACTTGGGGCCTGTTTATTTCCATTTATGATTTTAGTTTCTTGTTTGTGTTTTCAAAGTTAGTAAAAAAAAAAACTGTTTATTTGAGTTTTTAATTTCTATTTTCAGTTTTGGTTTCTTCCGGTTTTCAAAATTTATGAAACTATAAAAAGTGGTATTTGTTTTCTATTTCTGTTTTTTTAATTTGATTTATTATTAACTAAATATATATTAGTTATTATTTAATATATTAATTATTAATAAAAATATGAATAATTTAATTTTATATTATATTTAATTATTAATAAATATAATTAAATTTACAGTATTTTGAATAAAATTTCGATTTAATAATTAAAATATATTTAAAATGAATATTAATTTTTAAATTATTTATTTTAATAGAATAAAATAATTTTATTAATAATTTATTAATAAATATTATATAAGAGATTAAAATAAGTTTAATGAATTTAAAATATTTTATTTTTAAGTTTTATCTAATATATAATTATCATCAGTAATAAAAATATAACTACATTGATACTAACAACTAAATATGTTTTTGTTTTATTTGAAAAAAATAAAAACTAAAAACAGAAATTTAAAATTAAAAATCAGAACAAAAAATAAAAGTGGAACTAAACGGCCACTTAACTTGTGAAAGTTACCACGGTTGTGAATTGTGATAAATCCAAGTTTCTGTAGTCTATATTGTGGTCCTGTTTTCATATGCCTTTTTCTGTTTGCTACTGATGATGCAGATTGGACAAGAGTTTATCATATTCAGATTTGAGACTTGAATGCCAGGAGCTAGGGAAAATTTCTGTTATTAATCGATTTGCCAAGTTCCATGGCCGGAGCCAAGCTGACATGTCTGAGATGTCATCTTCTGATGCTCCTGCACTTATGCAGAAATTCTGCCCTCAGAGATATGTTACTGCTCTTCCTATGCCTAAGAATCTCCCTGACAGGGTACAATGTCTTTCACTTTGATAATTAATTAATTGATTTTCTTCTCTTTATTTACCAATTAGCTCCACATTTCTTATTCTTTTATTTTCTTCTAATTTACTGAAAATTGCTCACCATAACCCCATGAGTGGGAATGTAGAGTATTGGATACTAGATTTTCTCCATGAAAGTGATGGAGGCTGTTAGTTCTTTTCAATCTGGTCCACTTTTTCATTCTTAAAAGAATGATAGCATATGCAAAATTGAATGTCTAAAGAGAAATTACAGTTTCACGCCATGCTATTTTCTTTCTCTATTACAAATCAGGAAACAAGTGTACAACGTGGCTTGATGCTTGAAAATAGCTAAAAATTGTGCATTGACATTCTCACGGAATTTTCGTATTCTCAAAATAATGGTTGCTCCATTTGGTTCATCTTTTTGTTCCATCTCCCATTCTCTGTGTTTGTTATTTTTATGTACTGACCACCAAATTCACCCAGTAAGTGTCCTGGCAGGCATTCTGTTTTCACGGTCATCAGTACTGATTTGCTAACAATTACTGCATTCTTGAGACTGACAATAGAGCTTCCACAAGTTTTTATGAATATCATAGTCTTAGAGACATCTAAATACCTTGATGTCCCACAAAAAGTTGTGTTTTCATTTCTATTAGTGCCTAGTCCTTTCTCATTTCTTCAAATTTTATATGGATCAATAGTTCGGTCTAGCCTTTTTTTTTTTTCCTTTTTAAGCTCAAATTTTGCGAGTATGGGTGTAGATTTACAAGGTCTTACGGTGTACTTTTGGGTCCTGGTTTCATAAAGCTGCTTCAATAATACTGACGAGAAGTTGAGTACCAAATTCTCAAGTTCAGGGACTTTGGATTTTGTGGAAGCAAAATATTTGGCATTTTAGATTATGTTCTAGTCCAGTCATCTCTTACTTTTGTAACTTTTTTGCATGTGGTCCACTAATTTCTCTAAATGACTTGACCTTTCAATCGCGCTGGAGGTTTAGTACTGGAATTTCATTTAAACAATCCTAATTGTTGTTGAGTAGCAATTTCCTATGATCTTTTAATTTGATTCACCCATGACATAGTACAGTTAGAAGCTAGGGTACAGTTGCTTCTCTGTGGTTGATGCCTGAAGAGTAATTGTCGATTGAACCGTTATCTATGATCTTTTTGCGTTTCTTTCCGTGGGAGAGCAAGTATTGTGTAAATGCTAAACTTCCATATCTGCGAATTTGATACTTTTTATTTGACAAGATTATCGCCGTATTTTTAAAGCCAATCCGTCTGACCCAAGATCCAGTCAAGGTTTTATTCCTGCTTTGTGAACAGTACAGTTCCTGTTGTGAGTAAAGATTATATTGTACTTTATGAAGAATACAGTGATAGTTTCTCTGGTTTCAAATTCTTTTTGATGCTACTTTGGAACAATTTGACATTTCATTCTTCTGTTTATAAGGCTTTACACAGTTGCGAATTTCGATTTTAGTTCTAATATGACTGATTAATGATAGATATTATTTTAGATAATTTTTTAAAATTATAGAATAGTTTTGTAATTTTATAAAATTATAAATGATTCTTTTTTATTTTAAAATTATAAAATAAACTAAACGTCTGGCAATGGACTAGCTATAATGCTTCTTCTCTTCTCTCTATAAATAGAATATTGATGGAATGTTTGAATACAACATTTTGAATATGCTTAAACAAATAACAATGGCGGCCAATGGATCTGTCCCCAAATGTGTGTACCTACTTTGTTCTCCTTGATCCAAGCCATCCATTTTTGTGGGACCCGCATAAATGGACAGCTTGGATCAAAAGAGGACAAGATAGGGCTAGAATAAGGGGCCAGAAGATCTGGCCCCCAATGCTTATAGAACTCAATTAGGAACTTCTAAACCATGCAATAGTTGAGTTTTTATTAGTCAGGTTTTACGAACAAAAGTAGTTGGGATTATCACCTAATTGAATCTCAAAGATTAGATGTTATTAAAGTTATTAGAATGAATGAAGAAGGTGAAGTTGGGATTATGTGGTATAACTTTTGTACCAATTTTGATCTTTTCAGATGCAACACGAAAATTTACTCTCTAGATACTAAATAGTAATCGTGTTCAATTTAAAGGACATTTACTTAAGATTAATAGTATACAAAAAATTATGCTCATGATTCAGAGTGAACAAGTGAGTCCTGTGGAAGGATTTCTTGTTCTCCTTTAGCATTACATAAAACATGTAGACGATACTCTGTATTTTGGTTAGCTAGTTTTTTGTTTGTAGCTTACATATGTTTGATTGTAATGCTTATATAATATAGCTTTTGCTAAATTAATATATTTCCTTTTTAACTTTTAAAAAAAAAACATTTCGCCCCGACTACTGTGAGCCTTTAAAAAATTGAACGAAATACAACTGTCAACTGATGATTCAAGAATCATTGTAACAATTCCTTATTAGTTATAATTGACCTTTGCTGTATGAAAATTGTGCTTTAATTTGGAGTTAATGTTATTATTGAACAGCGGTGTTGCAAAGTCATTTCCTTCTAAAGATTTCACTCAAAATTAAATTAAATTTTAATATTTGAAAAACAATTTTCAATTGAGAGAATCATAAAGATTTTTATCAATTTAGTTTGTAATTTTTTAAAAAAATTAAGAAGGTTCACGTGAGTTTTAAGCTATAAAATATAACTTAATTTAAGAATTAAATTTTCAAAAACCTTAAATCTCTAAATTCAGTCCCTCCTATTGTCCCACATAATCAAGATGTCCTTCACCCCTCGCTGGAATATCCTTAGGATATGTTTAGTTGGTAGTAAAGTTTTTAATGGAACGGAATGTAATAATTTATAATGGATTGAAATGTAAATAAATATAATATTAAAAAATTATTGTTTGGAAGAGATGGAAGGATTCATAATATAATACAATAAAATATTATTTAAAAGAAGGATTCAAAATAAAATATAGTGAAATATTATTTATCATTTTATATTCCGTCCTTAACCTCTCAAATCGAAAGTAATTTATTTTTACAAATTAGAATGGGATGAGATATGATGTAAAACTCTCCCATTGTATTCTATTTCATTCTCTTATAAACCTTCCTCCAAAACGATAAAATAATATTATATTTCATTGCATTTCATTCCATTAATAATTATTCGATAATTACCCACTCAAAGGGACCAAGACGCCATCAAGTTGAACGAGGTTAAGCGCGAGAAAGCGGTGGACTTGTACTTGAAGTTGTTGGGCAAATAACATAAAAGAGCCCCTGTGATATACTTGATTATTCATCTTAGCCCTTGTGTTTTTAATTCGTTCACCTTAGCCCCTGTG
>JANKOE010000006.1:54246701-54260866 GCA_026284465.1 Erythroxylum citrifolium
TAACATATTTTAAATTTAAACTTTTGACATAATGGCTGGAAAATGAAGCTCGTGTCTCACAAATACATGAAGCTCATTTGCTACGTACTCGGAGGAAAACGTTCGTCAATAGAAGAAACCAGTTGAAGGAGAAACACAATGGACATAGTAACATGTAACCGCGTAAGTATCTGCTGAACTGGGGTTATAATTTTAATAATTTTTTGAAGATATTTTTGTCATTAAATTAGAGTTTGGAAGGCAAGCCGTGTCATTCCATCCTTGACCCCCCAATTTGAGAGACCGCAAAATATTAAATTTTGGATGACAAAGGATTGCTTCCAAAGCCATTAATTGTCATTCCATCCTGTTTCAAAATAGACTATCAAATAATGGCCTAAGTCATTTGGGTCATTCCATTCTATTCCCCTCCGTCCCTCCACCCACATCCAAACATACCCTTAAGGATTCAGTGTTTCTGAAACTTTAATCCTCAAATTAAAGGAAGTTTTATTATTTAGAATTTATGTCAGACATTGACATTTAGGTAATTCTTTGACTTTTTATTTATAGAAAAACCCACATCAGTTAATGAAATCTTGAACTGAATGACTATAGCTATAAATTAACAACTTCTGGGACGGGTTTCTCCAGAGAAAGAGTAGCCATATTCTCATCAGCCACTGTGGCCGTGGCCGTCCTCAATACTCCGTTATGGTTTTTGTGGTGTTGTGTACTAAGTTCTCTCCGGAACAAATTCCTCCATAAGCCTCTCTTGTTCAACTATAAAATGACCAGGGCAAGTTTGTTTGAGCCTGCAATAGACGTCTTCCTAAGTGACCATTAAGGAGACTTGTCCAACCAAAATCTGCAGAATAAGGTTAATTGTTGCATTCCAATGGGTTCTACAAGCAAGAAAAGCTTATGAAAGGCTAACATGCATTTCCTCCCCAACTGTCGCCATTATTTCATCCGCCCTGTGAAACAACAAAAAATCAACATTATCTACGGAAAATTCTTGTTTATTTGCACAAGTGCAAGCTGTAATTGGTATCACGTGCTACAAAACAATCATCAACAATGGAAATATCTACTGGATTTACCTAAGGGCGTCTATGTTAACCTCTGTAAGCCATGTTGCCAGGCATACCTGCAGCGCAATGAGATTCATATGTTCATATTATCTGACAAATGTTAGCATAACATAACAGTTCAAGAAACGTTGAATGGAAGTCTCAACCCAAAAGGCCCAAAGGGCCACAAATTTTTCCATGAATCTTACCGGTTTAGGACATATTATCCAAAAAACATAAAATCAGCAGAAGAAATAAGGAAGAAAAGAGAACTATTAATTCAACCAGGAATATCAGATCTAGACATTTACTTCTTAGGTTTGCACCTACAATAAGTTTGGCCAAATCAGCATTTGTTTTTGTTCCCACATGAATTTGGCATGGCCAAAGAGAATTATTAATATAGCATGCACCATCAAGAGTTTCACCTTACATCATTTGTGATGTACATACAACATCCATTTTGCAACTATTGGCAAGTATTATATTCCTTGAATTTTTTAATCAAGAGACAAATTTATAACCAATACCTCCAAGTTCTCACGGTTTTGTTGACTCTTTGATTTTAGTGTGGAAATATCAGATTTCCCCTGCATCAACCTTGGAATGACTGGTTGACAATCATGGTTCGAATACAAATTGCAGATTCTCAAGTCATCAAATTCTCCAGGATAAAGCTCATTTGACCAATTTAACTCGTCAACCTCTGAACCTTCACAACTAATGCCAGATAAATTCAATACAAGCACCCGCTGCATAAGCCAAACACCAATAAGAAAATGATACAAAATAATTCAAACAATAGAATATTCTAAGAAACCCTTTTAGCGCAAAACAACTCTCTTTACCTTCAAAATGAGTTCAGATACAAACATCCCAACTAGTTCCTCTGCTAATTGCTCTGCAATCGAAAGAAAATAGATTCTCACTTATGATTTTGATCATGTAACTGGATATTATACCTATGAGAAGTGATACGATTTAAGCCCTTAATGAAGGTATCAATAACTTCAATAGTTGACAATATTCAAGGATTGGCATACTAAGATTGTTAAACTCTCAAGGTCTATTCCTAAGCATAGGACTGATTAGTTTAATCCAGTTCAATAACATTCCAGGCTTTTCTTTTCTTTTCCTTTTGTCCTTTTTGAAATATAAACCACTTTAGCTGTTGCAAGAATCAACTTATTAGTTGATACAAGAGAAAGGAACTTGCGGAAAGAAATGCAGAAAATACTAAACAAAATCTAATGATTGGAGATTATAACTTAAGAAAACAGTGACGATGTCAGGATAGCAATGAGATATTTTTCATTTCCTGTTTTGGTTACAAATAGGTGTAGCAAATATCAACAAACGGTAGATGCACTATGATAAATTTGCAAATGTGGAAATACCAAATTTCAAGATTGACCAGAATGTATAGACTGGGATTCCACCCCCATCACCATCATCATTATGATCCTCAGAATTGCTTGAAAATTGTATCAGTGGACTACTGCTTGTACTCTTGACATAGCTTCTCATAGATCTACTGCTGTTCATCATGTGAGTTACAATAGCAACCTGTGGAAAACGCATTGCAGAAACATTTATGCCTCAAAAATTGACTATAGCTGTCCTGAACATGAAAATTAAACCTAGTAAGGCCAAGTAATATCTACATGTTTTATGTAGATCAAGAGGCTCGGAATTTGTTCTCTAACACAACAACAAATTATATGGCAGCATCTCAAGATTAACATAAAAGCTGCATGATCAACAGCAATACTGTTTGCATACTCCTTGGAAAAGAAAAAAGAAGCAAATACTATATATGTTCTCATTTTAGAAAGAAAGGGCAAGTTGCTAAGGTTTTTTTGCCTTTTCTAAAATTTTAAAATATTTCAACGAGCAATTATCAAGGACCTACAATCCCACATTCATTTACTGAGAAATGACTCCGTAACTTTGGGTCCGTAACCTAAGCTATGATGATAATACACTTTTCTGTAGAATCAAGTCACAAGACTATTCATAGGGAAATCCTTTGCTGGAGTTCTTTTTCTTTATAGACCCTACAATTGCTGTTTAGAAGACTTATCATTAACAAACTTCCTCCCAACTATTTTTAAGAAAAATTCTAACTACTTCTTGTTCTTCCTATATTTTTAAGAAAAATATAGGCTTACATGTGATTGATGATTGAACATGCACAATAGTATAAGTTCCTTACTTTCTAAATAAATATGGAAATTACGATACATACCATATCTTTGTAAGACAATAGAAGCTTTCCTCGATAAAGCTCCTAAAAAGCAAAAGAGAGAACAAATTCATGTCCATTATTGCTATACTAACCCCCAAAAAGAACATCATTTGGTAACAAGTAATACTAAACAACCAGTTCATATAAGACAAGTACACAAACAAACAAACAAACCTGCTGCTTAAACAATTTAGCACAAGCTTTTTTCCTGATATTAGGCATGTCACTTAAAACGCCGAGTTCCATCGACGGCATGTACCTGAAACACAAAAAACAAAAGGTCACTTATTATATCTACACTGAAATAAAGTGAAATACTTGAGAGCCAGAAACTAACATCCGAGATAGATAAGCGTTGACCAGAGAAGTGGCGTGAGACCTCCCGCTAGAAGAAGAATTTGCCCACTGTTGCCTGCAAGATGCCAACTTCGACCATTGATTCCTCACGTTTCGCTGCGCCGCCGGCCTCCATAGTCGCGCCACCGACTCCGGCAACGACGATGAGCTAGGGGTCTGTGAAGACGCTCGCTCTGGGGTTTCCATCGAGTCCCTTCCACAGCCTTGGCCGCCAAAGTTTGTGACAGTCGGCGTTTGGTCGGGTCCACTTCCGTTCATCAAATCTGACGTGGCTTGAGAGTGAAACATCGGATATGTCTTGGCACATCAACTCATCAGCGGCCAACGATCCAAAGCAGTCATCTGCGGCTAAGCCCTACGTGGCGCCGTTGGTTTCCCCTAAACGTATGTTATTGGGGTTTATTATGGTGAGACAAATGGGAAATTTGAAAAGAAGGTTATGTGGTTTTATTTTATCTTCTTTCGGGAAAATTTTTTTAAATTTATATTACGATGTTTGATTCATTTTTTAAGTAGTTAGGAAAGTAAAAACTTTCTCAATTTTGGAACAATAGTAGCACTTTATTTGAATTCTACACTTCCTTGGTATTTAGATTACTTTCTTTAGAAATTTAATCTAAAAAATACACTAGCCAATTTACCAATTCCTTCTCTCTCAACCCTACGGCAACTCTTTTATAAAACCCTACCTCCTTTTCAACTAATGTTACGAATACCATACCAGGCTGAGTTTTGGTACGGTACTATACTGGTACAGGTTAATACCGAGTACCGTTTCAGGAAATTTTTTAAATTTATGAAATAGTCCCCAAATTTTTTTAAAATTTACAAAATAGTCCATTGCCATATTATAAAGTTGTACCGTATGCTTTTATCCTTGTCTCTAAAAAAAATAATAAAAAATAATAATTTAATTTTTAATTTAATAATTATTAATAAATATAATTAAATTTCAAATAAATTTGATTTAGTAATTTAAAATATATATTAAATAATAATTTTTAAATTATTTATTTTAAAAATAAAATATGATATTTAAATTACTTTTCTCATGAATTTAATCTAAAAATGCACTAGCCAATTTAACTATTCATTCTCTCTCAATTCTACAACAGCTCTTTTATAAAACCCTACCTCCTCTTCAACCAATGTTACGAATACCATACCGGATTTGATATCGGATTGAATTCTGGTACGGTACTATACTGGTACTAGTTAAAACCAAGTACCATTTCGGACAATTTTTTAAATTTATGAAAGAGTCCACAAATTTTTTTAAAATTTACAAAATAGGCCATTATCATATTATAAAGTTGCACTATATGTTTTTAAACCTGTCTCCAAAAATCATAATAATAAATAATAATTTTAATTTTAATTTAATAATTATTAATAAATTTAATTAAATTTAAAAAATATTTTTAAAATATATAAATTTCAAATAGATTTTGATTTAATAATTTAAAATATATAAAATAAATATTAGTTTATAAATAATAATTTTTAAATTATTTATTTTAAAAAATAAAATATTTTTATTAATACTTTATTAATAAATATTATATAAAATATTAAAATAAATTTAAATAAAAATAATTTATATTTAATTTATATTTAGTTTATAATTATTATTAGTAATAAAAATATTTATTATTATTTTAAAAAAAATTAAAATTCACAATAATTATAAAGTTGAAATAAATAAAATAACTAATTAAAAAACTTTGAAAAAAAACGGGGGCAAGGAGAGATAAGAGGCAGAAAGGAAAATTTTAAAATTTTTTGAAAATTTTGCAAAAAGGTCCCTCTATTTTTTTAAATTTTTGATATTAGCCTGTATTTGGCCGATATTTTGAATACCTTCTAGTACCGACTGGTACTATCCAAAATAGGCCGGTACCGATCGGTATTTAAACCCGATATGACCCACCCTTTATTTCATACAGATTTTGGTTCGGTACATACCAGTATTCATAATATTGTCTTCAACTATTCTTATTGTTCTCCCATTAGTAGGGTTTTGAATATTTTTGCTCAGAAATTTCAATCGACAATCTTCAGGTTCATATTTTTCCTTATTAATGATTTCAATTTTATTCGGTTTGTAGGAATATAATTGAAAAGACAAGTCAAAATTAAGTTACATTCCATAAAATACTGTTGCATATCAAATACTATAATAAGAATCCATCTAACTTTTCTATTAGAATTCTTATAAATATCCAAATATTTGAATATATTTACTTTCCATATATTTATTTTCCGAGGAATCATATTCCAAATTCACTTTACTTTCCTGCCAACCAAACGGGGCCTAAAGGCGTTATCTTCCGTGGAGGACCCGACTTTGGGGTGTATTGTCATCCCCATGTATCTACGATGAAATCCATCAGAGAGGGAAAGGAGTAAGAATCAGATCCTTGCAACATCACTTTTAGGTACGTTTAGTTGAATAGTTTATTAATAGAATGGAATGAAATTGAATGTAATATTATTTCATCATTTAGGAAGAGGATTTATAATGGAATGAAATAGAAGGAGATAAAAGAGAAGGATTTCATATTACATCTCATTCCATTCTAAACAGTAAAAATGAAAAACTTCGAATTTGAGGAGTTTTAGGATAGAATGGAAAATGATAAGCAACTTTGTACTATATTACATTATAAACCTTTCATCTAAACAACATTTCACTATATTACATTATAAATCATTCCATCCCTTCCAAACAACAATTTTCTAATATTACATCCATTTATGTTCTATTATATTATAATTCATTCTTTTCCATTAAAAAATTTACGTCCAATCAAACATAGCTGCGTCGGAAGTCTTACCTATTTAGGGGGTGGACGAGGCATGACCTTCAGAGAGTATAAGCAAGAAGAAATCCCTATTATTACATTAGCTTACTGGTGCACTTACTATAGTTCATTTCTATATGAAAAAACGGAAGGAAAGGTGTAATATTGGCCACTCATAAGGCCACATGGGACCTCTCATGAAGTTGTAACAAAAGATTCTGATCATGGCATCAATGTCACCTTCGTATGCATGGCCTCTGTTCAAGAATAGGCATTTACAAAAATTTAGAAATGGAGCAAATGCAAAACCAGATTGAAATAGTATTAATCTCTCAAGTATTTCATTGGAAAAATCGAGTGACAAAAAGCGGAACCACGTTAATGGCCTTACCCTGTATCCTGGAAAAATTGATCACAGAAATTAATGCATCACAGGAAGAGAATATCACCTGCCTCCTCGCTAATACAACTGTGAGTTAGGCACTAGACACTGCTGATAAGCTACGAATCCAAACGGTCGTGTATTGGCCTACCATAGAACTTGGTTGTTTCTTGGGTCTCAAAATGGAAAAGCTCTTTCAGAATGGAATAATTGATCAACATGACAAGTTTATTTCATATGCATCCTCTTTTCTTGATTAGTTTCACATTTTAACCAGTTTATCAAGGGAGAGAAGCATTATATTCCGTTCCTCTAAAACTTCAACAGAGAGATTAGATGCACCATGATATTTCTGTATTCAACTAGTTAAAAGTTCTCATGGGCTTCCTTCTGTTCTATTTGAAACATGAGTTATGGAAATTGATAAAATAAAGTAACAAAATAGTTCAATAACATCAGTTCATGATGTATCCAAATTGCTCTGCAAGTTTTGTCTTGAAGAATGAAAATATCCAAATATCATCTACACTTCCAACCATTAGTCCTTCTGAATTTACATGGAGCTTTCCGCACAATTCAGTCATCCAAAATAAGTGCTTTGAATATGCTGTTAATGCAGCCAGAAGTACCAAAATCTTGAGGTGCAACCTTTGCAGCTCGTTCTATAAGATTAACCCTTCAGATTTTGACTTGATTCTAAAATTCTTGTTGATTGATCCACTACTTTCTAGTGAAATTACTTAAAAGAAGAGAAGAAGAGGAAAGAAAATATTTATGTTCACGTTACTTTCTCTAAAACGTAGTAGTTATAATGTACAGTAAGGGAAGAAATCTCATTAATTAATCCTACAGCTATAATTAAGAGTCTAAAAATATATTTACAGTTGTACAATCCTAACAATTATAAAAAAAATCTCAACACTCCCTCACAACTTGGTGCATAGATGTCATACATGCCCAACTTACCAAGAAATCTTGAGAACAATGATTTGAAACTACTTTGATCAAAATGTCAGCTCATTGATCCTCAGACCGAATATTAGGCAACTCCACAATTTTTCCATCCAACTTCTCTTTAATAAAGAACATGTCAACCTTAACATGCTTTGTTTGATCATGTTGGACAAGATTGGGAGTTATACAAGCAGCTTTGTTGTCACAACGTAAACTAATTGGTTGCTTCAATTGATAACCTACATCTTGTAAAAGTAGTTTGAGCCACAAAGCTTTATAGAGACCAAGTGCTACATCTTTGAATTCAAAGACCACGTGTTACATCTTTGAATTCAACTTCCGCACTTGAGCGAGCAACCACATTTTGTTTTCTACTTCTCCATGTGACCAAGTTACCACCAACAAATGTGTAGTCAGAAGTTGATCGTCTATCTTCTATTAATCTAGTCCAATCAGCAACTGTATACACATCTATACTTTGCCAATATGTATTTTTAGTAAACAAAATTCCTTGACCTGGAACATATTTTGGATAACTCAAAATTCTCATTACTTCCCTCATATGTTGTTCTTCAGGAGTATGCATAGACTAACTAACGATACTCAAAGTATAAGCAAGTCAGGTTTTGTGTGAGCCAAGTATATTAGTTTTGCTATAAGTCTTTGGTATCTTCCTTTATCAACTGGTAGTTGGTTTGCTTCTACACATAACTCCAAGCCTTCCTCAATTGGTGTATCAACTGGTTGGCATGTTAATATATCAATTTCTTGTAATAAGTCTAATGCATATTTTCTTTGGAATGGAAAATTCCTTTTATCGATCTAGAAACTTCAATCCTAAGAAAATATTTCAAGCAACTAAGATCTTTCATTTAAAATTCTCTAGACAAGTATTCTTGTAGTGCCTTCCTCTCTTCTGGATCATCTTCTGTCACCACCATGTCATCCACATATACAATAAGAGTAGTGATTTTACCTTGCCTTTGTTTCAAGAATAAAGTCTGGTCAGAGTTGCTTTGATGATATCCGAAAGTTATCATAGACCTTGTGAACCTTCCAAGCCATGGTTTTGGAGACTGCTTCGACCCATACAATGAATTCTTCAATCTATAAACCTTTTTACTCTACCTTTCTACTACCATATAACCTGGTGGCAGCTCCATATAGATTTCTTCAAGCAAGTCACCATTCAAAAAGGCATTCTTAACATCAAATTGTTGCAAAGGCCAATCTAAGCTTAGAGCTAGGGACAATAATACTCTAACAGTATTGATTTTAGCTACGAGAGCAAATTTCTCTGTGTAATTAATCCCATAGATTTGGGTATACCCCTTTGCCACTAATCTTGCTTTGAACCTTTCAACTGTGTCATTTGCATTATACTTTACAGTGTAAACCCATCGACATCCAACTGGCTTTTTTTCTTGTGGGAATTTAACAATTTCCCAAGTTTTATTTTTTGTAAAGAGTTCATCTCCTCATTCGTCATAGCTCGCCACCTTGAACACATAGAACTTCATACATACTGTTCGGAATACCTACAATAGATAAATGATTTACAAATGACTTATTTGATCCGAAAAATTATTATTTAATATATAAAAACTCATGAGATATTTAACTCTACTTGAAATTTCAGGTTCATATGTAAGCTTAGGAATAATTCTAGTAAGATGATTTAATAATTGTTTTATTGGTGGCTCAAGGTTAGGAATAGGAACATCCTCAGTAAATAATTAGTGTGGTATATTAGTGAAATTCTTAACTTCTACAGTTGATGGACCAACATCGTCCTTTTCAATAGTCCCTTCTTGTTCAATACCCTTTGGTTCAATTCATTTCCTCGTTCATTGCAGCTCTCCACTTTGGAACATCCAGAGCTTCCTGCACGCTACTAGGAATAGCTACATCAGATAATTGATTTAAAAACGACTTCTTTAATTCCAAAAAATAATTATTCGACACATAATGACTCATGGATATTTAACTCTACTTGAAATTTTAGGTTTATATGTAGGCTTAGGAATACCTCTAGTAAGATGCTTTGATAGTTGTTTTCTATGCGGCTCAGGGCCAATAATAGGAACATCCTTAGGAAATGAATGGTGTGGTGTATTAGTGAAATTCTCAACTTCTACACTTGATAGACCAACATCCTCCTCTTCAATAGTCCCTTTTAGTTCAATATCCACTATTTAAATAGCCTCTTCCTAATCCTCTTTATGTTCCAATTGATTATTAGCACCATCATTAACATCTTAAATATGATAGTCACCTTCGCACTCCCCCTGAAGTTTATAATCAAGAGTCTCAATTTCCTTCCGATACTCTCTTGAAGTTCAAACTCAAAGAAATACATTATATCTTCATGAAAGACTACATCCATTGTGATTAATATACATTTAGTTAGAGGATGATAACATTGGTACCCTTTTTGGTTTGTTGCATACCTAAGAAAAAACACATTGCAGGGCTCATGGAGCTAGTTTGTTGCATTGGCACAAATGCGACACATCCAAAAATATAAGGAGGCAAATTTAGTATTAGTGGAGTAACTACATCATTAGTAAGGACTTGAAATGGTGTTTGAAATTTAATAGAGCCGGAGGGAGTTCGATTAATCAGATATGTAGTGGAAGAAAGAGCTTCTCCCTAATAAGTCAATGGTATATAAACTTGATTTAATGAGGCACGAACAACTTCTAGCAAATATCATTTTTTTCCTTTTAACTACCCCATTCTGTTGGGGTGTATCCACACAAGTAGTTTGATTAATAATACCTTGTGCTTCCAAATAATGTTTCAATTCAAAGCTTTGATATTCTCCACCATTATCACTACGAAGAACTCGAACATGTTGTTGACAAGCTTTATAATATAAAGCTTTTAATACCTTAAGTATACAAATCGTAACTTATAGTACAAAAGGTATCATTCCCACGAGGAATATTTAGACACAAAATTACTCCTAACTATTCAATTAGATTTGAAGCAATCCTAAGGATAATTAATTTCACAATTAAGATCTCTCTTCAATTGTTAATTAATCTGATAATTACAAGTTTATTCAGTTACCAACTCTCGCTACGCAGCTTAACACATGTAACTTGATTCACTCTCTCGATTTTGTTACCAAGTATAAGTATAACAATAATCACAAACATTTATAGATGTATTGAATTTAATAAGAATAAAGCTTAACAAAATATATCAAGAACAATCCCTAATATGGATTTAGAAACTCATTATCATGTTAAACATCGTAACAATCCAAATAAACATCTAAAACAATAAAGAAAAGGAAAAGAAAGAAAAACTAGTTAGAGACTTAATCTGGAAATCTGGAATTCTCCAAAGCTCTCTTGATGCAAAGATGTCAATGGGCCGAGTCGGGCCCGGGCCGCTTCTGGCCCGATCCTCAAGTTAGGCGGCCTATGGGTCGGCATGTGACCCAACGAGTTAGAGCTGGCCGATTCGTGGCCTAGCCCGTGGCCCAATGGCCATAAGCGGGCAGGCTCATCCTTAATATTTTTTTAAAAAATAAAAAATGACGTCATTTTTTGTTCCGATCAGGTCGAACAATTTTAGCCTGTAGCCCAATCAACCAGGGCCAAAATCGGGCTGGGTCAAGCGAACCAGGCCAAAATTGACATTCCTATCTTGATGTCTCATTTTGATCTTCTTTTAATTTAGTAGTTACTTTCTTTTTTTCATGTTTTCCTTATTCTTAAATACTTCTTAAGGCTTCTAGGATTCTTTCTAGGACTTTCTCACTTAATTTGATTCCAAAAATAACCCTCAAATGTCAAAAGTACTAAAAAAATTGTGAGTTGGAAAAGTTGAAATTTGTTTTTTGTGCTCCTTGTCACGATTGTGACCTACTTCCAATTCTTCTCTTTTTTCTTCAACTTCATGTTTCCATTACTCACAAACACATCAAATAACCCTTGAAACATAAAATTATGATTAAATTCTTGCTCTAAACCAAACGCTTAAATCACATATAAATATTAACAAGAACATAATTTTAAGTCCTATACACATAATTATCATTTAAAAAACACTTTAAAACACACTCAAATACCTAGAAAACATACTATAATCTACATTTATTACTTGTGCATTATACTAAGTTTGAATGATCTTATGGAAAATCTGGAACAACAAATTCACTTCACTCTTGGATTTCAATAACCACAACCAAGTCATCCTTGTACAATCATCAATTAAAGTAACAAACCAACGACACCTACCCAAAGTTGGAATTTTGGGTGGACCTTGTACATTAAAGTGAATAACCATAAAGGGAAAGGGACTTTTATTTTGCGCTAATGAAAATAAATTTCAACGACACTTTTGCAAGTCCATAAACATCACAGTGAAAACTATAGCCATCAATTTTTTTCAAACAAACTAGGAAATAATTTTTTAGGATACCTAAAGGATGCATGCCCTAAATGTCGATGCCACAACCACAATTTAGCTTTAATTTTCTCCACCTTTGAGTCATCCACAATAAAAACTTGATTCAATTTATCTAAACTCTTTAACGTTAGGTCCAGATAATACAACTTCCCTTTCCTAATACCACAACCAATTGTCTACTTTGTTTGGATGTCCTTAAAGAGACAAAAGTTAGGCCAAAAAATTCCAATGTAAGATAAGGCTATTATTATTTGTGAAACAGTTAAAAGTTTACAATCTAAGGATGGAACAACCAAAACATAATCCAACTTTAGAGTATTAGTGAGAATTAAAGACCCTTCCCAAACAATTGGGGCTTTATCATCATTGACAGTAGAAACAAATTTTTGTAAGGACTCTTTGAGTTCAATAACCTATCTAGAATCACAGTTCATATAATTTGTAGCACCATAATCAATTATCCATGTAATATTAGAAAGAGGTACAAAAACACTAGAAGTCTTACCACCATTATTTCTAGTTGCTACTAATGCAAAAGTCTTCTCAACAGCAGCATCATTGGTTTTGTTCCCATCAACAGTAGTAGTTAGAGTCTCCTTAGAATTCTTCTTTTGAGGTGCTCGATTATGGTCTCACCAATCTATATATCTTATAAGTTCATAGTAGCGATCTTTAGTATGTCCATTTTGGATGCAATGAGTGCATTTGTATGTAGACTTTTCACCACCAGCAGTTGTCTTTAATTTGTTTCTAACCACCATAGCAACAACTTCAAGATTTCCAAATTCTTCATCTAACATTTCACGTCATACTACCTCATTCTTCCAGAGTCAAAATTAGTTATTTCCTTATAATCTCTCTACGAATTTGTTCAAAAACATCATATAAACCTGCTAGGAGTATATACACACTTAATCATTCAATTGACTTTTAGTATACTTCAATAGCTTCAGGATCCTTCACGATAATTTTATCTCAATGATCTAGTTCTTAAAAGACTTCAGTTAACTCTCTATAGTATTCAGAGAGAGGTTTCTAATTTTCCTTTTGCAATGAATGCCTTTTGGTTTAGAGTAAAAAAATGCAATTCATCACTTCCAACATAGAAGGCTTTTTCTAGTGCACTCCATATTTCGTGGACAATGGGTAATCGTAAGTATCACTTTATAATCTCTAGACTCATAGACATCAACATTCATCTTTTAACTTTTTAATTTTCATTATACCACTTCTTATACACATCTTCGGATCATGTAGGTGGCTTTTTTTGCTACAAATATAAGAGAATCCCACTTTCAATAATATGAATCTCCATCAGTTGTGCCCAAACATCTTAATTTGATTCAGAAAGAATAATGCTTGCATTAAGAACTCCTTCGGATTGAACAACAATAGGAATAAATTTTGATCCAGATGATTCAATTTGTTTTTCACTCATTTTCAACGGTTTTGTACGCTTTAATACCAATTTGAAAAATGAGAAGAAGAAGAAAGAAAATATTGTTATTCACATTACTTTCTCTGAAATGTACTAGTTATAATGTACAATAAGGGAAAAATCGTAACAATTCATTCTACATCTATAATTAGGATTCTAAGAATATATTTACAGTTGTACTGTTGGGACCCATTTCCGGAACCCAACTCACTTACGAAAACGAAACGAAACACGAATGGGAACGATTTCCAAAATCGAAAGCAAACGAAAAAAAAATTCTGAAGCGGAAACAAATCCAAGCGGAATCGAATGCAAATCGAAGGTTTAATCCGAAATTGATACAAAATTTTTTCTTTCTCTTTCTTTTCATACCATCGATACTCAACAAATTTCACTTTTGCAAATTTTCCAATCCATCAACACAATCATACATCATCGGACCTCCTGTCCGGAATCCATATACAACTCAAACACATTTCTAAATCTATCACTTCGATAATTCTCA
>JANKOE010000006.1:54298477-54316685 GCA_026284465.1 Erythroxylum citrifolium
TATTTATGAGTGTATGATCTAACTGTAAAACTTGAAGAGATGCTTGTTTTGATGCAAGTCACTGACTAGTGGGCTAGGAGGGAAAGTAAGGAATTGGGCTAGGTCCATTAGGTTTTATTAAAGGAGAATGAAAAAGAAAAAAAAGAAAGGAAACAAAAATCAAAAGCAAAGAAGGCATGAAGTGAGTGTCGTTTGGTTTAAGTGAGAGTGGACGAAAATGAGTGAAAGGAAGGCTTATGAGTGATGTCGTTTAGCTAGGTTTTGAAGTTAGAAAATTAGGTTTATCTAAGTCTTTGGAGAGCTTTCACGAAACCATCAAGAACACAGAAGAGAAAGATACCATTCGGCCACCAAGAAAAGAGGAGAAGAGATGAGATTCGGCCACTCCAAAGAGAGAAGAGAGTATCGAAAATTTTGAAGAGACAAAGAGGAGAGATTTCGGCCATCAAGAAGAAGAAGAAGAAGAAGAAGAAGGAAGAGAAGAGGATTTCGTGGGACTCCTAGAGGTTAGGGTTTCGAAATTTGTTAGTTTATTGTTATAGTTTTGTGTCTTTCTTGCTTCAAAAGGGTGCATTGAAGAGAGTTAAGCAAGAAGAAAGTGGAAAGTAAAAGTAGAAGGAGAAAATCAGAATTTCGTGGGAACCCTAAGGAAGAAATTTTCGAAATTGTTTTGATAAATCTTGATGGCTTTAGTTTCTAATAGCTATTCATGTAAGGTTGGAATTGTTATGTTTTGGAGAAGGGTTTAAATTTTCATGGAAGAAAGAATAACAAAATCTGATTTTATGTGGGTTTCATATAGGTTAGGGATTTGCGAAAATTGTTGATGATTTAGATAAGTTGTGATGCCAATGACCTAGATAAAGTATGGCTAAGGTTATATGACAGAAATCTCATGTTTTTCCTTGTTTGTTAAAATTCCAACATGACTTATGTTTATTGTTACATTTTATGTCTTGTGCAGTAACTCATGTCATAGCTTCATGTTTTTATGTGTTCCTTTCTGCATTTGTTGTTTGTGTTAACAGTTGTAGATGTGGGTTCTTTTTAGCTAAATTACTCATGCATAGTATTTTTTGAACATTTTTAAGGAAGATATCTAGGACAATTTAATCAGATCATTTGTTGTACATTAAACTCGTACATGATTATTGTGACTTCATTTTAGCTGGAATCTGCAAAATTTCACATTATCATATTTATGAGTGTATGATCTAACTGTAAAACTTGAAGAGATGCTTGTTTTGATGCAAGTCACTGACTAGTGGGCTAGTATAGGATGTGATTCTTATTAACAACACTTGGTTTCTTAGGTTTTGGAGAGGAAAAAAGTAGGAAAAAGAAATGGTGAAGATTTATTACATTGGTTTCTTAGGTGTTGGCTATGTTGGAGGTCCAACAATTGCAATTATTACTCCTTAACTAAAGTAGTTGTTATGGACATTTGGATTCTGAGGATCACAACATGGAGCAGTGACCATCTTCCCATTTATAATTCGGACCTTAATAAGGTGGATTTTAAGTCAAATTTGATTTTTTTTAATTCGGCTTTCAAACGTCACGGCCTATTCCAATTTGAAGCTTGAACTCTTCATAACACAAAATGATGTTATTTTGTTACATTTAATAAAACAACAATATTTTGTGTAAATGAAAACTAAAAAATATAAATTGCAACTCTAGTTTTTATTTATATTTTACATATTTTCAATTTGACATCTACTACCTCTTGTTTACATCTTCCCCGTTAATTTCTTTTCTTAAAGATTTGTAGTGTTGTGTTCACAAAGTCTTTTTCATTTTCTCCATCTATCTCTTGAATGTTATCTATTAAACTCCCAAAATCAAATTGAATATTCATTCTTTCTGTTTATAGTACTAGTTCAAATTACAATTGCTTAAATGTTAAATATTAGAATTATATATGCTATTATTTCTTTAATTATAGTTAGGGTAAAATTATGGGATTTATATTAGGCATCGCGTGGTTTGCAAGGTGCACCATTCTTATATTAGAACAGTTAAAGCCGAGCAAAGAAGAGTTCCAGAACAGTTTGTCTCCTTGAACATGGTTAGTGGCGGAGTGTCAAGAGCCCAAATTTTAGGGCTTTACCGCTCTCTACTACGCACCGCCCGTCAGTTCACCGATTACAACATTCGAGAGTACACCAAACGCCGCGCCGCCGACGGATTCTGCGAAAATCGGGACCTCACCGACCCTTCCTCGATCGCCGCGGCTTACTCAAATGGGACTGCTCAGCTGCAAGTCGCCAAACGACAAGCTGTCGTCTACTCTCTCTACGCCTCCAAGATCAAGAGCGTCATGGAGATGGAGATGAAGATGCCTCCCAATTAGACGCCACTCTCGGTGATGATTTACTACTAATTCTTGAAAGGTTAGCGAGATTTTCATAGTAATATTATACGGGAGTTTATGAATTAACTAGTATGTTTGATTAGTGCGGAGGGAATAAACAGTGTTTTAGTGCGCAGTAACAGTTCTGATGATGGATAGATGAATGAATGTATTGTGTTTTGTTCAAATAATTGATTTTCTGGACAAAGTTTGTGTAGTCTCTGTAAATGTAGAGTTTTGGAATGGTACAGTTAGGTTGACTTGTATGGTAAATTTATGATAAACAACGAAAGTTTTTCAACTTGGTTCAAGAACGCAGCGGGCTTGTAGTGCAGATAGATTGTGTAGAAGCAAACTACAAGATTCTCTGCTTATAATCGCTATCCACAGCAATATTGTTAGGATTAAGCACAAAACATGAGTGTCATTCTGCAAGCGACAATTGTACACTGGCCGCATTTTTGCTTCTTTTGCTGTGCTGTTTTGGTCTGTTCTAGAGACACACCAAGAAAAAGAAAAATCACATAAAACGATTCTTGGGGTCGCGAGTGTAGTGGTTCTGACATAAATATGTTACCGCAAGAAAGAATGACACCGAAAAGCACACTAGAAAGCAGAATTGGTCTACTGTACTGTTCAACTCATTCGTAAAAGCAAACTGAGAGAAATGAAAACTTTAGAACTTGGCAATTGTAGGCCATCTTCAGTAGATGTAATGAATGTATTTTTTATTTAAACCAAACCCATCTCTATCCTCTCTTCAATCCCAAACTGGTCAAAGCAACAAGAAAGCAAAACCCTAAAACCCAATTCTTAACTCCATTCCTCCACGTTTTTGTCAATGCAACCCCTATTAAAACCAAAGCCACAGTCCTAGCAAACAGATTGGTTTTTATATCTCTTCCAATCAACAAAAAGAACAAACCCAATCCGAAAAGCAAGAAAACCCCAAAAGACCCGAATTTCCTCTTCCCTTTTCTTCTCCAGGAGTGATTCCTTTTCGCTCCAAAACTCTTCCAGAGAACTAATAATCCCTCTGCTGCATCGTGAGCAAAGATTTCTTCAGTCGCCAGATCCAACAACTCTGGCAAGATCTTGAAAGATGGGGCAATAATGGGCAGTAATTTAGGCAAAATTCTCCTCAATTTCAGATGTCGAGATTCCCTTCTCTTGTTTCTCGCGCAGATGATTGGTTTTAGTACGACGGTTTCATGCGAAAGTAAAGAAGATGAGCGAGAGAAACGTGAATTTGGAGCAAGAAGG
This sequence comes from Erythroxylum citrifolium, assembly GCA_026284465.1. Lineage (NCBI taxonomy): Eukaryota > Viridiplantae > Streptophyta > Magnoliopsida > Malpighiales > Erythroxylaceae > Erythroxylum > Erythroxylum citrifolium. Next base: position 54,302,097 of record JANKOE010000006.1, read on the forward strand.
ATGTTTTGGGGGTGATTTAACAGGATGGATCGTTTCAGAAGAAGGGGCTGGGGTAAAAAGCGGATTGTCTTCGCCATTTTAGTGCGAGGAGCAGGAGAAGGAGAAGTGACCGTTGGGGTTGCCGATATTTCAAATATTATATAGAACACTGTATAGTTGACAATGCGGGAGTGGCTATAGCATATATGTGTTTGGGATGTTTAGAACAACAGGGAAGGTTACTCTTGAATCTGAGTTAAATTCTATCCAAGTTTTATACCAACATTTTTTTGAGAGATAATAAATTTATAAATATCTAATTTTTTTTAATTTAGTGATATGCAATTTTAATTAAAACATCATTTTTACTAATAAATAGATATTTACGTAATATTTAATAGACATATTATCTTAGCAAAAAAACAACTTTTTTACTCAAATTTTAAAAATTAATTATTGAATTTAAAAATAATAAATTTTCTGTTTAATTTATTATCTCTTCTTTTAACCAAACACTTAAACAGCTATTTCATAAGCAGAACTTTCTTTGACTTTTTCAACAAGTCATGACCATCTTTGTCTGTTAACAAAGAGTAATCCCCAATTATCAGTAGGAGCAACCATAAGTGGAGGTTGCTAACTTGCCAATTCTAGCGTACAAACGCAATAGTCAAATATCAACAAATTCATAAAGGATGGAAGAAAAAAGAAGACCAAGAATGGATTGTATCTGCCATCTCAGGCAATTCAACTATTTCCCAAGTAAACGACGGCCTCGTTCGTTTGCACCTCTAACCCGTATATTCAGGGTATCAATGTCGTCCTGAGCAGGAGCAAGAGCTTTGTTTTGCCTGAATGCACAATAATTCACAGTAATCTGTTACTGTTTGTTCCAAACTCATAGAAAGTGGAGGAAATTATTGGCGGACTAAAGTCAAGATAATTTCTTTCTGCATCGTCCTAGCGAAAGTAGAACTAAACCATTCAGTATAAAGACTAACCTGTCAATTTCAGTGCCCATGTCAGCAGCCATAACCTTAAGCTCACCCAATATATTGCTCAAATCTGAGAATGCATCATCTTGCTTTGCCTTTTCAACCTGTTTTCAGCATCGTCAAATATAAGCAAACGTCAGCATTTCAAGAATCAAACGTAGTAACCATATTCATTTCAAGTGTTGGAACACAAAGATGTAATGAACATATCAAGCCTGTCTGTTACGAGTATAGAAATTTGTTATTGCAATGCAATTACACTGTAGACAATTATATGGAACCTTGACAATTTCTATAACCAGCTCCTTATTTTCATGGAGTATCAGAATATCTTTAATTAAGGACAAATATTCATATCCCAAATCAACATTTATCCATAACTAAACATATTCCATGTTTATATATCATTTTTTAAATATATTTTTGGTTTGCAAACAAGCAATTTATCAGTGTTTCCTCTGGATCAAAAGGTACAAACCTCAACTTTCTGAATTGCATTCGCAGGTTCGGGTGGATTTGTTCGTGCATTTGACCTTCCCTGGGGTGCTTTCAGTCCTAATTTTTCTCTCTGCTCCAGATGCCCAGCCGTTGTTTTTGGTGTATCAAAATCTGCAAAAGCACAAAAAAACAAAGCACCTATTCTGTCAGAGGAGACAACCAGTAGAATTCCTGGAATTTTGAATTGTGAATTTCGCACTTCTAGCAACAATGCTCCTTTATTTTTACTCTCAATAAGTCTTCTACTAAATCAAATGAGGAATGGAAGGAAGAATAAGTTTTTGCATCATTATTTATACAGCATGGAAAATATTGACAAGAACATCCAACCTCTTGTGATGACAGGGCCAGATATCCGACTAGTCTTCTTTGGCTTCCACTTCTTAGAAAATATGCCCCCAAGATTACCCAAAAGTTTCTCGCCCTGAAACCAGTATTAAGTAGCCATGAGAATTTTCCATAAATATAGTAGATGTGAAGGAACAACTGGAAAACATCATTACAAAGAAAAATTAATGATAAATGAGATGTGATTGGATGGATGATTTTTTGAAGTAAAGCCATGGGAAAACTGCATCATGCTCAAAAGCATTTAACAGATTTCTATACATTGACCAATAATCAAAGGGAAAAGGTAAAACAAACTACCATCAAATTATTTTGTCCCTTTCTCTTATGATCTAGGAAGGGATTCAAATCAATGGCTGAAATCTTGAGCATACTGTAATAAAATCCTAGTTACATACACCATCTTTAAATTCTACCATAGCTTGCCCATGATTAGGAACTAAAGAAATATGATATTTGAGCTTACGATTTTCTTTCCTTCTGTTCCTAATTCATTGCACTTGAACAAAATAGATGAACTTGAAGAAGGCTATATCACCTAAAACTTCGTAAGACAGAATGAGAGTATGCCTGAAATGTTTGAATTTCTTCTGTACAAATGCACACACATAGCAATCCATAACATTTTGGGCTCATTTGGCCCTTAAATTAAAAGTTGAATACTGGAAACATATGGCGTGAATTATGTCATATCTGTGAAATGGATGATTCTATCAACAAATTTATATAAAAATGTCACTAAAAGTCATAAAATTAACAATTTTTTTACATGCCTGAAGATTTGCAGAGAAATGACGCAGTATTGGTTAATATATGCCAAAAGAAAATCGCTAAACTGTGTCTTAAACACATTTCAACAACCTAAGCTAGAAGAGGCATTTTGAAAAGCAGAACTAACGCTATTGAAGAACTAATTAATTGGACAGAGAACAAAGGGGCAATACGATCTACATCTTTTATGTATTTTCTCTTGTAGTAAAACTCGATTCTTGTTATGAGCAATAAAGTAAAACTTATGGAAACAGGTCATACCCGACTAAGATCATGATCTATTTCAACAGCAACATTATGAGTCCTGGTAATTTGCTCCCCCTGTTGATGCAGCATAACCAAAGTGTTGGTGGCACCTTCTCTTATTTCTTCTGCAATCTTTAGGCATCCATTGACTGCTTGTGTAGTCTCCTCCGCTTTGTAGACAGCATAATTCTCTAATTCTTGCTCTGATTGGTTTTCTAAACCTCCATCGTCACGGAAGTCATTCTTATACTTGTTTCTTGCTGTTGATGCAAAGGGGTATGAAGATGTAGACGATCTCATTTTGTCATCATCATTATCAAAAGGATTCACACCGAAATTTGGTGTTGAAGAATTGTTTTCTGAAGAAGTTTTCTTTGATGGATTTTGAGCTTTTTTACTATCCAACTCATCATCAGAATCAAAAGGGTTGGAATGAGAAGAAACTTTGTTGTGTTTAAGAGCATTTAGGGGAGATCTCTTTGTGCTCAACATCTTCCCTATACAGAAAAAGAAGAATTCAACCAACAAGCTAATAGGTAATCAACTAAGATTCCAGCAGAAATTAAAGAAACATAGGGCAAGTTAGATTAAGCTGCCATGAAAAAATTGATCATTAAACAGTTTGAACTTTTCTAATGCATTCAATTTAGGCACATGAAAATTTTAGTTCAGCACAACAGCGGCAAAGCTTAACAAGAGAAGAAGTTTGAATTCAAACGAAATACCACACTTAGAATACTAAAGATGGACTTTTAAGGGTAACACAACTTGCTAGGTGGTTTACAGGGCTATTGGAACGGTGAAAACTTCGTTTACCAAAACCACGTCTTTTCGTCTTTCATAGTTGATTCAACCAACAGAGAGACATTATTTTGTGTAGGGATACTTCAAAAGGTTATATGAACAGAATCAAAAATGGAAAAGCATGCCAACAATCAATAACCCATCAACGGTAGTGTTTTGGCTAATCTACAACTTTCTCCTTCAACTAATTTGAAACTGGAAAACAAAGAATTATGGTAAGATTGCATAGGAGATTCCGATCCTTCATTGTTCACACCGACGAAGCAAAAATAAATGGCAGGAAACCATGTATTTATTTTTTGCGGAAATTAGGAAGCCATGTAATTTTAGTGAAAAAAAGAAAATGAAAAATGAATTAAACCCGCGAAAGTGTTAAGAAAAGGGTCTCCGAAAGTCATGGATTCATCAACTGATAAAAAACAAAACCACCAAAAAGTAATTCCAGAAACAAGGACGGAACAAAGTGATCGATAACACCAAGAAGAGTATAACATGAACTTTAAGTAACATTTAAAGCAAGCCCGATTAAGATTGGTCACAGAACTCACAAAAGAGAATTCTTTTCGAAAATAAAGGAATCCAAGTACAAACAGAATAAGGAAGTAAGGAATAGGTGAAAAAAGAACCACGATATACCTCAAAATTTGGAACAGAAACGCTGAAAAGACTCGGGGAAGAAGGCAATCCAAAGGAATCTGATATGGTTATGGAGAGAGGAAGAGAACGTTAACGAGGGTTTTGAAGAGAAGCATCAAAGGCGTGTGAGACGAAGGAAACAACGAAAGTCAAAACAGCCGAAACCGGCAAGAAAATGCAATGACAAGGACAAAGAAGAAGCTTGCCTTCTTTTCTTGACCGTTTCCTCTCTCTTTAAGTCGTTCCGTTTGATCTTTTCAAATCTTAAAATTTTAATTAACAATATGTAGTTTACGATATCGTACGAATAAAAAGGACAATTAGTTTGAGCCGCGGAAGGGCCAGACTAATTTTTTAACGAGTCTTTCTTTCTGCTCTTTTTTTTTCGAAGAACCTGCCATTGTTATTTTTTAAATGCGTATTAAATTAAGTCTTCTTGTTAACGTAACAGGCTACGAATTATATCAACCGAATATTTCGTATTAGGCAAATTTTGTGTGACAGGCTCAATCGAGAAAGCGTAAATAGAGAAATTCAAACACAAAATTTTTTGACCCTATGTCCTCTTACTTCACCAATTCAACCACTCTTTAGGCGATCTTTCTCTTGATCCTATTAAAGCGGAAAGTCTAATGTCCTGAAGTTGTTGTTATTGCTGTTGCAATTATATATATTTATTAAGTTATTTATATATTCTTATAAAAAATAAATTTATCAATATAAATTATAATAATCACTAAAATGATAACCTTTAGATTCTTATTATAATAAAGATTAAGATAAAGTCAAAATGATAAGTATTTTAAGATGTGAAAATTAAAAAAGAAAGAATTGTTCTAAGGATCCTTCCTAGAAGTGAATTATAATAAAGACTAAGATAAAGTCAAAATGATAAGTATTTTAAGATGTGAAAATTGAAAAAGAAAGAATTGTTCTAAGGATCCTTCCTAGAAGTGAATTAAATTGTAGGCAGGTAAGGCAAAGTCATGCTCATCCTCCACCTTTTCAGAGTTTTTGCAAACTGGGGTCTAAGAAGGCAAGTATAATATTTAATTAAAGCCTTTATGGTTAATTATTTGCTCCTAAACTATGGCACGATTTTTAAAGTTTGTAGTCAACACAATAGTTAATGCATCTTTAGAAATTCTAGATCTGCCCAGAGGTAAAATGACTTATATTGGTGAGGCGTAGGGATAGCAGTGAGTTTTCTACCCAATTAATATCCGCATTATCCGATCTCAAAAAATAAATATGAAAGCTAAAAAATAGATTTTAAATGGATGTTGAAATGTGGATGTGGATGTGGATTTAGATACGGGTCTAGTGATAACCCAAATCATAGATACCCATATCCTACCTGTTTTTTATTAATTCTATTTTTTCTGTTTTTTCTTGAATATTTATGGTTAATATAATAAAATATTAATATTTTATGAGAAAAAACAACTTTAAAATCTTCACTTTACTCCTCAATACTCACATTTTTCATCATATTTTATTTAAAGCTTTGGATATTTCAGACTTTGTTTCAGTTCTTAATTATGAAAAATATATGTTGTCTTTGTACTAGGCATTATGATTTTTATTATTCCAATTTTATAGTTTTTTAAGACATATAAATCAAAATCTTGACTTATTATTATTAAAGTAATTTTGATTTGGAGCGTTCGCAAAAATCTGCTCTTTATATTTTCTATTTAAAGTTATATTTTCATGTGCTATACAACCTGACGGGTATAAAAAAACTGGAACAATCTAATGGATTTGGATATGGGTAGTAAATCATAAAAACCGATAGATATAGATATAGATATGGGTTGAGTTATAAAAAATAGATATGGATATGGGTAGACTAATACCCAAATCGAACTCTACCTATTGCCATCCTTAGTCATCAATAATCACATTTTTGGATGTTTTAATGTGATGATAGTCACTTTTCATCTTTTCATTCTCACTTATGCACTAATTCTTTTTGAACTTCCTTGAGTTTGAAAGAAAATTTCTTCCTTTTCTTACTTATAATTTCTAATCTTTTTACTAATTTATCATAAGTCAAATCAATATCACTATCATCATTACAAGATTAGGATTCGATGGTACCTCATCATTATCCATAGTGGCAAAACACATATGAACTACCTCTTCTTTTGAATGCTCGCTTTCAAATTCACTTGTATCATCCCAAGTTGATGCTTTTAGTGCTTTCTTCTTGTCCTTCTTCTCCTTCTTATATTTTCTCTCATAATTCTTGTCAACTTTGAGTTGAGGACAATGCGACTTTATATAGCCATGTTTTCTCCAATCAAAGCAGGTAATATTAGAGGATTTATGTTTAAATCCTTTTTTACCTTCCTTGAAGTCCTTTCTTTTGGAGAATTTCTTCTTCAAGAACTTCTTAAATTTTTTAGTGAGTAAGCCAATGTCTTCTTTGTCACTTTCTTTAGTTGATGTTTCTTCATCTTTGTTTGATTATTCTTTTTCTTTGAAAGCGTTGTCTCTTCTTGTGTCACTTATAGCCTCATTTCTTATGTGAGGAGAGGTCTAATAAGTTCCTCCAATGGTCGTGTTGTTATCATTGGCTCCTTGTATTGTTGTCACTTTAGCTTCTTACGTCTCCAATGGTAGTATTGTTAGATCCTTGGCTTCTTGTATTATTGTCACTTTAGCTTCTCACGTCTTTGGAAGTGACCTAAACACCTTTTTTACTAATTCAATATTATTATAGTCTTTCCAAGACCTTTGAGAGCATTAATAATATCAATAAATATAGAATACATGCTAGAGATGTTTTCATTATGTTTCATTTGAAACAGTTTATATTGATATGTTAGTATGCTGACTTTGTTCTCTTTAACTTGGTTTTTTCCCTCATGAGTAATTTCTAATGCATGCCAAATGTCATAAGTCGTTTCACACATAGAGACCTTATTAAATTCATGTCTTCCTAAAACACAAAATATGATGTGTATGACCCTACTATTAAAGGGTACTAATCTCCTTTCTTGCAACTCCCATTCTTCTTTTAATTTAGGTACCTTTATGTTATCTACAACTTTTGTAGGAATAAAGGGACCATTAGAAACTATTTCCCATAAGTCTACACTTTTAGCCACTAGAAATAATCTCATCCTAGTTTTCCAATAAAGATAATCATTGCCACCAAAAAGAGGTGGTCTACTAATGCTTTGTCCCTCTTAAATGAATGATGATGATGATGCTCCTAAATATGTCATTATGATCTTTTCTATCAAATTTTGTTAGAAATACTAGCCTAATAGACCCACAATGTAGCAGGCCCAGACGACTTTACTGGAAAGTTCTTTACTCACTGTTGGGAGGAAGTGGAAAGAGACATAGTGGCCATAGTACAAGAATTCTTTGTGGGAGGAGACCTTCCTAGAGCTTACACATCTGCCCTTCTGGTACTAATTCCAAAGATTGCTAATGCATCTTCATTTATGGAGTATAGGCTGGTTAGTTTGTGTAACTTCTTTCAAAATGTGATCTCCAAGTTGATCGTAAATAGGCTATCTTTGATTCAGCCAAAAATTATATCTCCTTAACAAGCAACCTTTTTACCTGGGCGATTAATCTCTAAGAACATTTTGTTGGCTCAAGAAATATGTTTAGATATGAAAAGAAATATAAGAGGTCGAAATGTATTACTTAAGTTAGATATGGCCAAGGCATATGACAAAGTATCTTGACTTTTCCTAATTAAAGTATTGTGTCGCTTTGGGTTTGGAGAGAATTTATAGACTAGGTTTAGAGGCTTATTTCAAATTACTGGTTTTCTGTAATGGTAAATGGAGTGCCTTTGGGATATTTTAACTCATCACCAGGTCTGAGACAGGGTGACTCGTTATCTCCAACTTTTATTATTATTGGGGCCGAAGTTTTGACAAGAGTCTTAAATGATCTTCCACAAACTGCCGCATTTGCTATTCCTAAGGGTTGCCCTAGGGTGAAACATCTCTCCTATGCTGATGGTGTATTAATTTTTATGAATGGAATGAGGTTGTCCCTCACAGCAGCCAGGCACGAATTGGGAGAATATAAAAGGTGTTCTGGCCAGCTAGTTAACATTAATAAAAGTGATTTTTATGTGGGCAGATGATCTTAAACAAGAAAAAATTTGATTGCGCATGTTACTGGATTCCAGCATTGTTAGCCCTCGTTCACGTATCTTTTGTGCCCCATTTATTAGGGAAGGAAAAGGTCTCAATTTTCAATGGATTGGTAGATAAAATCAATCCAGAAAGGACAAATAATCTAATATCAATGGGAGGAAGACTGATTGGAGGAAGACTGACTCTGATTCGATCAGTTTTACAATCTCTTCCATTGCATGTCTTGGTTGTAGCAAACCCCCCTGAGGGATTTTGTCTAAATTGGAAAAAATATTTACAGATTTTCTGTGGGAAGGAGGTAAAGAAGGGCCTAAGCATCATTGGATTACATGGAAATCACTATGTCGCCTAGTGGAAGAAAATGGTATTGGTTTGTAGCATTTGTATGGCATATACTTGGCTTTTTTGGCCAAGTTGTGGTGGAGATATCTAGTGGATAATTCTTTATGAACATCCTTCCTAGCAGTTAAGTATGGACTGAGAGGCGATCTAGAGGAGATTCAGCCTAGACTGACAGATTCTCTCACTTGGAAAAGAATGCTCGTTATTCGTGAGCAGATTCAAGATTGTATTATTCACTTTAGTCATAAACTCATCTAGAAGGACACCACCACTAGGGAATTCTCGATGACTTCTACATATAACCGTATTAGAGATGTGGTACACGAACTATAATAGGTTGTAATATTTGGCATAAAGGGATTCCTATGAAAGTATCGCTTTTTATGTTGCGTTTATGGAATAACAGACTTCCTCTAGATATTCCCTTACGAAGGCTAGGGATTCTTGAACCTTCGAGATGCAACTGTTGTCAAAATGGTTGTGAAGAATCTCTGGACCACGTGTTCTTATTAATGATTAGGCCAGGAAACTGTAGAGATTTTTAGGCATATAGAAATGTTAATACGGTGGTGATCAGTTGGGGGAAATTCAGTTATGAGAGTGGTCTTTCATGTGTTGCCATCCTTTATTAGCTGGAGCATTTGGAAGATGTGTTGCTTGACAAAATTTAATGGATCTCCTCGTCCTATCTCTTATGTTCTACAAGATTCTCTTTCTTTAGCTATTTCAAGTGAACAATGGCAAGATGTGGTGGAGACTTTTGAAAGATATTTTTGGCCCCATAAGGTTTCCTTAGTGCGTTGGTGTAAGCCCTCCCTGGGATTTCTGAAGCTAAATACTGATGGTTCGTTGAGAGGGAATCCAGGGCTAGGTAGAGGTGGCAAGATTGTTCAAGATGAGTTTGGAAGGTGTGTATTGACATTCGCATTCCCTATGCAACAAGTTACAAGTCTAAAAGCAGAAACACAATCACTTTTGGATGGATTGAAGCTTTGTGCTGAACTATTACCCAACTCTCGGGTAATAGTTGAGTTGGACTCTAGAGTTTTGATTGACATATGCCTTAGTAAAGTTTAAATTCCATGGAAGCTAGCGGGTTGGTTAGCTGAGGTGTTGATGTTCTCTTTTGTAGATAGTTTTCTTCATTATTATAGAAAGGCAAATCAAACAGTAGATTTCTGCAATTGTTTAACTTTGCAATACCCGATAAAACAGTAACGAAGATATCAGCTGATATATATATTGATTCAACTCAAGGAATTACAAGCTCGGTTTTAGGGAAACGACAGAAAAATACCCAGAAGAAGATGAGGAAATGAGAGAAAGATGAGATGAGAAAAGACAATACTGATTGTTCATAACAGAAATTGCATTCTACTCCCTATGCAATCATTGGCTATAAAGGCCCTCAGAGATCGTACACATGGTTGTGAGTGCCAGGCCGTTAGTCCTTGTTGCTGACGTGGCTTTTCACACAAATCCTTGGAGCCTTCTCGAAGGAATTCTGTTTCTCCTGCCTCTTCTCACAGCTGCAGTGTCACTTGAGCCAGCATCAGGTATGGGCTCTGTTGGGCTCATAACATTACCCTCCCCAACAGGAACCAGCTTGTCCTCAAGCTGAAGAGTAGGAAAAAGTTTCAACAAGTGATCAGTGTCCTCCCAAGTTGTTTCGAATAAAGCCAAACCTTCCCACTGCACCAAACATTGCTCGACCAAGTGCGAAGAACGTTGAACAAGGCGTTTGTCCAGAATAGCAGCTGGCTGGAGGATCATAGTAACAGCATAATCGACCATATCAAGAGCAGTTACTTGTTGCGCAGGTTTGCCAATACATTTCTTAAGCAAAGAAACGTGAAAGACAGGATGAATTTGGGCGGAGGCAGGTAATTCAAGCTTATAAACCACTTCTCCCACTCAGCCAAGCACCTTATATGGCCCAAAGTATCTCCTTCCGAGCTTGCTATAACGTTGCAAGCGAACCGAGTTTTGGCGAAAGGGTTGTAACTTAACATAAACCCAATCCCCGACATTCAAAATGACCTCCCTGCGATGACGATCAGCAAACTGTTTCATTCGAGCTTGTGCCCTGCGCAGGTTATCTTTAAGCAAACGAAGGACCTGGTCCTTGTCAAGCAACTGGCTGTTAACTACTGCATTGCCAGATGAGTCGCGGATGTATCTCGGGATGGTGGGAGGAGGGCGACCATAAAGAACCTGAAAGGGTGTCATACCAGCAGCCGTTTGAAAGGCCGTGTTGTACCAAAACTCAGCCCAAGGAAGCATAGTTAACCAGCCCTTGATGTTATCAGCCACATAGCACCGGAGATACATTTCGATACATTTGTTTAACGCTTCTGTTTGCCCGTCAAGATGATAGGCCGTGCTCATACTAAGTGTGGTGCCTTGCAATCGATGCAGTTCCTGCCAAAATTCACTGAGAAAATGGGCATCCCGGTCGGTCACGATATCAGCAGGGATTCCATGTAAACGGACTATGTGGTGCATGAATGCTTCAGCAACAGTTAAGGCAGAAAAATTGGCAGGCAGAGGCACAAAGTGACCATACTTAGATAGTCGATCAATAACAACCATAATCACTGATTTACCTTTGACCAAAGGCAAGCCCGTAATAAAATCCATGCTAATCCCCTCAAACACAAGCTCAGGAATGCGCAAGGGCTATAGTAATCCGCCGGGAGACAATGTCGAATGCTTCATCTGCTGACAAATCTGACATTCATTGACAAACTTCTTAATGTCCTTACGCATTGACTTCCAAAAGAAATTGGCCGAGATACGGTGCAGCGTCCTGGTGATACCAGCATGCCCCCCAACTGGTGAGGAGTGAAATTCTGTAAGGAGCTGGTGGCGAAGGTGCGAATCAGAAGGAATGACCAGCCTACCCTTAAAGAACAATAACCCATCATGAAACACAAACCCAGGTAAGCTGAGGGGATCCTGCGAAAGTTTCTGCTGCAACGCTATCAACTCACTGTGAAGCAAATTAGCAGTACGAATATCCGAAACGATATCGAAAGCAACTGATGCAAGTGCTAAAAACTGAGAGCAGGGTACGCGAGACAAGGAATCAGCAGCAGCATTCAATTTTCCAGGTCTATAAACTATATCAAAATCATACCCAATAAGCTTACCAAGCCATTTCTGTTGATCCGGGGTTTGAATAACCTGCTCCGTCAAGTTCTTAAGTGGTTGTTGATCAGTAATAATAGTGAATTTACGCCCCAATAAGTACTGTCGCCACTTGGAAATCGCTTGCGTAATAGCGAACATCTCCCGCTGATACGTCGATGCTTGTTGCATCCGCTCAGTCAATTGTTGGCTGAAATACGCAATCGGATGACGATTTTGGGATAACACCGCCCCAATGCCTTTTCCCGAAGCATCCGTTTCAATTGTGAAGGGCAAAGTAACATCTGGAAGTGCGAGGACTGGAGCCGAACTCAAGGCTTGCTTCAATTTCTCAAAGGCTGACATAGACAATTCAGACCACAAGAAGCTGTCCTTTTTAAGTAAATCAGTAAGTGGACCAGCTATAGTAGCAAAGTGTCGAATAAATCGACGGTAATACCCAGCAAAACCTAAAAAACCCCTCACTTCTTTTACTGACTTGGGTAATGGCCAGTCTTGTATCGCACGAATCTTGTCCGGATCAACTGTCACGCCATGTTGAGTGATTACATGACCTAAATAAGCCACTGATTGTTGACCAAACAAGCACTTAGATAATTTGGCGACCAAGTGATGCTCACTGAGTGCTGTTAAGACGAATTTTAAATGCCCCAAATGCTCAGCCCAGGTTGCACTGTAAACCAGTATATCGTTGAAGAAGACGAGTACAAAACGTCGAAGGAATGGCCGGAAAATGTCAGTCATTAGATCCTGAAACGTCGATGGTGCATTAGTTAATCCAAACGACATGACGAGGAACTCGTAATGCCCATTATGAGTGCGAAATGTTGTCTTGCCCTCGTCCCCAACCGTAAGTCGAACTTGATGGTACCCGGCGCGAAGATCCAACTTTGAAAAATACTTAGCTCCGTGAAGCTCATCAAATAACTCATCAATCGAGGGAATCAAAAATCGATCGCGCACCGTAATAGCATTCAAAGCCCGATAATGAGAACCGGTGACGAGAACGGACTCGTGCTCGGGCGAATAATCCCGTCCGCCAACATTTCAGACACCAACTTCTCAATTTCCTGTTTCTGAAAATGCGGATACCGATATGGTCGGACATTAACCGGATTGCTGTTGGGAAGGAGATGGATGGCATGATCATAGGCTTGTGGTGGAGGCAAGCCTTTTGGTTGCTGAAAAACAAGCTCGAACTGTCGCAATAAGTCAGCAATTTCTCCATCCAAGTGCTGCGGGTCGTCGGGTTGAGTCATCACTAAGTCCAAACGAAAATATTTTGCGATGGCATTAATCCGTTGCAAACGCCGCAAGCCATTGAATTGTACCGATTGGGAGATGGGAGCAGATTCACCAGTCCAGCGAATGTTGATAACCAAGCCACCCCCGATACCATATCCCAACCTTACAAGGGCAAGACATAGAAATCAACCAAAATCTCATGGTCCTGAATTCGTACCGGAAATTGCTTAGCCATCCCGGAACACACCAAACGTTCACCACTCCCCACTAACACTGAACCAAGCCCTGAAACCTCAATGTTGAAATCGAACAGCCCCCTGCCAAAGCATTATACAAAATCGCCGATTGTAACTGATTCGAAAGATCCGCAACCTCAGTCTCCAAACCGATTGCAGGTAAAGGAGACGAGGGATCGGAACCCGTGAAGTCCGGTGGCTCACTCTCATCCTCGAGAAACAGTAACTGCAGTTTGGCACGACACTTATGATCCCATGTATACTTCTTGTCACAATGGAAGCAAAGACCCTAAGCTCGACGTTGAGCAGCTTCCGTCGAGGATAAACGACGAAAAGGGACCCAAGATCCACCAGGAAGTGTGGCTGTGGCGGTAGGTGAAGATGAAGTTGGTGGATGGGCTAGGTTGTGGCCTGAGTAACTGGTTTAGGAGTTGGAAGAATGGGCCGAGAATTACCCAACATAGGCCTAATGTGGCCCTTTTCAAGTGCAAGCCTCTGTTCATGCAGGAGAGCCAACGACATGGCCTCATCTAATGTTGTGGGCTTATGGACCAATACCGAATGTTTGATGTCCTCTCGTAAACCCGAGATAAAACAGTTAACCAAAAATTGAATCGGCAAATAAACCGTCCGGTTGGTAATAGCTTCGAATCGAGAGCCGTAATCACTCACCGTTGTAGTTTGTTGCAACTTAGCCAAAACCCCTTTCGGCTCCTCTAACTCCCGAGATCAGAACCGTTGCAACACCGACGTTGTGAACGCGGTCCAGCCTACAAGTTGACGATTACGATGCATCCAATCGTACCAATCAGCTGCCGCATCATCAAAATAAAAGAAGGACATGGTGACTCGATCCTCAGCCTGGATTTGGTAAAATTTGAAATACCGATCAGCCTGCATCACCCACCGATCAGGATTTGTGCCGGAGAACCTCGCAAGTTGCACCGGTGTCGATTTATGACGACCCAACGGATTATAACCAGACCCCTCATTAGAAGCAGAACTGTGCTCGCCATCTGTGTTAAAGGTGCCCTTGGTTGTACAACGCCCCAAGACCTCGTGAAGTAGACACTTCTGGTCTTCGAAGGAAGACACCAGTGAATCCAGGTCGCGTCGGAACGTCGCCTGTGTTTCGATGACCGCTTTGACATTATCATCCAAAACCTTCAAACGTGTGTTGTGCTCTGTCATCTTTACAGAGGTCAA
>JANKOE010000006.1:54324954-54345813 GCA_026284465.1 Erythroxylum citrifolium
CTGAATTACGGTAGAATAGTACCTTATATACCTGGAGTTGCCGCTAGGTTTAGGTCTTTACGTGAGTCGTAGTGTTTGCATGGGAGTCTAACACCTAATGGGCCGAACGGGCTGTGGTCATTGGGCCGTCGATATCCAGGTCTGAAGCTGGGCCTAGTACGGCCGGTCCAGCCGACCCGACCAGAGGCAGTAGGAGCAAGTGCCCCCACTTACCCCCATTGTATATCCGCGCTTGGTTAGGTGGATACATGTAATTTTCAATTCCACCAAACGATTAATGATGAAGCCAATTAAACCATTAAATTCTATCATCATCAGTCCTCTTTCTAAAATGGACACTAAGCCATTAACTACGCTTGTGTATAGGGCTTAGCATAATCAGTTCTTTGCCAAGTACATCGATCTCCTATTTTATTATGCATTCAAGACCTATTTATCATTTTTCAATATTTTGTTA
This sequence comes from Erythroxylum citrifolium, assembly GCA_026284465.1. Taxonomy (NCBI): domain Eukaryota; kingdom Viridiplantae; phylum Streptophyta; class Magnoliopsida; order Malpighiales; family Erythroxylaceae; genus Erythroxylum; species Erythroxylum citrifolium. Next base: position 54,325,412 of record JANKOE010000006.1, read on the forward strand.
CATATTCTTTTTAATATTTGAATATACTTATAGTAAAAAAAAACACTTGTTTTGCATCATATTTAACGGTTAATAATTAGTTTTGCATCATACTCTCTCGAAGCTATTCATCTAGTCCATACCAACTATTCCCCCTCGCTTTCTTACTTGGTTGTCATTAACGATGTCAAATCTATGCTGAATAGAGATTGTGATTGTTCTCTTTTACATATCCTCAGGGAAAGAAATCAGTGCGCTGATTTATTAGCAAAATATGGATCTTCTTCGTCGCATAGTTGGCATATATGGGAGACTCTAATATTAGGCCTTTATCAGTATTTACAGAATGATGCTTTCTCTGTTGCTTTTTTTAGGCATTAGTCCTCTTTGTCTTTACCCATTTCATAAAAAAAAAAAAAAGTTAGGTTAATATGCATGCCCAACAAATAGTTACACAGAGTCACCTATTCTTTGGACTCTGATGTGAATGAAAGCTTATTTTAATCTAAAAGTTAAAATTTGCTAAAACAGTAGTCAAACCATTATTTTGTCCACTTTCATAACATCATACAAATTTATGAACCAATCTCTTGACTCAAAATCCAATCAAGGCGTGACAATAGCCTGACGTGACATCCTTTTTCATGACTCGTAAACAAAACTGAAGTAAAAACTCACATTTTTCTTTCCTTACTTGAAAGCAAACTAACGCTACTCGTTGACTTCAGAGAAGCTAACGTGATATAAAGAAGATATTGCTTTACTATCGATCATTTTGATTTAGTGCATCAGAAAGTATAAAACTTCAACATCATTCATTGACTGTGCTTTATATTAGCTATCACGAAACTTGTTTAAGATATTCATAGCTGAATTATGCATTCAACACCAAAAGGAAAAAAAAAAAAAGAAAAGAAGGTTTTATTTGGGATAATTCGTATCTGGTGGTTTATCTCCTACAATAAATTGATTCTGTGAACTGACCCATATAACAAATATATTTAGAATATTACTTGTACGTCTATAGAAATTTTCATTGTGATGATTGTATAAGTGATTATTTAACTTGAGATCTCAAAATTATCTCATATAAAAATTGACATCTTTTAATACTACTTATTCCAATTAAGAATAGCTCAGCCGGTAGTCATTAATATGAATTATATGGAGGTAGTTGAGTGATCAATATACGATTCATCACCCTAAAGTAAATAGGGAGAATGTTCCATTGTTTTCGATTAGTATTGATTCGAAAAATATTCGGCTAAGGTGAAATAACACTTTAAAAAAAATTAAATGTTGTTAGTTGAATCAATTACTAATGATACTGAACTAATATGATTGGACTCAAATAAAATAAACTTTAATTCCATGCTCTGTCTAATTGGAACATTGTATGATAAAAAAATTCAATTATATGAAGATTAATCAAAATCACTTTGACATTACTAAATATTTGAGTAGTCATGATGTGATGCTAGACGTCAATCTTAATTTATTGATATAAATTATTTAATTAAAATGATAAATTAAAGGAGTTTAATTTATCTAATATTGAATATGATTTAAGGTTATAATTTATATTTATTATTAACATATTTGGGAACCTAATAGCTCACATACAAATGAAGAGATAAAAGTATTTTAATCACGTTAGACTTAGACTTGATTGTAAAGTTTAAGAAACTTTATGATTAAACATAAGATACTTAATAAATAAGGATCAATATAGATATTAGATCTTATTTGAGCATAATTGATATTAGAATTATTTGTAATTTTAATTAAAGTTTAATTAAAATTAGAATTTAATTTTAATTAAAATTACTAAAACATCAAAAATCTATTATAAATAAGCTTAAACTCCAAGGGAACTAACACTCCTTGCCTAGCATTCTCTGTAGTTGTTACAAAATTCTCTTGACACGTTCTGTAGATACTATTGGAGATAGGACAATTGTGTTGCTTAGAGATAAGCTGATTTCGGAAATAGTTTGAGGGAATGACAAGAAAAAAGTGTTGGTTTATTGCCTACAACCAATAATTTTAGTTGCAGTTTAGTGACAAATATTTAAATGCATTCTTTATCTTGTACATGTTTAGATGTATATGATAAAATTCTTAGAATAAATATACATTACAAATGAAATTATAATGAGATTACAATTATGAGATTTATATTACATTTATATATTATTACTAAATTATTTTTTTTCATTGTTCTATTAAGACTGGACTTTAATAGAACGTAAAAAGACTAGCAAACGTTTTGTTTCTACTTATAAAGGAAATAGATGATCTCATAGACTAAAGTATGGAAATACTTAAACAAATATGTGGGTATTTTTTTTACCAAAAAACATATGTGGGTGCTTGTTAGAGAACAAGTTCACTAAAATAACCCAAAATGAAAAATCCATTTGGAACATTACTTTTATGTTTATAGAAATTCTCATTGTAATGATTCTATATGTGATTTTTTGACTTGAGGTCTCCAGAGTTATCTTATATAAGAATTGTTATGTTTTGATATTATTTATGACATATTCTAATCATAGGTTGTTCAATCGGTAGTCAATAGATGTAGTATGAATTATATAGAGATAGTTGTGTAATCAAGATATGATTCATCACCCTAAAGTAATTAAGGAGAATGTTACATTTTTCTTGAATAGTATTGATTTGGGAAATCCTTGGCTAAGGTGAAATAATGCTTTATAAATATTTTATAAATGTCATTAATTGGATCAATAACTAACCACAAAAAATAATATGATTGGACTCAAAAAGAGTAGATATTAATTACATGCTTAGCCTAATCAAAAAATTGCATGATGAAAGAATTAAATTATATAGAAAAATCATGCACAGAAAAGTTAGTCAAAACTACTTCAACATTTTTAAATATTTAGGTAGTCATGATGTGTTACTAGATGCTAATCTTGATTTACGATCATAAATTGTTTAATTAGAGAATTAAAGATAAATTAAAATAAGTTCTAATTTATTTAATTCTAATTATGAATTATAATTAAATTTATAATCATTGTCAATATCTTTGGGAACTTAATGGATCATACATAAAGAACAGGTTGAAGAGAGTAAAGGTATTTTTAATTAAGTTAGACTTGATTGTAAAATTTGAAAAACTTCTAATTAAATATGAGATATTTAATAAATAAGGGTCAATATGAGATATTGGATCTTATTTGAACATAATTGGCATTTAATTAGAGTTATTTGTAATTTTAATTAAAGTTTAATTGAAATTAGAATTTAATTTCAATTAAATTGTTAAAATGTCCAAAACTTATTATAAATAGGCTTAAGTTCTAATAGAGCTAACATTTCTTGCTTAACTCTCTATGTTACAAAGCTCTTTCAACCTGTTTTATGAATATCATTAGAGGTTGGACATTTGTGTGACTACAGTGACTGAGATGGACTAGTTTCGAAAACGGTTTAGAGGACACGAAAAGAAAAGATTAAGCTTTATAATAAGGTATGAATTAAGATTCATGCTTTGTTATGATTTATGTGTTAATCATTTTATAGAATTAAAGTGATCTTTGTTTTCAGGAAATCAAAATACAAAAAGAGTTCATAATTATTCCGCAACGGTTGAGATCAAATCTCATCCCAATTTCTCAACAAAAGATCAAGCTTTAGAATAAGATACGAATTACTGTTCATGTTTTATTCTAATTTATGTGCTATCTATAAAATTTATGTGATCTTAACTCTAAAAAAATCAAATACTAAAAAATTTCGTAATTACTCTACTGCGCACGAGATTGGTTCCATTTCAATTTTTCAAAGGTATCATTTCCAAAAGTTTTAAGAAGTAAAGTAGAAATCAGACATTTAGGAAGAAATTCTTTATTTTTAAAGAAATCCAGGATCACACTACAGCTTAAATAAAGACATAATTTTAGTTTTCAAAATTGTGTAGACGTTGGACTTGGAAACTTTGGATGTACCCTTCATCAACTCTTTAGACTAAGATAAGCTGACATTATATATTTCAATTTTGATTCAAATATAAAATTCTGTCTTTTGCGATTGACCTTTGACGAAGTCTTCCGGGGTCCATGTTGGCTTGGCTTGACTTTGGGCGCATGATACTTGCCCCCATAGATGTTGGACCTTTAACGAGTTGTCTTCTCATGGATATTAAAATAATATATTAATACCCCCAAAATATATCTCTGATTAAATGCAAACACAGCCTTGAAGTTTGCAAGGAGCTGCAGAAAACATGAAACCTAAACATTTGAAATTTCAATTATCACATGTATGCGTGGGAAAAGTACATATGAATTGTGAGAATGATGTTAATCTTATCCTCGTTGTAATAACGACATAAAGGGAAAAGAAGAAAGAGATATTAGCGGACCGGCCAACCCTTGGTTGGGTCGGGCTCGGGCCACTCCTAACCCAGCCCGGCCTAGTCCATTGATATGTATACTCAAATTTGTCTCATTATTTGAAATTTTAAGCCTAATCATATAAAAAAATAAAAAATTAACTGTTTTATTAATTCAGTTCCCTGTACTTGCGCAAAGCCAACAGTCAAGGCTAACAAATTATTTCTGTACTGCTAGCCAAGACAAAGAAGCACCAACTGCCAGCTTCTAGATCAAGTAAAAGTTGAGAACAAAACTGACCTGATACTGCACAAAGTAAAATGGGTTAAGGGATTGAATTGCATTGTTAGCCCTGATAATTATCTATTAAGATTGCCAACTTTCTTTGCAGGAGAAGAGATTGAATGCCACGTTGCGCTTAATGATTTTGCTTAGCATAATCAATCTTTCTTAACTAGATTATGATTCCATTAATGAGATGTGGTGTCTTCAAGCTTCTTCTTCTGCTGAACTAAATTCTTACCAGCAAAACTAGTTGAAGTGGTCCGTGTATAATGACCTTTCTACTTAGACGTGGTAGATTGGATTTCTTGGAATATATTAATGGCTTGAGAAGAAAAGGAAGTGAGATGGGTTGTCATGTTTTATGGTAGGTGACTAAACAACCACCTTGAGCTCACATGCTATCTTTGTGTACATTATTATATATATTTCTCCTTCTCCCATGACATTACATACCCTCCAGTTTTTTTCAAGAAGTCACTCATTACTCTTTGGTGCCAAGTGAAAATGATGACTCGAAAACAAAGACAAACTTGTGATTGAGAAAAGTAGGGTTCAAGTTCAGATTTACTAACATCACTTGCAAGTACAGTATGGTAGTAAGTTGTCCAGGCTTGAGATATCAGTATACCAGAAGGTTTGCAACAAAGACACTTATTCTATAACTTAAGTGAAAAATGGCAAATAAAGTGGTAACAAAAAGCAGTTTGCAACACTTAGTTGAAGATTGGATGAGATGGTTAACCAAGTCAAAGAGAGCATGAGAAGGAATACCTCTCAGTGGTTTTTACTTTTGTATCTGTAAAGAAATAATGAATCTGTACATACTTGAATCTTTGTTTGTGGAATTCAGTTGGAGATCAAACCCACGAGGGCTTCATGCTTGCGGTTGCTTCCAATCCACCATGAATTGAACCCAACAAGCCCATTGCTTTCTTCTTCAGAAGGAGCAGGAAGATTGAGGTCAAGGAAGTCCCTAATTGCAGGGTTTGATGCCTGAATTGTGGTGCTGTTTCTAGCCTCTGAGCTCCCAATTAAATGAGACCTTTTGTGGCCCCCCAATGCTTGTCCTGATGGAAAAACCTTGAAACAAATTGGGCACTCATGCCCTTTACTCTTCTTTGCCCCATAACTTGTTTCTGGCTTGTTGTCACAATCAGTTGTCAAGTTAACAGTTGGACCGACTTTTCTGGCGAGTTTACTGTCTGCTGTTGGCTCCGGAGAAAGTTCTGTGTCAATGCTATTTTCACTACTGGCAGATTTGGAAGCAAAGCAACCTTTCATCTTCTTGTGGCTAGCTCTGTGTCCTCCTAGAGCTTGGTAAGAGTGGAAGACCTTTTTGCAAGTGGCGCACTCAAATTTGCTACCTTTAACAGGATTCTTGTAAGCTTCAGAATCCAGAGCATCATTTGTTGTCTTCATTTCTGTATCAAGTGAATCATTTGACTTTCTCTTGCTTCGATTGTACTTGAGGGGGACATTTTCAACTTGAACCAATCCAGTTTCTTTTGAGTTCTCTTCCAATTCAATTCCAGATTCATCATCTAGTTGAGAGTTGCTAACTTTTTCATTCTTCAGTGGCCCTTTTCTCTCAGAAGCAGAGAGTTCTGATTTTCCAGTCTCCATATTCTTGTCACTAATTGTCTTCACTTTCATACTCTCACTACCATTGCAAGTAGCAGTCTTTCCCTCCGCTTTAGACTTGGCTCGATTAGTTTCAAAAAAACCAGAATAACAATCAGAGGACTCTGCAACATAATTCAAGCCACCCCATTGACCAACATCCCTGGAAAGCATCATTAAGCACATGGCAACCTCTTCTTGTTCTTGTTCAATCTCAGAAGCAGAAGAGGAAGCATTATTAGCAAAAGACAGACAAGAAGAATTCGCAGTGCCTATGTACCTTGTTCTGCTTTTGGATCTCTTCCTACGATTAGGAGCAGCAGTTTCATTGTCAGATTGGCTATCTATGACCAGCTTCTGGTTTTTGGCACTGGTCCAAGAATCTTGTTGCTCTTCCAAGCAATTGTTGTTAGACACTTTTTCTCTCTCTATTGAGTGACACTTCATGTGACCAAACAAAGCTTTCCAAGATTGGAAAACCTTGCCACACTCTTTGCAAGCCTTGTCAAATAGTGAGTTATCTTCACCAGCATGATCAGACAACCTCCACGTCTTCTTTGGATTCTCCCTTAGGCCATAACCAGAAGCTTCAGTACCAGTGTTACTGCTGTTAACGTTAGCTCCTGCATCATTGTTGTTGAGAGGTGGGAGCTTTTTCTTGGTGACCTTAGTACCATCAGTATGAGCTGAAATGTCATCTATCATATGAGACCTCATGTGACCACCCAAGGATCTACCACAAGGAAAGCTCTTGCTGCAGAATCTGCACACATGCTTGAACTCTTGGCCTTCTGCCATGAATTTCAATCCCAGAATTCAGGAAAGAGCTAAACAGATCAAATATATAAGCTAAAAGGTAATGAAGCAGAGCACCACTGTGGAAGAAGGACACCAGGATCAAAAAAGGGAAGTGACAGCTAAAACAAGGAAACTAAATCCCGTGAGATGGCAGTTTTTCTTGCTTTCTGAGCTGACTGGACAAGAAACCCATCTCGTGCATTAGATTTGATACAACTCTAAAGCAAGAACAAGATCTAGATGCACAAAGTGCAAGATACAAGAGAGAGGTTGAAGGGAATTTGTACTAGTTAGCTCCCTAGCTTATTGAGAAGCTGAAAAAGAAGAAAATTTGAGGAGAAGGTAGTGGGTCTGGTTGTTGCTTTTGTTTGGTAATGATGGCCAATGAACAAAGCCAAAGCATAAAAAAATACACGGACAGAAAGAGAGAGAGAGAGAGAGGGGTGGTATTTAGGAGGAGAAATCCATGCATGGAAGCAAAGATAAAGAGAGATAAATGGTAGAAAGAGAGGTGAAAGCAGCACGTGTACTACTCAACTTGAGAATTAATCCAATCCAATGCCCTGATATGTCCCACTTGAGCATCCCCTCCCCTACGCCTTTAGAACCTACTTACAACTAACTATTCCTTTCTTTGTCTTGCTATTGAGGAATAGTTAGTTTAGTAGCCTTGCTCTCTTTCCCCCCCTCTCTCTCTCACGCACCCATACACAACACAACACTACTCTTACATACCGCCCCAATGAAAGGTTCCACTCTTGGCCGTTATTCTTTTGGACTCTCTATTCTTTATCTTCTACTCTACATGTAATGGTGTACCACACATCCATTTCTCTAAGTGGGTCCCTCGGTTGCTGAACTCTGCTTATTTTCTACAATTTCTTCTCTTCTCCATTACTTGCCTCATGACTTAATTAAGGTTGCCTTGATAAGCAAGATAGATTGCTGATTCATCATAGACAATGTACTTTTTTTTATCTAGTCCACAAGTGTTGAAGAACATTACTTGACTTGTGAAAATATGCGGCAAGGGTTATTTAGGCAATGCAAGATTCTTTAATAATGTTTTGTTTGCTTACAAGTTGGTAGTTAATGACTTGGAGGGGAGAGTAAGTTGTGAGAAACCTACCCTGAAAGTAATTTAAAGTGTTGCTACAGCTTTATCAAGTCTATAGTTGAAGCTTTATGTCAATTAGGAACTGCAGCTATGTTATGGTATCATCCCATGCATCTCGACAATCCCTCCAACTTCTTTTTTTTCTTTATCTAATTTATGTGTTAAATACTGCCCAAGTTAAACCTTTTGCTTTTGGATCTTAAATGAACAATATCCTTGCTTAGCATAGTAGAATCATCCTCCCTATAGTTAAATGCCGCAAGACCAAGAAGAAGCTGATCCTGCTGGTAGAATTTGTGTGGCTAAGAGACCATTGTCACCGATAATATGCTACTTTTCCATCTCTTTCTTCCATATTTGGCACCAAAACATATTAATGCCACCATGACATATCAGTTTAAATTTCTTTTCTTTCATTTTCAGTTTTGCTGAAAGAAGAAAAAAATAAGGACAGGTTTCATATCATCTTCGTGGGATATTGAAATGAAATGAAAGGTTGGTTCTTGATTAGCAGATGCATCTGCAGTTTCAGGAGTTTCAGAACCTTATTTCTCATATTATTTGGTATCTGACGTTGAAACTGCAACTTTCTGATCATTAGTTATAGAGCTATCAATCAATGTGCCGATTCTACATCTTATTATTAGCATAATACTTGTTCTTTAATGTTTTAGGTTTATAGAAGATATGCATCAAATCCTTGCTAAAGCCACTACTACCGCTGAACCTTTCGTCGAGAATAAAGTTATCAGTAAATTCTCACTTCACTAGATCCTATGTAAGGCTTCAATAAAAAAATTGGGTACTCTACAATAGAGTGCACAAGTGGAGGAGACATTATTTAGGATATTGATTGAGTTGACTTGGGGATCAGTAATATTCCAAGATACACACCACACACAAAAGTTAATTAACACAAGCTGTCTTTCTTAAGCTGCCATTTTTATATTGCAAATGGAGGTTTTGGAGGTTAGCTTATGCAGCTCGCTAGTTATTGAACCCCATATTAACCGGTCAGCAGGGGCTAAATTATAAACTGCAATCCATGCGTATACCTTGGAAGCCGGCTTTTTGTTGATGGTCATGAGCAAGCTAAGCCGGCTTTTCGTTGATGGTCATGAGCAAGCTAAGCCGGCTTTTCTTGCTCCGCCCGTAACCTGTGTGTCTTATTAGTAAAACTTAAGAATGTTGATCTGTTCTTTGCGAGAAATTCCTGCATTTGTGCCCTTCTTGCCGGCACTCTCGTACAACGTTTAACTGTTTGTTGTCTGATTTTCTTCTTCTCTGTTGTTTGTGCAGTACTACTGTATACTGAATGAGAGAGACGTCTCATTCACAAAGCTCGTATCTGTATATACAAAATTATCTTTGCCCTCTTTACACAAAATATTTCTACTTTACATGTGCATGTGCATGTCCATTATATGTGCCTATAATAGCCAGTGTATCTGTTTATACTGCAATTATTGATTAACTACTACATCTGTATGGTTTAGTATTTGAGATCCTAAGTGGGTTACATAATCAGGGATCGATTCAGTTTTATAGTAGCAGGAATCTGGTAAAAGGGATCAAAATCATTGAAAGGCAGGTCACTGAACTCTAATCATCTAGTTAAATATAGTTCAAGTTACTAGCCTCTAACTGAAGTTGTCAGCTCCATCAGATGAACCGATCAAGAAAGGAATTGGAGATGGAAGGAATAAGTTAGAAATCATGCTCATAAGGATAACATATTATTAAATTAATTAGGTTGTAAAAATAACATTTCCACAGCCAAGGCCAACAATGCGTGATTTGAGCATGCCAGCTTGAATATGTTGTGAATAGACCATTAATTATTTAAACTTATGATCAAGCTTGCTTGTATATGCATGTTCTCTACAACATTGAAAAGGGATACGATAAAGGATTTATAGACTCACCATTAACACCAAAAACTGTTGTCTGCACATATTTATTTATTATGTATATATTTTATCTTTAATTGGCAGGTTGGCAACATTGGCCTGATTTTTTTTTATTTTTTCAATTTTCAGTCACAAAATGATTGGTTATCACTACGAAGAGGTTCACAACTAGTGGACAATGGAATAATACTGAATACTAAAAAGACAAATCTGGTTTACAAGGCCACAATCATGCATATCAATCCCCACAGTTGAGAGTGAGGGGTGGTGCTGGCCAAGCCAGCCTTTGCAAAAGTGATTGCCCAACTGGACAAGTAGTCGACTTACAAGGAAAGCTTTGGACACTCTTTGCTTGTATACCATACCTTGTGCCATAATATACCGAGATTTATAGATGCCCTTCTTCGGCTTTATGCTGAGCTAAGCTTCGTTGTGTGTGTGTGTGTATGTGTACGTGTCTAGTAGTATCATCACAACTCGTGCTCCATATTTAAGACCAAACCTTGGAACCACCGTACATGGGGTGGATCATTGGATAATGGTTTTCCTTTCTGAAGTGTATAGGATGGCCATGGAGTCCACTAACCTTATCCACTTGTTATATCTTCTGCTGATCTTTTTAAAACTTTCCTGTCCCATCATTTCTCTCTTCCTCCATCAATTCCTTCGTTTGTCATCACCCTAGCGATTTTTAGGGCCTCTCCACCTTTAGATTATCGCTATTGTATAAAAAAACTTTTATACTTTTCACAGTCTAAAAATAAAAAATAAAAAATAAAAAAGGTGAGTCGTTTACCTATGAAGTTAAGAAAGTTTACAACTTTCGTTGATGTGCTTCAAGGACCAGTAGCGGTAATCTCAATGGAGTTGTATTAACAGGATGGAAAGAGTTGCTTATGGAATAATTTTGAGAAGCAGTAGGTATAAGTATAACGGTTCCTACTTGTTGCATCTTAATGCAGAGTTACGGTTTGCAAATTCTGAAGCCTTGTGTTCAATGGGCATGTTCTCCTTGTTTATCTATACATACAATACGATGTGGAGAGAAAGAGAGGAAGTAACAGTATACATGAGAAGAATTGTTTAATGGGTTATGCTTATTTCCTAATCATTTTTTTTTATCGTCCCCTTTTGATTATCTACACCTATCCAGAAAATGTTGGCTTATCATGTGACTTCCTTAAACCAGCAAAAGCTTAGCTAATTTGTTAGCATACATCATTTTGAAGACACTGCCTTCCTTTGCTTGATGAATCAGTCAGGGTTTCACCGACATCTATATATATAGGTAATCATAATAATTGATTTATTAGATGATTAGAGAGTTACATCAATCATGATTAGCAGATTATCAATCATAATTAGCAGATTATTAAGCTATAATCACGTCAGGTATTGTATACAGTTGCCCTTTGGCGGTTGGAGCATTCTTACTCAAACCGCTTTTTGTAGCTCAAGTCAGGTAACCAGTTAGCTTCATAATCATCAAAGGAAAATGGGTTTAAAGAAGAAAAATGGGATTAAAAGTAAAGAGGATCTTTCTTAAGGCTTCTGTTACTCGAAAGACTTAGGCCTTAATTCAGGGGTTTGTTTTGCGTATGCCCAGTTGAATAAAGCTGCATGCGTGTCCCTTTAGGTGTGTAATAATGGTGCATGTGTTGGTGAACAAGTTTGCACCAACAATGCTTGAGGAGTACTCATAATTGCCAATGAAAGATTGAAGAGATGAAAGGAAAAGACTACAAACTGAGGAACTAAAATGCCCAGTGGGACCTATTTCTTGACTAGTTACTTGTGGGTTGGAGTAAGCATACAGCACTTTTAGTCGGCTGAGTAGCATAGTTGCATATTCATTGTATAAAGCAGGTATTAGGTGGGTGTTAGAATCACAAGATTGTTTGATACAAAGACAGTTGCTTTCCACTCTACTTGGGAGCCCATAATGTTATAATCTCATCTTTGCTACTAAATTCGTATCCTTAGCCTACTGTTTCGTTGCTTAAACACCTGTACCTGCCTGTCCAAAGCCAATTGATGCTTTTGTTAGTTGTCAAAAATGAGAACTCAATCAAGTAAGTGCGATTCACACCAACTAAATCAAGTGCGATTCACACCCATCTTGACTTGCTTGTTCTATGCCAAATGTAAACCTTATCCTCGATAGCGTTACAAAAAATAAAGTTCAACTTGGTCATTTGTCCAAACTTATTGCCTAGAGTTGAGCATCAACTCTCTACTTTTTCTTTGATTCGTCAGAAAGTAAAAGTGACCCCAGAATTTGATCTCTGTGGAGGATCAACCTGCTCACGTGTAATTTATTATCTAAGAGTCGAGCATCAATTCTGAACATGACAACTTCAGAATTGGTGGGTAGAGCAAAACCCCTTCACAGAGCAACTTAAATCATCAAAAATACCAATAGCAATGCTGCTGCAAAGAGAATCACCTTTGCACATATCTATTGAAAGAGCTCAGGCTATTGGTAGTATATCTTCTGTTTCCTTTGAAACAAATGTCTACAGGCATATGCCTCTATGACTCTATCCTATCATTTGTTCTTTGGTTTTTAAGTAAAGATGAAGTGTTTTCCCACCTTCCATTTTGAACAGGCAGAGAATAACTCATGCTCCAGACGGAAACAGCAATTTCTCAAGATCATGATCAAGCAAATATATTGTTTGTTGAAGTATAGCTTCACCTTTAAGGTCTTCAATATATATACTTTCCAAGATAATGATACTACAAATGCTTTGCAGAGTTGCGGTTGTATAAAGGATTCGATTTTCACATCTTACGAAAAAGTGAGTATACTTTAGAAGTCTTCGCACAATTTGGGCCAACTTCCGAAATATTGATATGGTTTGGATGTAGAAAGTTGTCCCACAAAACTCATGTTCTTTACAGTAATTAGTAAGCAACACTATAACGAACTGTTAGAAACTCGAGTACAATTTTCAGTTTTGTTAAACGTTTTGGAGAAACTTTACCAGTGTGAACACTTGTAGTCATTGCTTTAGTTTCGTTCAAACTTAGAAATACGAGTAATACAAGACTTCCTACTATTGGAAACAACTAACTAAAGAAGTCGATAGCCATTTGGCTAGCAATGCACCATGTCTTTTAGGCGTTGCATTATTTTATGTCTACCACAACTTGCAGAGAACAAATATTATTATATCAGTATAACCATATCTATAATGGCAAGGGCATCTCATGGCACATAAGTAAGCATAAGCATGGAATAGTTTGCCCAAATAATCGTTTGAATTCCAAATCAAAACAAGACAGCAAGCAGATTTTGTGTATGAAGAGGTCAGATTCCATAGTCCATTACTGTTTTTGCAGATAAGAGAGGAGCAGTGGTGAATATCAACCTTTTTGACTGTCTAAATTTCTATCATTTTCTAAGATATTGCCTTACATCATCAGGCACTGAAAGACGACAATTATAAGCAAAAGACTAAAGCATGTCCAAAGAATCTAGAATTGGAAAATAGACACAGATATGACCAACTATTTGAGAATGAAGAACTAGTCAGTGGAAAAGCATGGAGAAAGTTAAATAAAATGGCTTCTATTATGGACAAACGGAGTGTAAGTTTAAATTTATGGGTCAGGGATACAGAAGTCAACTTCTCTAAACAGGAAAGAAGCAGTCAATTCACATGTAAGCCCACAAATGGCATCCAATGAAGCACCAGAAAAACCTAACATTGGCATTTACACAGAGGCAATTGTGTGTTATTTACACAAGCCAATGGGTCACACTGATGCTTTAAATTCCGGCTGCCATCGATCTTCAACTGTCAAACCCACCACTGCCCTTCCTTCCTAACATTGAGTATGGCCCTAACTCTGCCTGAGATAAGTCAGAATTACCATATAAATTGACATGAAGGCAACTAAAAAAAAAGATTCTCTATAATAGTTTTGCAAGATAAAATCCAGTGATGGTGGAACAGACAATCAATACTCAATTCATAATTTTTAATTTGTATCTGAGTGAGGTTGAAGTGTGTAAATGAACTGTAAAGCAATGCCTTGCAAATCAATCAGCCAATACAATTAAAACACATATTCAGAACAATGAAAATAAGCAAAATACACACCCTACTACAACAATATCTGACAACCTCAAAATGGAAATGAAGAACGTGGGAGACCTTGAACAACATTTAACCACTAAAACTGTGCCCAATGCATTCTTGAGATCTCAAAGCTTCAGGAAACAAATAATGTGCAAAAGCTTTCTTAGCTAAAAGCCATGTTGGTGTCAACGTGTCAACGAGTATCAGAGAGATCTAATTTTTAACTCTATTCTGCAAAGATACATTAACCACTTACGGTTCCTTACAGGCTTCAGAGATCAAGACCCTCATCTAGGCCTTTTGAGCTTATCATCACGTTAGAATCAATTTGCTTGTCAAATTTTCTCTTCCTTCTTGATTCAAACTCCTGAAACCCTTCCATCTAAATAAAGAATTTATTTATTTATAATATTTTACCTTGCCAAATGTAAGAAACAAGCAAAGACAACGTTGAATTTGTAACTTGCCTGCTGAAATTGATCCATGGAAATTGGATTGTCATGTAGAGATATGTTCTGAAGCGCTTTGCAGTCCTTCAACAGATATGTAGGAATCTATCATCCAAAGAACACAATAATATAATCGTTACAAAACCTACCATCTATAGCTTCGCCAAGTAAAAATTGTCTATAGCTTAAAAGATAAGAGGTCCTTAAATTGTTTAAAGATTCGTTGTCTAATAACTAATGGAGTGTGACCGATAGACCTCCTATTAAGATCACTTATTCGAGAAGGGCTAAAAAGCTGTGACAGGTGGAAGAATCCGAAAATGACAGATGGCAGCAATGGAATAATGTTAGTTATAGTTTGTTTCGTGTTTGTAACTAAAAAGGGAAATCTGGGGCTAAGGAAGGGCAGATAGGATTTTGTCTTGTGAGGAGAGAGGGACCCTCTCGAATTGGTTCCCATTGTTTCACTTCATTGTTTCATCAACTCTTGAATGGATTTATCTTGTTTTTTCTGATTAGGTTTCATTGAATAAAGGGTCAATCGTGAGTTGGGGGTTGATTGATGAGTTGGAATCCTATCAGTGAACTGAAGCTAAACAGAGTACAGTTTGTATGCTATGTTAACACTAAAAAAATCTACGATAATCTGATTGCTGGAACCTCAGACCTACAAGTTGACAAGGTAACAATTAGAAATAAACAATCATAAACTGGAATACGCAATCACTCACATGCCTTAATGGGCTGACCATGTTAAACCACATTATGATGGCAACTTATTGCAGCATGAAAAGAAAACCACATCAACAGTGAATTTCTAGCTAGAACATTTGTTATTGAAATGCGTAAATAACAGCCAATTACTTTCAACCAAAGTATTGGAGAATTATGCATTCAGAGACTTTGGACATTTTACCACAACAGCTTTCACAGGATGACAATTCATAATGGCTAACTGCATCTAACACCATAAATGGACTTCAGACAGGTTTTTAGTTCAATATTACCTGGCTCACATTGTTATTGTTTAAGGAGAGTGACTTCAATTGACTGAGATTGCAGATGGATGCAGGGAGATCTTCTATCAAATTATCTGTAAAGTTGCAAGCAGTGTTATAATATCTAGCAGAACAAATACATAATAGTTCTTTTCAGAGCTGTTGACTGAAAATAAAAACACAGAAATCCACATGGATGCTACCAATCAATCATCTCTTTTGTAGATTGAAAAGTTGTTTAATAAAGGATGAGATTTTAAGCCTCCGGGATCGACTATAGTTGCCAATCAACCTTTACAGCTACACAAATCCTTCAACAATAGATCTTAGAAATCAAGTCCAAAAGCAGAAAGGACAAGGTGCGAATATCACACACAATCCAAACAACAATGCAGATTTTTGGATAGTTGCGAAACAATCATTCATTCGTCACTATTATCAACCTGGAAGATGATCAAAATATTCAGTTTGATATAGATAACTAATCCTTATTTTTATCCAATTCCTTCAACATCATATTAGAGAACCAACAAATCCAGGAAACCTGATCTAGTTAATCAGAATCATATCACCCTCAAGACATTTACAGTCCTTCTATGCATGTGCAAACTTAACAACCAGGCCCCATGCCATCCGAATTACATGTTTTCTACGATTCCTTCAAGGTAATCACTAAAGCTTTCATGAGAGGCTCCATAAAGTAGCCACTGGAAAAGAAAGAACCCATACAGATCTTAAATTGCCAGAGTAGCACTTTACACATATCAACCCAAATGTTAAATGTATGTTTCTAAATGTAAACCTGGAAAAAAAATTATTTTTATGATTCCAACTGTTGCCAAAACTCGACAAGTGGGGAATGGGGAATCAATCAGCAGTAGGAAACAATTAAAATTAAATAACAATCTTTCAACATACCATTTGCTTCTATCTCTTCCAGAGAGAAGCAACTCCCAATTGATTCAGGAAGGGCTTTCAACTTGTTATTTGAGATATTTAGAAGTGATAACTGCATCATAGAACACTCCGTAATCAGTCACATAATTTCAGAAAGTTGTCCTAGAAGAATCACACCTTGAATGGAAACATTTGGCAGCAACAATATCCTATATATAGAATTCCAGTAACCCAGGCTTCTAACTAGGTGAACTTTCACAAACTGATAATTACTGAACTTTACATATCCAGTCACTTCCTTTTATTAGTTCATCAAAGGAATACAAGAAATTACAGACAGTAAAAAAGGAAGGCTGCAGAAGAGGCACATGCTACTCCTAGATGACAAAAAGATCAATTGAGCTACTTACATTGCGCAAGCTCCCAATAGTCTCGGGCAAGTATGTTAGCAGATTTCCTGAGATATACAACCGCTCAAGCCTCACCAGCTGGCCCACTGGAAACCAGAGGTGTCAAGATCCACGAATAGAATCCAAAAATACAGGATTAAGTTTGCAGAGTGAAGCATGAAAGCACATTTACTAACATGGAAATAACTTCAATAAATAAAGTCGTCCACTTATTGAGAGAAGAATATTACATTCATCAGGCAATGACGTAATCCGATTTCGATCAAGCGTCATAATTTTCAAGGATTGCAACTTCCCCAAATTCATTGGTAATCGCTCGATCAGATTATCAGCTAAAATCTGATAAGACAAAGCAACTCAATGAGGATCCAAACTCAACTAACTACATCTAGTTGCAATGATCAACACGCAATCTACAAATCTCAGAAACCACTAGATATAATGAGCATGTACAATCCTGCTTGACAAATACAGACTGTATTATTTCCGAACGATAACCAACCAAAAACCGTAACTACAATCTTTACTGCATGAATGAATACGCAATTCTTTTCTGATAGATCAAAATTCAATGTGAAAATCAAATTCTTTAAACAGTGGCAACTATAGTGATCGCTAAAAAATGAGTGTCAACTTTTGTGGCCCTGTAATGCCTCAATTATCTAAAGTTGAAGAACCCAGAGGCTTATACACCTGCACTAGAAGAAATAGACTGGACAATGTACAGTTTTTGACAGCATAAAAGATTATCATTCATCCACTTGGAGTAAAATAAAAGAACACAGATTCAAGTTTCTAACTCTTACCAGACGTTGCAAGTTGATTAATTTGTTAATCTCTGTGGGAATATCAACTGCAGCATATAGGTGTAAATATAATAAGGTTTTATTGAAAAGAGCAACTTTCTTGCAATTGCACAACAACCGTGAAACAGGAAACAAGCAAAAGAAGATTGATTCACAGTCCAAAAGATCCTCATAACTTACAAACCAATACTCAACTGAAGAAAGGAAATAACAAATTACCTAATTTATTTTGTGTTAAATCGAGGGTGCGTACAGCTCTGTCAAGATCAAGAACCTCAATGGGAAAAGCCTGTTCATCAAAAACTATAAATGTAAACAAATAAAACACATCTACTGCTTTCTTTTGGGAAGTTAATATGATTCTAAACTGCATCATTCTTTGGCACTAAACCAAAAATCTTCAAGTATTTTGGAAATAATTTGATTACATCAATCAAGACTGATAAGATTGTTGAGACTGATCCTAAGGGATGTGAGAATTATAAAAACTCCCATCAGAAAAATAGCTTTGCATGAATTCTTGCATGTCCTATACTGAAAAAGATCACTCATAACATCATTCAGCTTTTTGCGTAAGATATGTATCCAACGGATTTTGTGACAACCATTCCTACCAAAACAATGTAAAGGAAGTGGTTTTCAAGTTTACAGTAGCTAATTGTCAGTCTTACTTCACGTACCAGAATGCACGTGTAATATTCACAATCTTAATGTATGTGTTACAGAATTTGCATGCCCTTCAGGGACAAAGATATTCCAACAGCTGATTACTAACCCGTATTAAGTGTTAATTTAGAAGAAAGAAAACAATGATTTGTGACAAGAAGTGCAAGAAAACTACTGCCATTAAATCGATCTCAATCCTGCACAACTACGTATCAAAATTAACACATCAGAGATAAATTACAAATAATTCTCCAACAGAATAAACCAAAAATTGGTAATGAGAATTTCCATTCTCTTCAATAAATCTCAGCCAAAAGCAATCATATCCAGAACGAACAAAACAGAGTTAAAAAGAACAAATTTTTCATAGAGAAGACAAAGAGGATGCCTTCAATTTAGCGTCACGCATGGCAACAATGCCGGTTGATCGCCAGCGTGCCATCCTACTCGCTTTGGAATCGGCGTTTTGGCTAGCACAGCAACCCATTTTCCTTCTTCACGCCCCCTTCAGCTCTTTAATCTTACTCTCCACCCCAGATCAAAAAGATGAAATCTTTGTATCAGAAATTCTTTATATTTGATGATGATGACTTTTATTCACTTGAAGTCCTAAAAAATCCAACCGGGTAGGTAAAGTCAAAAGAATATATAGCTATAGCTATAGCTATCTCCGCCTAACTCTCTCTCTCTCCTAAGAAAAAGAGAGAGATTTGGGAGGAGGGCCTGTGTCGAGTTAAAATGAAGGATGACTTTGGCTCTAATTTGAATATTGGAAAAATAGAAAAAGGTACAAATATTTCAGTTTCAGAACCAGAGGCGTTTTCTTCTATATATATATTCACGAGGAGTCTCGGAATGATTCAATTACATGAAGGTAACTTTAATTCATTCGTATTTAGATTAATTTTCACTTTAATTAGGTAACATACATAAAGAAAATTTAAATTTGCGACCTCACTTAAATTAAAAGAGCCTCGTACTAATTCACTTGTGCCTACAGTTTTTTATATATTCATTTTTGTTGTTATTTTTTGTTTTCCTTGAAGATTCCGTGTATCTGAAATCTAAATTTTGACTTTTTCTAATTTCCCACGAAAATTAAAGAATTAGATTAAGTAATTAAGACTTAAATGTTTTAATATAAACCTACCTATTACTTAAGCTTGTTCCAGTTTTAGTTCCAGGATTCAGCCTTCCAATCAAAATTCTCTTTAATTCATCTTTTTAATTTCAATAAGATTGCATTAACAGATAAATAATTAGATTATTTCAGTTAATTTGACCAACAGATAATATCAACTGTTTATTTACGAGAGCATGACTTAAAAAAATTTATAAAAAAATAAACTTTATATTTTATTATTTCTTTTAATATTATTACAAGAATTTAAATTTTAGATATTTAATTTCTCAAAATTAAGTTTATAATTATAATAAAATTATAGAATTTATTATTATTATTATTATTATTACTACTACTACTACTACTATTACTACTTTTTTCGTTATTAATCAAGTTGAAGTGCACATTTTCAACATATTAACTTATTCATTACTAACTTATGTCCTCTCTCTTGGTGGCATATAAGTGAAGTTTAGGGCACCAATATTTGGTGAAGAGAAATCAATAATAAAAAACGATGGTTTGAAAATTTTGTAACAATTTTTTGATACAACCTTCTTTTTATCTCTTAATTTTTCAGTCACGTGAGCAAAATGCTATTTATACGTGGTTGGGTCGGCTGGATCGGCCCTACTAGGTCCAGCTCCAGATATGGATATCGACGGCCCAACGATCACGGCCTGTTCGGCCCACCGGATGATAGACTCTCATGCAAACACTACAACTCACGTAGAAACCTAAACCTAACGGCAATCCTAGGTATATAAGGTATTATTCTATCGTAATTCAAGTATGATTATTCAACCTTGTTTTCTCTCTGTTTACAGCAACCAAAACCCTAGGAAAAAGACTGACTTGAGCGTCGGAGGGGCCTTCCGGGAATCAACCC
>JANKOE010000006.1:54372092-54389279 GCA_026284465.1 Erythroxylum citrifolium
GTACTAGATTCTGGTTGGACCCTTGGGTTGCGGGAGTAGGCCCTCTCATTCGCTAGGCTACCACTCTTCTCTCTGTCTCGAATACTCACCTCAATGTTAGTCAGTTGGTGGATTCCGACGGTAATTGGCATTGGGACGCCTTGCACGGATCCCTCCCGCTGGACATATGTCATCGCATCGCCGACACGTTTCCCCCGAGGCCTTTCCTAGGACCGGATAAGATTGCCTGGGATCCGTCCGATACCGGTCATTTTACCGTGGCTTCTGCCTACTCCATGCTTATAGCTCCGGAGGACATAGGGATGGCTGGTCCTTGGAAGGCCATCTGGCACTGGCCTGGCCCACAACGAATCCGGTCCTTTCTCTGGCTTCTTGCGCAGGACCGACTTCTGACTAACCAGCAACGGGTTCGCAGACACCTTACTTTGGAGGGCTCTTGTTCTCACTACGGTGTAGACGAATCCTCACTTCATGTGATTCGTGACTGCGCCAGAGCCCGGCAAGTGTGGCGATTTTTTCTGCCGTCAATACTCCGTTCCGACTTTTTTACTTTGCCTCTCCCCCAATGGCTCGACACCAATCTCCACGCCCACAACCGAGTGTTCGGTCAAGGATGGTCGACTATTTTTGGCACGACCTGTTGGTTTTTATGGACCTGGCGTAATGAGGCCCTTTTTGATACTTAGTTTATTTGGCCTTCCTCACCTTTCCGTTATTTTGTCTTTTGCAGGTCAGATCCACCAGTCACACGCTTGGTAAAACAGCTTGATCACCGGGCATCCCCACCGACGCGAGGCCCTCATCAGATGGTGTACACCTCCTTCCGGGTGGGTCAAGTTGAACACGGATGGTGCGTGTTCCGATTCTTCCCCCTCGGCTTCAGCTGGCAGACTCCTCCGCGACAGCTCCAGCAGTTGGCTTGGCGGGTTTATCCAAAATATTGGCGGATGCTCTTCGGTATCGGCGGAACTCTGGGGCGTGTTTACCGGACTCGCACTCGCGTGAAACCTCGGGTATCGTCGGATTGAACTGGAAGTTAACTCAGCTGTGGCCCTCCAACTCCTATTCTCCTCGGCCAACCGATCCTCGATCCATAGCCCCATTGTTCAAGGAATTCATGAGCTGTTTACACGAAACTGGACGGTCGTGCATCGACACATCTACCGTGAGAGCAACCGCTGTGCGAATTGGCTAGCGAGATATGCTACGCATTTTGCGCTTGGTGTTACTTATTTTGACCTTCCTCCCATTATGTGTCATGTAATCCTCCTCGAAGATATGTTTGGGTTTTGTTTTCCGCGATACGTATAATCGGTTACTATTTCCCTCTTATAAAAAAAAAAGAAGTTGACGACAAGGTTTCATGTGATAATTAATTACTTGGGAGATATTTGATAATTATCGTAACAATAGGGTGGCTAAGAACAATTAACCTAATTATTTATAACAATTTATAAGGAACTATCATAAATAAAATAAAATAAAAATAAAGAAAATTTATTAAGTAGAAGTATTATATAATCACGCTAATAAAAATAATTATTATTTTAAATGAAATTAAAAAGAAAAAAGAAAACCAAATTTAAATCCAAGGCAACTTTTATTCTTCAGTCAAAGAAGAAAAATAAAAAACATTTAATAATTGTATAAATAATTAATTTTTCCAGGTTTAATCAATGTACGGACATTCAAGATATGAAGTAGACAGACAATACATACCAAAAACTAAAAAGGTGTGGATATCAATAGTTGGGTTATAGAAAGCTGGGAAGATTTACTAACAAAATTTTTACTTTACGACAGGTTTTCCTGTTCTTGCACTGCTACGCTCCGTTGCTTGTGTTCAGGTCATATAAGCAAATGATAAGTCAGGACTATAGTATACTTTTTGTTCTATTCTAGTCCAAGGTGTGGAATGGAACTTGAATGACTTTATATCATGCAAAGGAGGCAGAACTGCCAAAGAGATTATTGAAATAATATCTCAAGAAATGTAAGATTAATATCAATATATAAAATTCTATAATTACAATTGCTGAGAATTACATTCATAAAGGTATAAGTTATGCAACTTCACCTCATATACAAGGTAGTAAAGCTTGACTATAATTGCAGGGAAATTATGCACAAGCTGGAGCATCAAAATTAGGGAGTACTATAAAAGAAATGGACAAGTACCTGATGTAAATGGGAGATCTCACATTAACATGGACAGGGTCCAATTTTGGGATATCACCATCTTTTGTAAGCCTCAATGGAATTCCATTTAGGACCATGGTCTGGCTCCGGAGGTACCCACCTTCTGGAGTCAAATGATATTCCTCTCGGGTTAATGGTCCATCTGATGCTTGGCTTCCAACCCATGATACTGATCTCTTAAGGCCACGTGTGAAAGGGCTTTCAGCGTGAACCTTCTCCTGGACACGCAATTTCAAGCTCAGGCTATTCTGAACATGGATGATGTAATTGGTCTGGTTGCTCAAATTGATCAACAGCAGAGTTATACCAGGCTGTGACAAGGACAACCGAAACTTGAATGAGTCAAACCAACATAAATTTATCATATGGCCAGGAACAATGATGTCAATGAAATTTCTTCTTTCAGGGCTATCTTAATGCATGAAATCTATTCAAGTTAATTGCAAAAAGCGTGGCATGAGCAAGAGCATGTTCAAACAAAAAAAGGCAAACGACCATTTCAACACAGAATAATAGCTCAGGTTTCATATATTCTGTGTGGCAAATCAGTTAAGTCCCCTAGTTCTCCCTTGTAGAGGGCTTCTAAAACAAGTGTACCTCCACATCTACTATTAACTAATTACATAAAAATCCACTGAAGTATATTTATTTAGAAACTAAATACAGGTTTGCCATAATATAGACTGTCTGATTACCGAATCAAAACCTTCCAAATCTATGCGCCCAAATTTTCTTTTGTGGCAGCTATTAAGTGATCAAGTAAAATGTGGAAAACAGTCTTACTCTTCCTTTTGAACAATGAGCATAAGAACGTAAAAATGGTGAAGCATCGCTGTGAATAGCTAGAACACCTTTCCCCATAAGTCGATGCCACAGAAGCGCACTGTTGACAACCATATCCAACATGAACAAGAAATTTGGATTAGTTTACCCATGTAGAAAATCTTCTCATAGGATCCATCAAAAGCTTAAACTTTCATCCTCTTGCCTGTAGTAATCTGGGTTGGGAACAAGGGTAGTTGTGTTAAGGAGACCATAGTTTCCCCCAATCAATGTCTGCCTGCAATATACTCTAGTATTGTACATGGATGCCATTCCAAGCTGATCTAAGTACCTAATGCACAACATTAAGAGAAACAGGATGCTTATCATTCTTATTGAACTTAATAGCTCATTGGCCAGCTCATATAAAAAGCATACATAGAGCAGTAGGTCAAGCAGGATTACCAAAAGCTGTCGATGAATGCGTTAGATACATGACGACCACCACTGTTATATGCCCCACCAGACTCTCCAACCCAGGCAGAGGCCCAAGAACCATTCTGCTTAATGGTCAGCTGAAGATTACGGAATGTTTCTTCAATTTTGCTCAGAAAATGGGGATCCAGTATCTTTTTCACAAGGTTGGGATCATCACCTGTGGAAGTAGGACTTATTAAGTCACGAAAAGAGAGAAGTGATTGTGCAATGCCATTAATTCCTCAAATCAATCAAAATAACTGTCTACTCCAGAGATTGTGAATTACTTCTACATCTACCAAATTATGGGTTATACATCTCAGTTGTCGGAGGAACATGTCAGATGCAATGTAGACATAAATGTAACAATGGAAAACAGTTTTTATCTCCTACTCTTTTGTCCATAAATCGAGTGAGCTTAATTTCTATATAGTTATAGCAGAACCACCTAGCCAGAACTTGAGTAATACTCTTTACTATTAGCATACTTTCAGCATTGATGCAGATGGATATTATTATTCTAAACCTATTAAAATTGGCTTGTAATCATTTCAACTTCCATGGTTGATTTATAAGTTGGATCATTACATTTGTTTCAACGTGGGAATATGAATATTATGACAAGAATGAAAGATTAGAAGTTATGAAAACTATCCCTAATGTAAACTAAACAACTTGTGTGTTTTTGTGCAGCCCCTTGGGGGTTTCAAACCTGTTCTAGTTTAGGGTATGTGAATTTCAATGCTACTTGAGTTTAACCTCATTCAAAAAACTGCTGCTCTGACTAAAGCATACATGAACTAATTACAGAAAATATTTGTGTTAATAAACTTATATATCTACATATATACATATTCTTCTGGACATTAAAAGGACTCAAAAAGTATTTGGCCTGAAATTTTATATTACTAACATATTAGGAGTGCACATAAACTTTAAGAGAAAACAATTACACTACAATAACCTACCCGGACCCAAGTTGTATATATGATGAGTCATTATGTTGACAATGTCTGAACCTGAAACCTGAAGAAGCCTAGCAAACCATTGCTTGTCAAAAAATCCCCCGGGAGCTACAAGAGAAGGTTTATAGTCACAGTCTTTATACAGATCATGGATGATCTCCTTGAGGGCAATCAAATCTTTTCCATATATTTCAGCACTAACACTTGCACCAACACCAGCTCCACTCAATTCATTTCCTAAAATGGAAAAAACAATATGAAAAGTGTGACTAAAGAGAATGAATCAAAAGTGAGGAAGAACATTCTTAAAATCTTATACCAAATTCCCACGAGTCTATCTTGTAGCTCTTTGAGACCGTATAATTTATAAAGCCAAGGGCATTATTGGAATCCCAAGCTCCGCCCCAAATATTTTTTCTGATCTGGTGTCTTCCGTGAAGGGCATTTAAACCAAAAATTACAATGGCCCTGCAAATGTCATATTCTAGAGATGCTCAGATAAATCCTTGATCAATACTGTAGTAATGCCTTAGGCAAAGCTGAATCAACCGCAAAGCAAGGGAATCCTGTTTCTTACTATTTATACCAGGTCATTAAAGAGAACCTGGTGAGAAACCTGGAGAAAAGAGAAGATTCAGTGCAATCCCTTACCCTGTCCTACTGAAGAAGTGATTCAGCTCATCCCACCGGTTCATGTGCAAACAACCCGTTGAAAATCCAAATAGCTCATCTTTCATTTTTCTAAATGGATGGCAAGGAGATTTCAGATTTTCCATATCATATAATACTCGGTCTTGTAAAGATCCTCCAATTCGTATTCTCAAAGGCCTAAAAGCTGTAAAGTCAGATATAAATAACAAGTTGTACAAGGACATTACACATCAAGCTTGATTTGCCACTAAAAAGTGATACAAAACCTTGGATAGCTTTGCTAAGAAGAGGATGAGACAAGTCCTGACAATATCCAAGAAAATAGGAGAAATTAATTAAAATTGCTTCATCATTTTAACCAGAATTTTCAAAAATGAAGGAAATAAAGTCAAGGAAATCCTCAAAAACTCATCTGATATCACAATGATGAGTCATTTGAATAGACTTACCAAGTTAATTACAGATGAATAACCCCAGGGACATTGATTGTAGTTGCACTTATCATGAGGCCACCAGTCAATGGTTGCACAGATAAAATTATCATCAGTTTCAGCAATTGTGGTAGCACTATCAACTACCATCGTAGCACGTGAAACTTCTTGTGCCAAAATCACAGGAACGAAGACCAAAAGGCAAATCAAGGACTTGGTGTATCCCATTGATTGACAAATTTTAGACAAAATATCAACTGCATCCAAAACATGCAATATAGTTAGCAAATTTCCCCAGGTGTATCGCATTGATTGACAAATTTTAGACAAAATACCAACTGCATCCAAAACATGTAATATGGTTTGCAAATTTCCACACATCAGACGCTTCTATTTCCGTAACTAAAGCTAACGGAAATCTTTCTCATTTATCACACTGGCAAAACGAGAACCAATATCTGAAATACAGAATTTTTATTATATCTTGATGCTGATGCACGGGATATATGTCGTAACAGGACCTTTTATGCTTCTAAAAGTAGCAATACCATTCGATAAAATTTCTTATGAAGTATAATTTGACCAAACTGATAGCTTTGAAGAAACTCCAAAGTTTGTTTTTGGGAAAGGAAAATCCAGAAGCACAACAATCTAGACCGTGTAAAGCCAAGTGTAAGAGCCGCCCTCATTTGAATTTCACCAATCTTCAATGAAAGCTAAATGAAATGACCCAAAAACCCACCTCAATACAGTTGATGAAGCGGAAATGTTGCAACTCGTTAGATTTAGAATTTACATTGCGCAGTCATATGACAGAATAGGGACAGAATTTCATTAGCAGGAATACGTTTGAATAGGTGTAAGAGGAACTGAATCTAAAATGACGAACTTCGTTTTGTACAGATAAATAACTACATCAAGAAGCAATTGTCGTAACCAAGAAAAAGGCTCTAATGCACCTCAAGGAAAGTAGCAATTCCTTGGTTATCTGGATTAGAAAATCGATCCAGAATGGTCACTCCTCAAATTACCTACTGTGAAGACAACATGACCATGCTAAAGGCAGCTTTTAGAAGGCAGTAGTGAGTGAAAGCCAATGCAAAAGACAACTTAATAACGGAATCTAGAGTTGCCTCTACTAAATCTAACGAAAACAAGAACAACCCAGATTGGAACTGACCTCAAACAGCAAGAACTTATCATTAAAAATCAACAGTGGAGTTCAAAGAAGTTATCCTCTAGCTAAAGAAGACCAATAATGCAGTCTTTTATCCAAAACTGGAACTGTGTTTCCCCTTATCTTGACACCCAATACTCGTGTAGCTATCCTAAGGCAAAGCTTATCATGCGAACGGAGGTGGGCGCGTGTCTTAGATGTTCGGTGTTCTGGTTGTTAGTGCAGCTAAAAATGTTTGGCTTAAGGATCACATTAGTGTTGCAATAGACACGAGGTTAGGTGTGTGGCCAGTAAAGCAGTTGAGTTTTTTCCCCGTCTTAAACGCAGAGCGCAGATTGAAATTTAAACGTTTGATTCACACCTTTGAGTTGTGTAAGAAATACGATGTTTGACTTCAACTGCAAGTCATGCCTTCACCGAAAGTAAATTTAAGAATGTCCGGTACATAAATATATATATATATTCAAGAATCAAGTATGTTCATGCACATTAAAGAAAAAAGATACCAATTAATAATTGAACAAAGCAGTGTCGGCGACGGTTGATTTTGAAACCATGGTAAGCAGGTCAGTCTTAGGATTAATTCTCGATTGTCGCTTTTAAATTGAACTTGGAGAATACTGTAGCTTATTAGATAAAGAGGTCAATTAAAAATAATAATAAATCCCATAGTCACCTCACGTACGTCAAGTCAATTGATGTGGTACAGCTAATGGAGCATAGAGTGGAGCCCTCTTTTGTCTCCTCACTTACGTCAAGTTCATAAAAGAAACAGTGTTTTGGTAATCTGTGACAGGAATTCACTATTTTGAAGTTCTTCGAATCAATTTTTTGAAAATTGGGCCGAATCGACCGATCGAATCAAAGAATCGGTGATTCAGAGCATGAAATGATCTGATTTAATCCGTATTTTTTGTGAGTGATTAGCTCGTTCATTTTGCGGTCGAACCGGTAAAAACTATTAAACCGATGAAAGAAAGAACCGATCGATCTATTTAAAATGCCTTGATTTTGATGATTTTAATCTTTTTGATAAAATATAACTAACGAGCTTTGTTATCTTATTTTGTGTTGTGTTAGTGAATTTTAAAAAAAATCTTTTAAAGTTTGAAGGTTTAAGTTAAGTTTACAATTAGATAAATAATTAAATAGTATGCTTAAAAATTATCTTATATATATAATATATAAAATAAAAATTTATATATTTATTAATTACTGGTTCGATCACGGTTGAATTTCGATTGAACCATTAACCTTTAAATCAGTTGTTTCTCCAGTTCGATCATCGGTCCGATTTTTAAAACATTAATTCAAATGCAACAGATTTAAGCATAAGCATTAAATAGACGTAGCAGACAATCTGTCCAATTTGTACGGGATTGATACGTGGGCCACAGAAATTAAAGAATCATACTGAAACTTGGTGGAAAGGTTAAACAGAAACTAGCCGACAACTATGGCTGTGCTTAAGAACTGAATGAACTATTGAATACAGGTACCATGTTTATGGGAAGCAAGTAGAGGGCAAATTAACATTGTAATGCTGGAGTCTTCAAGACACAAAATGGAAAAAGAAAAGGTGAAGACTTAGCAGATACATTTTTGAGAAGATGCTTAGTAGAGCTTTATCCTGATCTCTATGGCTCTTTGGCAGATTGGGCATAACTGGAGTTGTTGTCCACAGTCACAGCATGTCTACAATAAATGAAGCTTAGTGGTACAACTCCACATTTTATAAGTCAAAAGAGAGAAAATAACCACATTACCTGATGCCCGCAATTGAAGGCCATATCCTTTCTACTGGTGATGCAGATGGGGCAAACCTGATAAACCCATATCATGGAAACTTTCAGAAAACATCAGTAACTAGACATCTTTTAACAATGCGTAGTGTGTACCAGCGGTAAGTAAGCTAAACTATGAAACAATGACGGGTCTAAAAATATTAAACTTTTTCAGTACATGATCATCTGAAACACAACTTTCAGGAGACGCTGTGTCAACTGCATTATGTCGGGCAGAAGAAGGTGCACTTGGATCAAGATTTCTTGACCGTGAAGGTTTAGGGTTGCTGAATGAAGCATGGCCATACTGGGGAGGGGGAAGAGGAACTCTATCGATGGCTTTTCCCCTGCTTGAACTGATTGACAAACAAAAAGCAAAATAATTACAGTTGACATCAATTATAGCTCCCATGGTGAAAATCTAATAAGACTTCAGAGAAGTTCGATTGATTACCCGAGTGTATTAAGCTCCAGGGTAGCTCTATACTGTGAAGGTATCTCCATCAAAGCTGCAAGAGCAAATTCTGCTTCCTTTCTGGATCTGTCCACTCTTTTAGACATTATTTCTGTGAAGTTCACAAACTAAGAAGGAAGAAGTTGTGGAATCAGCATTCGACCGGAAAAGTAAGACAATTAGATTTCAAGTAACAGTAAATTGAAATTGACTTGCCTGGAAGTTGTCAAAAGCTCGAGCAGGGATGTTATCATCAAATTCCTTCATCATGTCCCATGGTCCATCTCCAACCCCCACTAATATAATAGATAGGGGATACTCACTGCATGTCAAAAAAATGTACTTGACAATTGTTTAGACATTATATATAACCCAAGAAACAAGTTTATGTTTTACCTGGCTTTCACAATTGCTTCAACAGTTTTCTTTTCCTGCATGCTTAATTGATCACGCTCGGTCTCAACGCTTCTTGTCACCTGTCACAGATAAAACTTATTGTTGATCTAACTAATAGCTTCAGATTTTTGTGATCTGGAGTTGTTAACTTCTTTCTTTGCTTTCAAGCTTTCCAAGTTTCCTTTTAGATTATCACGAATTTCAGCAAGTAACTAAATAACTACAGTGAGATTCTGCACAACAGTGTCCATAGAATTTCAATTCTAAAATCAGTATTGGAGGGGGAATTCTCTGGGACACGATCAAAATTTCCTTTCTCATTGTTTTTTTATCAAATGAATCTGAACCAAAATTTATAAAAGATTTGGATAACCTTTCAATATTCAAGACAAGAAGTATACTTCCCTAAAATTGTAGCATAACAGACCAAGCAAAAAGTGATAAATCGTATCAATATACACAACTTTCTACTTCTTAATGAAATGGTTCACAGAAAATATTTAGTGAAAAGTATCAGATAGGAAGTACTTGTCCATCGGCTATTATAAGAAGAACATGGTACTGGCCACGGCTTTGCTCGACAATTGTAATGGCCATTTCAATTATAGGGGCAAATGACGTTGGTCCTGTAGCAAACAAACAAGATTTACGAACTCTTAACCAGTGTATAAAAGAGAAAAGGTCCAGATGATTGAGTTAGAACCTGCTAATCGTAGATTAGGTACCAATTCTCTGTATCGGCTTAAAACTTCTTCAAACCCATTACAAAACCTCTCATCTGGGTAAAAACTGAAAACTTCCTGATCATGAGTTGATGCTGCAAGATTATAGAATCACATAACATGAGTTATCAAGGAACACTATTTCTAAAATTTTCTCCCAACAACTATTCACAGAAATACCATCTCCGAATCCAAAACAAGGAATTAAGTTATCGTCATCAAAGGAAGACAATGTTTTCCCAATAATGGATATGGCTTGTTCATAGGGATTTTGATCATCTCCGATGTGATGTAGGCTTCTTCGATTGAAAGATCTTGAACCTAACATGGAAGCAGGCTAATCAAGTTCTAGGGATAACCTAGAGAAGATAAGAAAAAGAAATTTTGTACACTCTTGGATTAGTTGCAACCTGTCCACTCATTGCTCTTTGTGAAATCAATTCCAACAATCAGATTTGAAGACTCCAGACCTGCACTTGCTAATGCTCCAGTAACCTGCATAGATATATAAGTGTGCAATAACCTCATTTAATATCTTATTAAGGACTAGGAGACATACTATAATTTAAACATGGGTTGGTTTACAGAAGGTGCAATATCATGGATTGACAGTAATCTCACTACTCCGGTAGATAATCCAAGACAACACAAAAGGAGAGGAAGTTTATTAGACGGAAGCCTTCCAACCTTTGGTATACCAAGAGTTTGAACGTTTCCTAAAATATAATGACAACACGTTTAAGCAAACACGAGAACAATTTTTCAGCAGAATTTTTTTTTTCACTTTGCAACCAAGATAGCATACACTTTGATTGTTTACAATTCTATCATCTATTATAGAACTTGGTTGTCTGCAACTACACTACCCTGTTTTACTATGAACTAGGAAGTCACCTGGTCCAAGCTACTGTAATCATCGTTTATTTTTGAGAACTTCCTGTCCAACCTCCTTGAATTCGCTGGTTGATCAGCATGGCTTTTGAATGGAGGTGCATAATATTGGTGAGGCACGTGCTCATGGCTAGGTTGATCATATGGTGATGGCGAATAGCTATGCTGACTCCATGAATACGAACTAGAAGGCTGTTGTGGGCTAGCTCGTTTTGTAAGTATCCCACCCATCAATTACAATCTACAAAAGACTGCAATATTCAATGTATATGGTCAAAATTCAGTATGGCTATGCAAGCAAAAGAAAGGACCATACCACGGAATCCCAACGCAAAACACACAGAATATCCTATTAACAATAAATCTTATCTTTTAGTATAAGAAACGGAGTGGAAGAAGATCATCAGTTGAGAAGAGGACAAGACAAAA
This sequence comes from Erythroxylum citrifolium, assembly GCA_026284465.1. Lineage (NCBI taxonomy): Eukaryota > Viridiplantae > Streptophyta > Magnoliopsida > Malpighiales > Erythroxylaceae > Erythroxylum > Erythroxylum citrifolium. The sequence continues at coordinate 54,383,431 of JANKOE010000006.1, forward strand.
ACCACCGAGTTGACAATTTGCACATCCGCAAATTAAAGGCCTTGTTTAAACCCATTGATGTTTGAGAAGGTAACATTGGAAATAGCCACAGAGGGTAAAGCAAACAGTTCACGAGCAGATGTTACGTAAAACAAAGGAATAAGAAATATATGTTCAAAGATGTGGTTTTTATTGCTAAATTCTAAGCAAGAAACCTGCAGGAAAAAAAAAACACTGGATGACTAAAATATCAAATCATTTCCCATCAACCATAATGGGGTGAAAACTTCTAAGTGTAGTCGAACTTGGAAAACAAAACCATTATCATTTCTGCTATTAAATCCAAAACTAAACAGCATTTCTTCAGGTATCATAAAATTCCGCTATTTGCCTACTAACAACGCCGTGGTTATCCAAAATCACATCGACCCATATCAGCACTCACTGCGTTCACCTTAAAACAAGACCTGGAAGCAAGAAAGTAAACAGATATCATATATAAAACTTTGTTTAAAAGCTAATGCAGTCAATACCGTGAATTCAAGAACTCGGCTTTGGCATAAAACTTGGATCCTTGGTTAGCCTAATTTACAGTGGACTAGAGAAACGTAAAGATGAGGCTGTGTCGGTGTGGTGACTGACAACATAGCGTAACTGCGGGCGGAGAATTCCAGGGTTAAAGTGGAAGAGGAAGATAATTGTTGTTGGATAAAATTGCGAACAAAAGTTGACACTGGCTGTTTCTTGGAAGTTTCTTTCTTGCAATTGCTTTTGGTCGTATGCGAATCTTGTCAAGTCAAGTTTCCATTTTCTTTTTCTACGTAAAGAAGTATTTTTTTTTATTAACAAAATATTTCGTCCCTTCTTTTTTTTTATTCCGCGCGAGTTGTGTTAGGTGGGTTTCACGAGCAGCATCTTTAAGTTATCTACACTCATTTTAATCTCTGCTTGAACCAGATAGATTCTTTGCGGGAGGCAAAGCTCTAACTCCAAATTTTAAACAGCTACATACATGAGGGGATTCGAACTCGCGACCTCAGTTAAACCAGAAGAACCCCTTATCAACTCACCTACACTTTAAGTTACATCCCTTCAATTTTATTCTAGCATTTGGATTAATGTTTCTTTTTACTCTAGTATGCAAATCTTCTCGTTTTGTGAGGGTCGAGAGAGACTGTTTCATGACTCGTATTTGTAACCTTTTCATCACAAAATGTATGAAATGGATATGATTTTTTTTGGTTAAGTGGGGAGTATGGGAGTAAAAGGTTCTGTATTTGAATTCTCCTACTTACGTTTTTTTTTATTTGTCGTATAGAGTTTGTTTAGTGTGGAGTATTCAGTTAGCTTGATTTACAAGTTATTGCGTCACTTCGGAGATTTACCCAGTAAACATCCAAAGAATAGCGACTACGAATTTCACTGTTTCAAATATATATATATATATATACCAAAGTATAATTAACATATATATATATATATACTTTGGTAATTCGATATAATAATGAATGTATGGAATAAAAATATAGAAATCATTACCAAGTGGAAGAAGTTTGGTAAGGAGTAACAGCAACCACTAAATGAAAATGAAACATGATTATTTAGTGGAGGAAGTATAGCTACAAGTCAAAAGACCGAGGAAAATTATAAGGAATGTATTAAACAAACACTTAAACAATAAAATTAAAAACAAAAATTGATTGGTACTAAACGTGTTAATGTTATCTTTTCAGAACTTTTATCGACATCATTTAAACTTTAACAAAACCTTTATAGGGGCTATTAGAATTTGTCTGTCTCCCACTTTCATCTATCTCCCTTTCTAAGTTACTTTGTTTCTCTTTAAGTCTTTAAAAAAAAGTTCTTTTCTTTTCTCATCTTATTATAAACAACATTACCAAAATAATATTATCACGTCTCCAATTATAATCAAAATTATAATCTTATTTTTTAGATAAAAATTTAAGAATTTTTTTAACTTTTATGCTCCCAAAATTTTAATATTTTTTAATTTAGTTACATCATCAATTATATTAAGAAAAGTGTAATAAAACATCTTTATCTTTTTTTAAAAAGTTTAAATTTTCATTTCAAGTTTAACATTTTTACTTTTTTGATGTTATAAACATAAATTTCTTTTAACTTTGTTCTAAAAATAAATTTAAGGAAAATTTTCCTTATTCACAATTTGTTGGAAGATAAATAAGGTCGGAAATGTTTCTAAGGTCTCTAATAACTCCATTTTCATTAGTGTTGTTAGCCACTAAATCCCATTTTTTTTAGATAAAAGCAACATCTTCATTTTTGTACCCTATGTAATAAAGTTGCTTAATAAAGTGGATATGATTGAAGGAATGTGATATATTGATAATTGATTAATCTGTAAGATGCACATCAACTTTGTAATGTACAAGATAAGAATGAAAAGACATACAACTAAAAAGCATTTAGATCGTAGCTAGAATTCTTCGTAACTGAACAATATTGATAGTTGGGATATTCTATGATTGGATATGTGTTATCAACTCCTCTCAAGCTTGTGAGAGAGTGAGATCATGAGCTTGTCTCAAAGTCAATAAAATGTTAAAGAAGATAGACCTTTAGCCATAACATCAACATTATGGTCTGAAGAAGAAATATGCCTAATGAAGAACCCTATGTGCTTAGTATAAGCACGAGACAAAAAGTTTAAAGCACAATATGTAGCATTAAGATTATCACACTAGAGGGTGTGTTTGAGGTGACCTAGTTCATCAAGAAGAGAGGTGGTATAACATAGCTTGGTAGAGGCGGGAGCAATACTTATATATTCAACTTCAATTAATAAGATTAAGACCAAGAAAGATACATTAGTCAGATGTAGAATGGTAGTTATTAGGACAATCGGCTCAATCAACATCATAATAAGCTTGTACTAAAAGTTAGGTAGATCTAGTGAAATGAATACCATGAGAAGCTATAGAGTGAAGGTAATGTATTTCACCATAATCCTATGAATGTTAATAGGACACTGTAAAAATTGAAAGACTTTGCTCACCGCAAATTAGATGTCAAGTCAAGTAAAACAAAAGAATTGGAGGGTACTAATAGTATTGTGATACTCAATGGGATTAGAGAGTGGAATGATATGGTTTTTGGAGAAAGGAAAAGAGAGAGTAATAGATGTGTATATAGGTTTGGATTTTTCAAAGGTTGTTCAAAGAAGAAGGCCCTTAGTATATTATGTTTAGGTAAGAAGAAGACCATAGGAAGTGTTATAGGTTTCAATTCCAAGGAAATGATGAAGTGGGTCTAAGTCTTTGATGGAGAAGGTAGAGCTGAGATCATATATAAGTGAGCTAATAAAGGAGAGTGAAGAACCTATGACCAAGATATTATCCACATAAACTAAAAGAAAAATTTTGTGAAAAGAAGTTGTATGAATGAAGAAAGATGTGTCAGATTTGGAGGAAATAAATTTAAGATCAAGAAACTTTTGACTTAAGCGATGAAACTTGGCCTAAAAAGCTTGTTTAAGACTATATAAGACTTTATAAAGTTTACAAACATAATAAGGATGATAGGTATCTATAAATCTAAGAGGTTGAGACATATAAACTGGTTTTTGAAGGTAACTATAGTGAAAAATATTATTGACATCAATTTGACAAATACAATAGTTAATAGAGAGCTCCAAAGTGAGAATAATATAAATTGTGGTGGGTTTGACAATCGAATTAAAGGTGATAATGTAATCAATTCCTAGAGTTAGATAATAGCCTTCAATAATAAGAAAAACTTTATAGTGCTTAAGGGAACCATAAGCGTTTTGTTTTACGCAAAAAAAAACTTATTTACAGCTAATAATATTGGTATTTGATGGAGGAAGAAAAAGGATATACGTATTATTGCAACAGAGAGCAGTGAGCTCATGAAGCATGACTTAGTGCCAGTATAGAAATTTGTTGGTTTAAATAAATGATTGGTGGTCAGGATTAGGAGAGGTATGTGTGATAGTAGAGTAGGTGATGTAAGCAAAAAAGGTTTGAGTAATACTAGTATGATCGTGTATACACGTGATCATAGGATTAGTAGGTAGAGGTGATGGAGTAGGTAAGTGATTTAGAGTAGGAACCGAGGGAATAAGTGAGGGAAATAGTTAAAAAAGACATAATGAAATGATAAATAAATAAGTGGAAAGAGAGGAAAAGGGTGCAAGAAGATGGGTTGTATGGGGATAAGAGATATGAAAGGTAATGTCATTGGAAGGAAGGTAGTGGAAAAAGGCATCTTTGATGAGTTCAGAAGTTCCATCACATTAACAAATTTTAATAGTGGTGTAGAAAAGATTTCTAATAGTGGTTTTAAAAGTTTAAAAATGAAGCAGAGATGAGATTTTTGTGCTAATGGAAAAATCCACACAAAATAACTAAAATTATATATATATATATATAATAAAATATCTATAACCAAAAAGAGAAGAGTTAGGGAGGATCCTCAAATATCATAGTGAATAAGTTACAAAGATTTTGTACAAATAGGAGAAGATAAAGGAAATGAAAGAAGAATGCTTTTTTCCTAAAGAAAACTAGTATAATGAGTTATGACATTAGACTTAATTGGTAAAAGATGAGATAAGTTAGAGAATATAGAACAACACAAAGGACCAAGATGATAATGCCATAAATCAAGTGAAATTAAAGAGATTATGAAAGCAATATGATCACTGAAGTGTAAAGGACTAATTATTGGGTAGAGATTATTATGAATAGGTCTAATAAGGAGTGACATCTTGAATTTTAGGTTCTTCATAATATAACTAAATGGATTAAATTCGTTGGAAAAAGATTTATCGGTAAAAACTTTGGAAACAAGTAACAAATTAAAAATAAGATGAGGAACAATTAAAGTATTACTAAAGTGAAGGAAATGAGGATGAGGAGAAATAATTAATATAACCATAGAGAAACTGGGAAGAGTATGTTCATTACTAACAATCACTTGGTTTGGTCTTTATATAGTGTGATATATTCCATAATATGGGGATTATGAGTCATGTGAATAGTGGCTTCAATGTCTAATAACCATTCAGTAACATTACTGAAATTAAACTGACAAGTTTGTGGATCAAGTTAAATGTTCAAAGCAAAAAAAGTTGCAGTAAGATTATTAGTAACATGTCAATATTCATATTCACAATTATGAGACTCTGAGTATCAAAAATAATAATGCATCACAATGTGTAATAGTGCATAACAATGTGTTCCAATTTCTAATAAATTTGACATTGTGGAGGTGGTTTATTATTATAGTTAAATTGACTAAATGATACAATGTTTTGGACTTGGGTTTAGTTTTGGGCCTTAAAGTAATTTTGATAAGGTTGATAATTAAATGGCTTATGAGCATAGTTAAATAGCTCATTAGGATATATGCATTTAAAGGAGAGTTAGCCTATTATAATTCTTATCCTTTTAGAAGTTATGCCCAAATTATTTAGGATTTTGTCACTAATTATTCCCAAATTGATACCTCCCTCTTCGAGTTCTACTACCATTCCTGCCACTTGCTCTATATGAATGGCAACCTCCATAATGAGAGATGATGAAAGTTATGTCTAATGGTGGTGTTAAGTGGTATGAGAGCAAATATTGTTTATGAGTTAGAAGTTTCACAGTAAGTTGTACAAAGATAAAGGTAGTGTCATGACTCATGATGCGTTACTATTATGATGGACTTGAATTCTACATGTTAGACCCCGATCTTTTAGTAGAATTTAGAATTATTAAATGAAATTAAATGGGTGTTTTAGAGTTAAATGAAATTGATGGTAAATAAATTGCTTTAAATGGAGTTGAAAAGTAAGAAATAAATAGTGAAAGTGTGAGAAT
>JANKOE010000006.1:54419948-54450926 GCA_026284465.1 Erythroxylum citrifolium
CTCATCTAAGTATAATTTATACTTAGGTTTATGCCTCACTAAAATCATTAAAATCTTTATTCTTTTCTCATTGAATCGCTTCAGATCTTTCTAAGACACCCTATTTGGGTCTACTGTTCACGTTCAATCAGAAGGTGAAAATGAGGTAATTTGGTCATAGTCTCTTCTATAAAAGTATTCCTCTATGTCTTATGATTCCATTGACACCAAAATCACTCAATTTGGTTTAGTAATTGGGAAGATATACCTCAAACATTTTCGATCTGTTCTTATTCAGAAACAGTTCACTATGTACAACTTCCATCCAAAAATTGAACATCTTAGAGACTGAATCATAATTCAACTTCTTCAGACAATTTGTAGGCCAATATCTCTAGTTTACTCCAATTTAAAAATCATCTCATTTAGAATCCTATAGATCAAGATATCATCAAAATATAGGAACATGTTTAGTAAAATATCCAATTCATGCTATTTCAACTGATACCCTTACTTTGATTAGATTGATCCTTTTCAAGTCAAAACCAAAAGTTATAATTTCCATGGAGAGATAGAGAAATGTGTTATGCATCCAATGCTTCAAAAATAAGGTCATTTGGAGGTTAGAAGAAAAAGTTATGGTTGAAAGAATCAACCAAGGTTTTGTCCACATAAGACAAGAAGATAGCAGACGAATGGGAGAAGCAAACGAATGCAAAGAATAGACAATAGCAAAAAGCATATGAATCAAAAAGCAAACGAATCAAAGAACAAACAAAGCAGAAAGCAGAAGAAACAGAAAGCAGATGATAGCAAACAAGCAGACGAAACACATAACAGACAAAGCAAGAAGCAGACGAAGCAAAGAACAGACGAAGTAAAAAGCAGAAGAAACAAAGAACAGATGAAGCAAGAAGCAGACAAAACAAAGAACAGACGAAGCAAGAAGCAAACGAAGTAAAGAACAGACGAAGCAAGAAGCAGACAAAAGAAAGAACGGACGAAACAAGAAGCAAATGAAGCAAACAGGCAGACGAAACAAAGAATAGACGAATCAAAGTCAACCTAAGACGATACAAACGCTCAACTTAAAACGAAGCAGAAGTCAACCTAAGACGATACAGATGGTCAACTTAAGACAAAGCAGAAGTCAACCTAAGACGATATAGACGGTCAACTTAAGACGAAGCAGAAGTCAACCTAAGACGATACTATCTATACTCCTCAACTCAAATACCTTTTTCTTAAACAACTCAAAGTTTTTGTCAACTCACGTATAAACACCTATATATTCATACATATATACGTAGTGAAGAAACAGAGCATGTCTTGCCTTTTTAAACTTTAATCTTCTACACTAACCTTATACACCATTTCAATGCTACTTCAACTCTAAGAACCATTTCCACAACATCTGATCACTAACAATCCATTAAAAACCAAATAACACCATATCCACAATTTTCATCCCCTTAACACAATGTTTAAGAATATAAATATACGTAAATGCCATAATCATGGACTGATAATAAATTCATCAAATTTATTTCAAAAATCCACAACTTTAAAAATTTTATTCATTACTTTCTTGTTGAAGACTCCAAAAGCTTCAACTATCTTTAAGCCCTAACTCCATATAAAATACGTAATCCACTGTGAACATTAACCATCTTCTAGTTTTTCTTAAGGCAAAAGAAACAATTTAGAAGGTGGGATTGGTATAGGAAAAAGGAAAAACACAAAAATCTCTTAGAAGGTGTTTGGGGAAAAACTTTATGTATTGGTAGGAAATTTGAAGAAGATGATTATGACGAAGTTATCTGGACAAAACTTAACCTTTCAATCATCAGAGAACGGTAACCTACTTCTAGCAAAAGTACAAAAAGAGACTTGACACTTATCACTTTCCTATGGTCTAAGCTCTAACCAAGTTTCTTTTGAACTAAACTCTTTAACTCCCATCTTTACAATCCAATTATCTCCAAATCTTCTTTTGATTTCTTTTCCCCTATTTTCCATAATACTCTATAAATTCTGAAAATAAATCCTAAATTCACGAAAATTCACACACACACACACACACACACACACACACACACACACACATATTTCCACTAGGCAATAAAATTTCCAAATTCACAAATTTCTCAAAAATCACAACTCAGTCCAATTATACCCAGAATTATTCATGAATGCATGTACAAGTATTTTCATGTGCAACAATTTCATTATTCATGTGTATGTGTATGTCATATTATGCATGAGCATGAAAAATGCATTTCTAAGCTCTCATTGATTACTCATTTTTACTATTCTAACCTCCCTGCAGATAATGGGATGTTACATGTTATGTTTATATGATGATTGAAACCGAAATTTTGAATTGGATTATGAATTTGAGATTATTAATTTGTTATCTAAAATTTGGAATTGGATTATGAATTTGATGTTATGCTTGTCTGAAATTGAGGTACCTTAAATTTTGAATGAAACGTTAGTCTTAGTTATAAGTTGAATTTTGTAATCATCAAAATGCATTAGTTAATTTATAGTTGAATTATATGATTAACAATTATATAAATTAAGTTATAGTTGTGAGTTTATGTCTATGATTGAATTATTTAATCAACTAATCAATAATCATACAAAATAAATTATAGTTAAAAGTTTATGTTTTAATCACATAATTATATAAAATAGGTTATAGTTGTGAGCTTATATTTAAATTATGTAGTCACACAAAATGAGTTATATTTGTAACTTTATGATTGAATTATATGATTACACAAATGGAATTATAGATGTGAGTTTATGGTCAAATTATGTAATAACACAAAATGAGTTATAGTTGTGACTGGCGAGTTTATGATTGAATTATATAATTACATAAATTCGTTTATAATTGTGACTTTATGTTTGAATTATATAATTACACAAAATGAGTTATAGTTGTGAAAATGTAACGGTCAATGTATATATTTGATATTTGGGTTTAAAAAGAAACATAAGTTATTAAGAAACTATTATTGATCTATTTCTTCATGTTTTTTATACAACTTTATTTTAATATGAAGTTATTAAGTCAATTTTGATACATTTCTTCATTTATTTTTACAAATAAATGGAAGAAATTCAAGTATTCCTGATAATTTCGCCACTTCAGGAAGATTCAATGATCCAACTTAGGCTCATGATGGATTAGTTCCCATAATGAAGAACTATAACATTTTTTGTATTGTAGCAAGCATGTAAAAGTAGAGGAATCACCGTATTAAAAAAGCATTTAGCTAAGGTTAAAAGTGTTGTGGAGCCTTGTAAAAAAGTGAACCATGATGTAAAATTGCAAATGAAGACTTTACATGAAGCGTATTAGCATGAAAAAGAAAAAAAAGGCAAAGATTGAACTACAAAATTGGTAGTAAAAGTTCTTTTGTTAGTGGCTAAGATGATAGTGGGGATGTTGAAGGTAGTAGTATTCCTACCCAATAACAAGAGAATGTTACCCCAGATGTTAGGAAAAGAAGAAAACAAAAGTTTAATTTTTTTACACCATAAATAACTCTTGAAACTCGACCTTCAATCCATAGTACGTTACAATCTAAAGAAGTGGCTCATAAAGTGGGCATGACAATGACTAGATGGTGGAATAATTTAGGTATTGCATTTAATGGTGCCTAGTCTTATTATTATCAGCCTATGGTAGATGTTATTGCCTCTTATAGTTCAAGTTACAAAGCTCTTTCAATTTATTATTACAGAGGTAAACTTCTGAGTAGCTCTGCTTATGAAATAAAACGTTATTTGGATGAAAGAAGAATGACTTGGGCTATTTATAGATATTCACTCATGTGCCATAGTGGGGAAAATAAAAGACAAGAACCTACTATTAATTTTTTGGTGTATTATGCAAAAGGTATAATGTTTTTGAAGTCTATTGATGCATCTCAACTTGTTATAAAGTTCGACACTCTATTTCAGAATATTTGATGAATTTGTGAATGAAGTTGGGCCAGACAATATTGTTCAGTTCATTATTGACAATGATTCTACTTATAAAACATTTGGAAGAAGATTGCAAAGCACGTATAATTATTTTTGTTAGACTCTTTGTGTTGTATATTGTATTATCCTAATGTTTGAAAATATAGGAGACGATAGTTATTTTCCTATTATTAATAAGACTATACATAAAGGGTGACCAAGTTCATCTACAATCATGCACGTGTCCTAAATTTAATGAGAAAGGATTTAACAAATGGTAAAATTTTGTGTCATCCTGTTATTACAAGATTTGCAATTAATTTCTTTTTATTTCAATGTTTTGTCTGATGAAGAAAGAGTTAACGTGAATGTTTTCAAGTAATAAGTGGGTTGCATCTCAGCATGCTAGGTCTAATGCTAATGTTTCTAAATTATACTTGAAGATAATGAATTTTAGTCCCAATATCAATTTGTCATTCGAGTTTGTGAGCCTTTGGTGATATTACTTGGTTTGGTTGATAGTGACGAGAAAGGAACAATGAGTTATTTTTATGATGTCATGGAGACGACGAAGAAAGCAATCAAGTTCAATATGAAAAATATGATTTATTTCTACACACCTTATTTTATTGTTATCATTGAGTTATGAGAAAGACAGCTTTACTCTCTGTTATTTGCAACTAGGGTATTTTTGAATCCTGATGTCTATTTTAGACTAAGTTTTACAAAGAAAGTTAAAGTTAATGGGAGTATGTTATTCACTATTACAACTATTGTTGCCCATTAGATGATATAAGATCTCTTAAGCTTATAAATGAAGATTTATAAGGATGCTTTTGGTGATTTTGGAATGCCTATTATTATTCGTCAAAGAGATAAACTTAATGTACATTTTTTCTCTTTTGTTACTTGTTGAAAATATCATTACTTTATTTTATTGCTAAGGCTACTTTATTATTGTAAAGTTGCTTGGTAGGACCAATTTAGAAGTGATGTTCCAAAATTGCAAAAGTTTGCAGTTCAAATTCTAAATCAATGTGTGAGTGAAACATGGTGTAAAAGGAATTAGAACACATTTGAATTCATCTATTCTAAGAAAAAGAATAAATTGGAACACAAAAGATTAAATGACTTGGTCTTTATTGGATACAATTTAAAGCTTTGGGAAAGGTATGCTATTATCATTTTTAAGTTGAATATAATTTCTTAATAATTTATTTTTTGTTTATTATTACTCTTAATAGAATAAGTAGTCCTGTAGATCCAATTTGCCTTGAATATATTGATCTTTTAGCATATTGAGTTTTTGAGAAATCAAATTTGATAGATGAGAGTGACTTGAAAGATAATCTTGGATGAGAAAGTAATGACATCTCATTTGGTGCAATAAATTTAAATGATGGTAATGATGAGACTTCTCTCAATTATTAACGTATATTAACATATATTCATGTAATCTTTATTCAATCAACTATCCACTGTAATTAACCTTTATTTTCTCCTAAAATCATGTACATTAATGTTATGTATTATTGAGTTGATTTGTTACTTTAGTTAAAGACACCTAGAGTGTAGGTAGGAGATTTTGATGCATTATAAGGAGAAAAAAAAACAGGAATTAAGCTTTGCTAACGTACAAATAGTTTCTGTCAACTTTTCTCTCTCTAAAAAGACGAACAACCTCAATTTGTAGTTTTACGCTATTTCGTTTATTTCTGTTACATTCTCTGGGATTGTCATGGAGTCCCTAGATCAAGAGGGGCACCTTTCCAAAAGAGTGCGTACCCGCAAGCGTGAGGAAGAACCACCACCACGTCTTAAACTGTCCTACAACGCTGCAATGATAGGGGAAGCGATGGAGGCCATAACACCCGAGGACAGTGCATGGCCTGATGAGCATAACGTTATCTCACAACCTCAAGACAAAGCTGGATAAACAATGGGAAAAAGTAGTCATCGTGAAACTGCTTGGTTGACGGATTGGATATCGGATCCTAAGCTCCCAGTTGAAGAGTATGTGAAACCCACGAGGACCCATAAAGATTGTTGAACTGGAGAATGACTATTTCCTCATTCGGTTCATGGAAGAAGACGACTAATGGCCCGTGGGTTATCTTCAGACAAGCACTCTCAGTTCAATGGTGGCTGCCAAACTTCCGCCCTTCGCAAGGACAAATCAACAGAGTAGTGGTTTGGCTTCGATTCCCGGATCTATCCATCGCGCGATACCATCTAATGATCATATCTGCTCTGGGAAATTTAGTGGGGAACACGGTTAAAATCGATGAAGCAACACTGCAAGCTCAACAGGGAAAGTTCGCAAGAATCACCGTTAATATTGACTTGAGTATTCCTTTGCGTACCAGTGTGGAGCTTGACGGAGAGACGATATTGGTGGCCTACGAAGGATTGCCACAAATCTGCTACACTTGCGGAATGGTAGGACATGACTCTTCCGATTGTCCGGCAACACGCTCCATCTGAACATCCTAACCCGATATCTGATGCAAACGAAGGAGTGCCAGGGGCAAGGAACACGAGTGGTGCAGCAGATGGAAAGCAAATGGGAGGGAACACCAATGGCTATGGCCCTTGGACTCAGGTACAACGGAAGGCTCCACGTAATTCCATGAAACATCAGGAATAGATGGGAAGTAACAGGGAGGGTAATTAAAGGGGAGGCTCGAGGTTTTCAATATTGACAGAGCAGAAGCATATAGGGGAAGAGTACGGCACAGACGGAGGCCCCACAAAATAGTAATTTTGTTGGGTTCGGACAAAGGTTTAATTTGGCAAACTCCATTGCCAAAGGCAAGAAAACTCACCAGGGGACGGCGTCGATGTCTACTGGGCCCAAACGAAATTTGAGGAGTGCTTCAAAAGGAAAGATGGTAGCCTCAATTCAGCAAACATAGGGGGAAAGTTCCCAGGCCAACGGTCACTAGGAAAAGGGATCAGATACTTTCCTTATAATTCAAATATAACCCACATTAATGGATAAACATCTAGTAGTTGAAATCACTTCCCATACAGAAATGGTCTATGATAGTCATGTTATTGTAGATAGAGAGCAGGTTATTGCAGAGTGACTCCAACTGATGGAAGGAGTTGAGGACCCTGAGGAGATCGGTAGGTTCAAGGAGGGTATAACCGCACTTCCTCCCACCGAACCTCCAAATCTAGCAGCAGGGTCGGGTGTACTGGAAGACATAACTCACATGCAACATGATGAGGAGATTGAAACGCAAACACAGGGCGATGGAAACAAGGAAGCTCACATAGAAGGTACAACTCATACTCAATTGTAGAGTAGACTGTTCCCTATTTATTTCCTTATGTCGATCATAATATAGAATTGTTAAGGGCTAGGGGGACTAGATTCTATGTCATCCTGTGTAATTACATTCGTAATTATAAACCTGGTATCCTAGTTTTGATAGAAACCTGAATTAGTGGATCTCGGGCTAACGAAGTAGTCCTTAATTTGGGGTTTGATTATTCACTTAGAGTAGAAAACGAAGGTTTTTCTAGAGGGATATGGCTCTTATGGAAGGATGAATTTGATATCTCAGTAGTAATAGCCCATCGCCAATTTATTCATACCACTATCAAGTATGCTTCTTGCTCTTTCGATTTTATAGCAGTTTATGCAAGTCCGCAATTTTCTTCTCAAACCGTTCTTTGGCCAGTATTAAGATGGGTAGGACGTTCTATTCATAGACCCTGACTAATAGGAGGGGATTTTAATGCTAAATTAGAGATCTCAGATAAAAGGGGTGGAGCCAAGTCAGCGAGGGTGGTGAATAAATAGTTTAAAGATTGGGTGCATGAGAGTGGACTTCATGATTTGGGATTTGTTGGATCGAAGTTTACTTGGCGACGAGGAATGGTACAAGCTCTGTTGGATAGAGTTTGTAGTTCGACTTCTTGGCTGCAGGATTTTCCTCAAACGGTGAATCATCATTTACCCTTTCTTGGTTCAGATCATAAACCCATGTTGATTCACTTACAAAGACCACAACCAAGAATAATAGGATCCCTAGTGTTTCAATTCCAAAATGCTTGGCTAACACATGCAAGTTTTGATGATGTGGTAACAGAGCATTGGTTACCAGCAGTGGAGACAATGAGTAAATCTTTAGCCCAATTCTCCAACCACCTTATGAGATGGAATAAGATAGATTTTGGCAACATATTCCATCGGGAAAAAATACTGCTAGAACGGATGGAGGGAATTCAGAGGGCCATAGCGGTCAGCAATTGGATTCACTCTTAGTCTTGGAGGAAAAGCTGAGTGGGGAACTGATGCAAGTACTATGTGAGGAGGAAATTTTTTAGCATCAGAGAGCCAGATGTGAATAGAATTCGAAGGGTGATCGGAATACCAAATATTACCACACTATTACTCTTTCTAAAAGAAAGAAAATGAAGATAGAGCGACTCATTGATTCCAATGGGTCACTGATATCTGATCCAGTGCAACTGTGCCTATTAGCCAAGACATTTTTTGTCTAACTTTAGACTAACGAAGATGGGAATATTCACCTGTTTTCGATCTCAGGAGCTTTTCCTTCGTTATCGAAGGAAAGGGTTCATTACCTAACCCTGCCAACCCATGAAACCAAAATCAAGACTGTGGTTTTTGACATGAATCCTAATAAAGCCCCTGGGGTAGATGGTTTCAATGCCTTATTTTTTCAAAATCAATGGGGAAAGGTTGGGCCAAAAGTGGTGGCGTACATTCAGGAAGTCTTCCGACTGGAACGATGGGAAAAGGATTTGAATCAAACCATTCTAGTATTGATCCCCAAAATCCCCTCCCCGAATAATATCTCTCAATTTCGTCCGATTAGCCTCTGTACTATGCTTTACAAGATTATTTATAAAGTTATTGTGAATCGTTTAAAAACCCACCTGGATCATCTAGTGGAGGCGAATCAATGCAGTTTTATTCCTGGTAGACAAATAACTAATAATATTATCATCGCTCAAGAGATCATCCACTCGATGCGAAAGAAGAAGCGAAAGATAGGGTATTTTGCTATCAAGGTGGATTTGGAAAAAGCATATGACCAAATTCGCTGGGATTTTATACAAAACACTTTAACAGACATCCAATTACCGGACAATTTAATCAATGTCATTATGAAGTGTGTGACGACTGTTTCTATGCAAGTCGCTTGGCAGGGCACCTTTACTGATCCTTTCAGTCCTTCACAGGGTATTCGGCAAGGCGATCCGCACTCACCTTATCTTTTTGTGTTGTGCATGGAAATACAAGGTGACCTTATTTCAAAGGAGGTAGGAAACAAACTTTGGAAACCGATAAAGCTAAGCCCTACAGGGTCTCCCATATCCTATCTTTTTTTTGCAGATGACCTTGTTCTGTTTGCTGAAGCTACGGAATCACAGACGTAAGTGATAGTAAAGACTTTGGAGGTGTTTTGTAAGGCCTTAGGACAGAAAGTTAATACTGCTAAAACTCATATTTTTTCTCCAAGAACGTGTCTCCAACAAACGTGCATCGTCTTAGTCAAGCCCTACACATTACAAGTACGAATAATCTTAGAAAGTATTTAGGAGTTTGGTTGATTCATAAGCTGACAACAAGAAATGACTATCAATATATCCTAGATAAATCACAAAAGAAACTTGCAGGATGGCGTGCAAGGGTGTTGTCTCTAGCGGGGCGAGTTACTTTAACCGAATCAGTAATTTCATCCCTCCCAATTTTCACGATGCAAACGGTGAGACTTCCGCGGCAACTTTGCGATGATTTGGAGCGAATCACGAGGGATTTTATACGGGTGATTGAGCCCAAGTTTATATTATAAATTGGCCTCATTTTTATAACTTTTTATGCACTTATTGGCTCCTAATTGATGATTTTTGTGCTTTAATTGGTTCCTCATATCGAGCTTTCATAATTTGCAAATTGTCAGTACTTTGTCATGATTTGATGTTAATTTCTCTATAATTATCATGAGGATAATTGATACTGCAAGTGTTGTGTTTTATTTTGTAGGAACAAGGAGTCAACAACGAAAGAAGTCAACAGGTTGCGAGCCTATGTCCATTCGTCGCGACGAGCAGCTTACTGCCATTCGTCGCAACGAAGTTAACCTATTAGTCGCGACGAATGAGCCAGTCAAAGACGTCGCAATGAATAATAATTCAGTAGTTGCGACTAATAAGCAACTCCATTCGTCGCAACGAATATTAATTCGTTAGTCGCGACGAATGTCGAGTATCTGGACCAAAAATGGCAAATTCTCTACTATTCCGGCCCGGCCCTAGCTCGACCCTATATATATGTTACCATTTTAGGTTAAAAGAGAGTCGGCCGCACACTCGAGTTCTCGTCTTCTCCGTTCTGATAGGTTTTTATTTGTTTTGTTTTTGCAGAGTCAGTAGCCGATCAGACGTCGTCCACCTTCATCTACTTCATCATCTTCATCTCCGTCAGTCGTTCGTCATATACCAACTTCCACCGTTCGTCGTCTGAGTCATGAGCAGCGTCAGTCTTCCAGCAGTGATGGAGTTCCCCGACGTGATACGTGGCTAGGCCTCCGATCTCTTGAAGATGTAGCTACGGTTTGAGTTCACCGAGAGCTTAAAAGGGGTAATCACCAGTATCTATAGTTTAGTTATATTTTTTGTATAACCCCGAGTTGGAGAATGCATCGGTATAGCTAGATTAGCATGGGTAATAGTTTATTCCGTGTTTTGAATACTGAGTTGAGATTTGGATATGGTATTTGTAGAATTTCAGTGATTAATACATGAAGTCTCATGTATGTCTTTCGGAATTGCATTAATTTACTTGATCTGCCTAGTTGTGTTTGGTTGAGTTGATTGTGTTAGTATCCGGTTGACTTATTGCATGTGCCTGTCCAATTTTTCACACTAAGGTTTTTAACAAGATTTAATTAATCGAGTTGATTAATTAAATTCTTGGACTTAAATAGTTTTAAGGTTGATCTTTCGAAACTTAGTGGATTCCAACCCCGAAAATTATTTTGAACAATGATAACCCAAGCCGCATTTTCAAGAGAGCTTTAGTAAATTAATTTCAATCATAGTTATTTTCAATTGTCTAATTTCCAAAAATCCAAAAACAAATTCCTTTATACTTTATTTTTCTTTAATTTTAATCAATCAACAAAACCCCCCTTTTTAATAGCTTAATTTGCATAACTCAACCTAGGCTAGTTTTAGGATCAATTTCCAGTGGGTTCCATCGAGAGAAACGACCCAAGGTTCAGCTTGCTGCAATCTTGGAAATATTTTATTTTGACCGATTTTCAAGGTCGATTTCTAAATCGAACGACAGAGCCGCGATCACATATAAAGAACACATAATCACGAACCTGTGCTTTTTTTTTGAAGATAAAACCTGTGTTTATAACCTTCAAACTCGTATTCCTTAGATGAGCCCTTTGATTGCATGACAAAGGAGTTACTAAGTCAACATGGATGCAATGTGGACTTATGTTTGTGATCTAAGTCGATGGTAATTTTTTATATAAATCAAGTTTTTTACATCTATGAAGAATGCGAGAACAATATGAGTTTGTATTGTACCTAGATTGGTTGTGATTTTGTGAGAATATAAAAAGATTTAGGGAGAAATTAGAAAAAAGAAAGTAATCATTAGGAGCTGAACTAGAGCGTCTTAAGATAATAACAAATTTACTTGGAGGAAAAAAGGAATTCCATCAAGATTCAACTAATGAACAACAAGATTTAAAGATCAATGTGAATGCTTTCTTTTATCTTGTTTTCTTTCTTGATTATTAGTGGTTCCTTTTATCTTGCATGAACCAAATTATGATAGATCTAGATGTATATATCTTATAATTATTGTTTTGGATTGATTTTTTGTTTAATGAAAGACCCAAGTTTTATTGTGATATTTATGATTACTTATTGTATTTAAATTGAAACATACTAGTATTTTGATTTAATTTTAATTTTCATATATAGAGTTAAGAAATCATATGTATTAGTAGATCATAACATAAATCTATGCCCATATAAATCTTTTAGATTAAAGTCACATCTACCATGAAAATTAATAAAACAAGTTAATGCATTCTTAGAAGTTTTCATTAGAGATTTCAATCAATCAACTTAAGAATAAGAGTTGTATTTCTTGAGAAAGAATATGGTTGTAGCTTTGAAATTTCTATCAATCCAAAAAACTAAAGTTAATTATTCAAATAAGATAAATCTAATTCTAGAAAGATTCTAGGGCGATTCTACATCTAAATCTTGTCTATGTATGGATTGCTTCAGTCACGTTCATTATTTTGGATTGGTATCTTAGATGAGTAATTTATTTTTGTTTAATTTTCTTTTAATACAACCATTCATTTTGTTATATTAAATAATAAAAACACAATTAGTACTAAAACTTGTAATCCTCATAGTATCGACACTCGTATTCATCGAAATTATATTATAAGACCAATATATACACTTGTCTAATGATATTTAGCATAGTTTTGATCGGAGACATACATCACAATCAATACTTAAAATGTCATAAGTTCTTTAAGAAATATGTTTTGCTACCAAATATAATTTGCAAAGATGGATATATTCCAATGAAAACAAGAGCTATAAAATTTTAAATACAAGAAAATTTGAAAACACAGTTGCTATGTTAACATAATTAAGTTGACTTAACTTGATATGATAGGCCTCACATTGCCAACTAATCCTATAGACTTCGATTACATATTTGACAACAATAAAAATAGAATTGATCTCATGCAAACTCTACTAAAAGATTAATGACTTTTTATTCCAAATAAATTTCAGGGCTGCAGGATCTTTTGTTGTGCCTATAGTTGGATAGCTTGAAAGATATAATTGCAGAGAGTTCAAGCTTTAACAGGTATGGAAATAAACACTGATGTGCTCCACAGAGAAAGTTTTGAAGTTCAACCTCTATACGTTAGTAAAAATTGAAAGGTCGAAGTTCTCAGCAATAACTAAACAAAAAAGTGGCTATTGTATGAAAATGACCAAGTCAATTATGCTTTAAGTTGAAAGGTACGGCGCATGTTAAGTTCATGACTTAACCGACTTCACATCGGACTAGTTACTTTAACTTGGTGGCGGGATGGTGATTCTCATATGCGATGCAAGCTTTACAGCCTCCCTCTCCTGAAAGAGGGACCTGGGATAAGGAATAGCTGCAAGAGGTAGAACAGGAATCAGAATAAGTTCCTTAACAGCTGACATTTCACTAGTCTTTTTGCAATGCTCAAACAAACTTGAGGGAATAAGTTTCACTTTTGCTAAGCTCTTTTGCAATGTACAAACAAACGTTAGGGAATAAGTTTCACCTTTTACTAAGCATGCCCAAGAAGTCAACAATGCTGATGGATTGTGTGCATTAGAGCAATAAAGGTCAGAATCTCTAGCCGTAGAACAGAAGTAGCGACCTTTCTTATATCAATATATGTACTCCAACGTCATTGCCAGATCTCCATACAGCTGCACTAGTTACCTTTAGTTTGAGCATGTTCTTCTATGAAAGCAGCAAAGCAGGCAGAAGGGATAGATGAGAGAAGAAAGGAAGCTTATTGAGGCAGAGTTGCAGGGGAGGTAATTGATATCCCTGATTTCTTATTTTTATCTTTTACTGAAGTTTAATATACTTTAAGAGAGCAATTCTTTTAATGGATTCCACAGTTTTAGCTTTGGGAAATTGAAGAGTACATGAAATCAGTTAAATTTATCTTTTATTTTCTTCAGTACAAGCTATCCAGGTGGAGTCTAAAACCAACAGAAAAGGTTTATCAGTTCAACAACACTCTCTCTCGGAGTTGGGTAACTTAATTGCAGAATTTCTTGACTAAGAATCAGTATTCAAGCTATTATAGGTACGCCCTTTTATTGATTTGAAGAGCTTTTGTTCCCTTATTTTTCTTGTTACTGCGCCCAACCTTTGAAGTAAAGGTCAGTGATAACTAGAACTGCAAAACATGCGAAGACAGAACATGAACTGGATTCGGACAAAGCTTTTCAAACCTATGAACGAAGATCAAGATTCCATTTCCTCTACTGCTATTGCAGCAACTGCATTTGCCATATGTTCACTTGAAGAAGATGAAATTTCTGGAGCAAAAGATGGATACAAAAAGGAGGCCAAGACTAAAACGTCGCATGCAAGTAAATGGACCAAGAGTTTTTCATACAAGAAAACGAAGAATCCAGGTAATTTACATATCATAAACTTCTTCAATATAACATTCAAAAGAATTAACTGACACTATCTATAAGCAGGCAAGGATTCTTCGTGGCAGCCAAAAGCACAGAATCGTAAGGTTAAAGATGGATCTTATTCAACAAGAAAATGAAGCCGTTCATCCTCCAATAAACTCACATCGCCATTTTGATCAGGGGAAAGCTGGAAGCTAAGCAGTGATCATTTACTTGTGAGACCTTTTAGATAATATTAAAATAAGAAATATTGAAACCAAATGAGTAACTTGGTTGTTCCAGAAACAAAAATGGGTTTTCCACAACGAATTTGAAATGTAGAAGCTTGTTTGAATAACTGATGTCGATTTTAGGAATGGCAATTTGAAATCAATTCTTGCTTGGGAAACGACAAAGAAGGTGAAAGTGAAGCCTCAGGAAGAAAGGAAAAAGGGTTTTGTTTTAAGTATGATATTACCACACTGATAAAAAAACTGCAGGATTGAATGAAAAGGACAAAACAACAACATAATACTGGGCTCATAGCATTGATGAAGAGATGGCAGCAAATTACATCTATGGGAGTAAAGAAGGCCTGAAGAATAAGGTGAAAGGGAATTTTACGAAACGTTTCTCCGTATCGAATGAAAGTGGGTATTGTTGAAATATGCCACTAAATTCCTCTGCTACACCAGAATACCTCTCCTAGCGTGGAGGGAACAAATAACAAGCGTCTGCTCAATGCTCCATGCAATGTGTTTGTATTGGCACGTAATTCTACTGTCCCAAAAGCAACTTCTGCAGAACGGGATTTTTTCAGTAGTCTAGGTCGTTGAGATGGTGTTGGTTACACAGTTGGATAGAGTTCAGTAAGAATTCTGACTGCAACTTCTATGATTATTAACACTTGTGATTTACAAGCCATATATCTTACGTCTTGAAATCTAGTGTAACTGGTTGAAAATAATAAATAACAAAAACATCAAGAAATAACAAAATGTCAAAAACATCAAGGGACGGCCATTCTGGAGACAGGATTTCAACAGAATATTTGATCAATATCCAATCTTTGACACTCTGACAAAGGACAAGCTATTTGTTAATCATTTTAAATAAGAAGACCATTCCTGGGGGGCCATACAGCAATCAATGCTGTTATTAAATTAAATAAAACTGATCGCATCCACCAACATGGCATCGCTGTTACTCCTTTCTCATTCCGAAGCCTTCACAATCGAATTCCAACAGTTCACGCATATCTGATAGAACTGTAAATGCCCACCTATAAACTTGTCATTTCGGTACGTTTGATCATGCATCTTTAATTATTGGCTTGGGTAGGGTCATATTCGGAGTAGAGGGTTGGATAGAACAGCTTGGGAAAAAAAAAAAAAAGCTTTACGAGGGGATGAAATTCCTCTTGCTTGCATAGCCCTTGTATCTCCAATTTGGAAAGATGTTGCGAATGGCTCAACACATAGATGTACAATTTTGGAAGAATATAAGTGTTCGCTAGAAATTTTTGGATGAATAAACCCTAACACACGATCTTGTTCATCTCTAAAAGGCTAAGGTAACGACAGACTAAAATGTGAGGACATTGGTGTGGCCAGGATTTTTCAAAGGAATACACATGCAGGCAAAAATAGTGAGTTGTACGATCTAGGGGTATATCAAAGCATGTGTCTATGTGGAGATAGAATCAGTCAAATACACGGTTCAAGACACTGCCGTGCTCTCAACATATGGTCTAGAAGAATGTTCTATTAAATTCATGGTTAAATTAGGTTGGTTTTAATAAAGGATAATTTATGTTAAATTATATTAGTTAGAGCTTACATATAGCTATTCTTATGTAAACCTAGTTATATAAGAGAGTTGTAATCATCATGATTATTGTGTCAATATGAAATTAAATGTTCTTCCTCCTAATGTTGTAGGCACACCAAAATTAGCGAAAACTCATTAAAATTCTCTTATGTTCTTTTTGTTCTCTTTCATACTAAATATATTCTTGTTGTATATTCTTTCTCAAAAAGTAATATTATAACATAGTTGAGACAATAATGAATTCAATTGCAAAGATTGAAGCATGTAGTTCAATGAAATTGAAAATTTTAGACTATGGAAACAAAGAGGAAAGGATTTGATGGCACAATAAGGCATGTTGAAGGAGTTGTGTTAGAATAAGTTGGAGGATATAGATTAGTTCAACTAGGAAGAGTGACATAAGAAAGTTGTTGGAATCATTCAACCATGTTTGACAAACGAGGTCATGTACCATGTTATAAACATTACATTCCATATGAAGATATAGAAGAAGATGGAGATTTGATATATATCAAAGTCTCTTATAAATAGGATGTATTCAAAGTAACTATATTGACCAAAGATGTAGGAGAGAACAAATATCGAATAATATATCAATGTCTTTAACTAATTGGTCAGTTTTTTGCTAAGGAACGAGGTGACTATTTTGAATGAAGGAAAAAAGATTCTACTTTACTCTTTACTTCCATATGACAAACATATAACAACCATATTCATATTGTGTAAGGAAACAATTGGTATGGAGGACATAACCATTACACTTTTGGATCACAACCAATATAGAAAAAATACTAGGGAAAGCTCTCAAACTGAAAGGCTATATATGAAAGAAAATTAGCATCGTGGGAGGAAGTAGAATATAGTTGGCTCGTCTAAAAAGAGTTCTAGATCAAAATTCAATAATAGAAGGGCAGTTTGGTATTACAAGAATAAGTAAACTATTTGAATAAAAAGAAGTAGAATGATCAAAAGAAATATAATGATTCATCAAGGTTTGCTAATAGAATGTAGAGCAGGGAGTCAAATTATAACAATGGATACATGATCTACATTTCAATCATTTAACTATGTGACTCATAGATCCTAGATATGGAATGCTCATACCATATAAATAAGGATTGATTTATGTTATATATGTCAAAAAACTTTGGCATTAATTTTTTGGAGAATGATAAAGCATATAAAAAGATAGAAGCAAGACAAGTTATGATTAAAATATTTGGTAATATTGTCAAGATGTTTTGCTATATTTGATATATACCAAATTTGATAAAGAACTTGATCTCTCCTTACATATGAACAATTTTAGCTCTAAAAATATTGGAGATAACATTAAAAGGACTATAATTAAAAGGCTAAGAATGTTAAGAAACTTCTACAAACTGATAGGAAGCACAATTGTAGGTGGAGATGTTACTATAATAGAGTCAAATGATAATAGTATTGTATTATAACATATAAAATTGGCTCATTTAAGTAAGCAAGAGATGACAAAAATTCATAAGAGGAGCCTAATGAAGGGTATCAAACTCTGGAAGTTAAACTTCTATAAGCTTTGTGTGCTTGAAAAATAGTATAGGTATTAAAGAGTTGTTGTTAGGCACATCTTAGTAATTTATGATATAGGTACATCTTAGTAATTTATGATATTCATGGATAATTTTTTTGAGAAACATATGGGTATACATCATAAAGTAAAAATATGAGGTCTTTGTAAAGATTAGGGCATGAAGAGCTAAGGTGGAAAACCAAACAGATAAAAAAATCAAGTATTAGAGGTTAAACAATCACACTCACAATTCCAAAAAAATTTAAGTGTGAGATGTAAAGACATTACACATTTAAAAAAAACACCATAATAAAATGATATTTTAGAGAAAATAGACAAAACCATAATTGTAAAGGCTAGGTGTTTAAGATTGAATCCAAGGTTCTCTAAATTTTTTTAGGTGGCAACAATGAGTATAGTACGTTATCTCATCAACAGATCATTACAAAATTTATTGGATGAGAAAGTTGAATAGGAGTGTGGAAATAAAGTAAGGTAGGCTTTTTGAATTTAATGATCTTTGGTTATATCGCGTATCTTATACCCCTAATGATAAAAGGTTTAAGCTTGATCCAAATTCAAAGAACTATATCTTTGTTGACTATCTTAAAGATGTAAAAGGATACAAATTATGACACCCAATATAAAAGAAAATGAAGATTAATAAGGATATAGTGTTTATTAGGCAACATATGTTGAAGCAATCATATGAAGTGGATGTTTCATGATCATTAGAGAACAATACTAGAGTGGTTCAAGTGAAATTAGATCAGCCTAGAATATATGTGAAAGAGACTAAAAATTATAGTATAGGAGATAGAAAAGTGACGTTAAAGGAGAACGATGTCACAATATAGCCATAGATAGAATGGAATATATCATTAGACTACTAAATGGATAGTTAGAACGAATCTACATCTTTAACACTTCTGATTAATAATAGAGATCCAATTACTTTTCTAGAGGTTGTGTATAATCTAGGAGAACAGTAGATGGATGTGAGTTATAGTGGAAGAGATGGAGTCTTTGCATAAGTACAATTGGTGCAACTTCTTAAAGAGGAGCTTGTGGGGTGTAAGTTAGTAACCCTTATAAGCAACAACAAAAAAGTAGAAAAGAAGTTTAAGGTCAAACAAGTAGTGATAGGATGTGAATAATAGAAGGGGATTGTTTACAATGAAAATTTTTTATTAGTGGTTAGATGTACCTCCATCAAGATTATGATGAAGTTAGTAGCTAGTTTAAATATACATTTGGAGCAAATGAATATGAAGATACAATTCCACATGGTGGCTTGGGGGAGAAAATTTATATGGAACCGTCCAAAATGTTTAGTTAACCTGGAAAGAAATATCTAATGTGTAAATTAAAGTAGTCACTTTATGGGTTGAACCAATCTGCACTTTAATGATACAAAAGGTTTGACTCTTTTATAATATGAATTAGCTAAAAAAATGAGTATGGTTATTATATTTATATTAATAGTTTTGATGAAGGTTTATTTATTTATTTTCTTACTATTGTATGTGGATGATATGATGATTGTTACAAAAAAATAAACATGATATAAACAAAATAAAGACTTTGTTGGAAAATAAATTTAAGATGAACTATTTGGGTATTATCAAGAAAATACTAGAAATAGATATTCATAAGGATATTAGTTCTAGAAAATTGTGGTTATTTGAGCAAGGCTAAACTTGTAAGTACTCTATTGGTGAATTATTTAAGGCTTTCCCTATATTAATGCCTAAAGTCGAATGTAGACGTTGAGAATACTTCTAATGTACCATATGCTAATATTGTTAGATGTTTAATGTATGTGATGGTTTTTATTAAACTAGCTTGGATCATGTTGTTAGCCAAGTTAGTAAGTACATAGAAATATGGTAGACAATATTAAAAAGTAGCTAAGTAGATTTTTCAGCTACTTGACAAATGTAGCAAGTATGACATCGTGTTTAGTAGTCAACTGAGTGATTCTTTAGTTATAAGGTATGCGAATTCAAACTATACAGGAGATTTGGATAGTAGGAGGTTAATTATAGGGTATGTTTTTACTCTTATAATTAATTGATTGCATCTGCATAGATCTTATTTGAAAGGGATTACACTTTAGGTAATGCAAATGACATATTGGCAAAGCCTATTACCACAGAGAAGTTTAAGTGTTAGTTAGACTTAAATTAATCTTTTGAGGTGTTAGAAGAGGTTACAACCCATATTTGCCAAAGGAGAGATTATTGTATATGGTTTATATATAAAAGTGTACAATTTTAAAGTGTTTTAGAAAGAATACGAGAATTTTTGGAAATATTTAGGTAAATATAGGCTAAGATGTGGTTGTGTATCATCGTGTGCCCGCGCCTGTTTTTTTATAGGTAAAGATACATCTTTAAACACGAACATATTAGTGTGGCAGAGAATTTTTCAAAGGACACAACATGAGACTCGGGCGTGTAAAAACTTATATCTATATATGAACATGAAAAGTGAGTTATACGATCAAGACATAATCTTATTTCAAGTAGTGTTTGCAATGAATACCCTTTTTTTTGTTTTAGACCAGGGTATCTACCGGCGGACCCAATGACTAATCCCCTCGTTGGTTTGTAGGCACCTCACAGGGTAGGACAGCTAGCCTAAGGATTTAAGGCTACTCCATATCCAAAGTCAAGGATCGAACCCCTGACCTTTGGTTAAGGATGGATGAGTCCCTATCACTCAACCACACCCATTGGGTTACAATGAATACCTTATTTAAAAACATATTTTTAGTAATTTCAAGTTTAGAAAGATTTTAAATCTTATTAAAATCTTAGTTAAATTAGGTTGATTTTAATAAGATGCAAATTATGTTGGATTGTACCAAGCAAAGCTTATATATAATTGTACTTGTGTAAACCCAATTATATGAGAAAACTGTAATTTTCATGATCACTGATATGATATTAAAATTGGGCACTCTTATTTATGAGAATATAGATGTACAAAAATTGATTGACCTTCCTTAAAATCTTTTTATATTCTTATTGTTTTCTTTCATGCTAAATATATTCTTGCTTGAAATAATTTCTCAATAGTATAGTTTTCCTAATAGTACTGCTCAGGACTCATGAGTTGATACCTTAGCTTTTTATGATTGTTAAAAAAAACATGATTTAAACAAAATAACGACCTTGTTGGAAAAGAAATTTAAGATAAATAATTTGGGTATTATCAAGAAAATACTAGAAATAAATATTCATAAGGATATTAGTTCTAGAAAATTGTGGTTATTTGAGCAAGGCTAAACTTGTAAGTACTTTATTGGTGAATTATTTCAGGCTTTCCCTAGCTTAATGCCTAAAGTCAGATGTAGACGTTGAGAATATGTCTAATGTACCATAATCTAATATTGTTAGATGTTTAATGTATGTAATGGTTTTTTTTTCATTAAACTAGCTTTGGATCATGTTGTTAGCCAAAGATAATATGTACATGAAAAATATGGTAGACAATATTGAAAAGTAGCTAAGTAGATTTTCAGGAACTTGACAAATGCAACAAGTATGACATTGTGTTTAGTAGTCAACTAAGTGATTCTTTAGTTATAGGGTATGCAGATTCGAACAATGCAAGAGATTTGGATAATAGGAGGGTAATTATATGGTATGTTTTTACTCTTAATCTGCATAGATCTTATTTGAAAAGGTTTACACTTTAGATAATGCAAATGACATATTGACAAAGCCTATTACCACAGAGAAGTCTAAGTGTTAATTAGACTTAAATCAATGTTTTGAGGTGTTAGAAGAGGCTCCAACCTATATTTGCCAAAGTAGAGATTATTGTATGTGGTTCACATATAAAAGTGTACAACTTTAAAATGATTTAAAAAGAATACGAGAATTTTTGGAAATATTTGGGTGAATATAGGCTAACATGTGGTTGTGTATCATGGTGTGCTAGCACCTGCTCTTCTATAGGTAAAGATACATGTTTAAACACGAATATATTAGTGTGATAGAGAATTTTTCAAAGGACACAACATGAGACTTGGGCGTGTAAGAACTTATGTCTATATATGAACATGAAAAGTGAGTTATACGATCAAGACACGATCTTATTTCAAGTAGTGTTTGCAATGACTACGTTATTTAAAAACATATTTTTAGTAAATTTCAGGTTTAGAAAGATTCTAAATCTTATTGGAATCTTAGTTAAATTAGGTTGATTTTAATAAGAAACAAATTATGATGGATTCTACAAAGTAAAGCTTATATATAATTGTACTTGTGTAAATCCAATTGTATGAGAAAATTGCAATTTTCATGATCATTGATATGATATTGAAATTGGGCACTCTTATTTCCGAGAATATAGACATACAAAAATTGATTGAACCTCCTTAAAATCTTCTTATATTCTTATTGTTTTCTTTCATACTATATATTTTTGCTTGATATAATTTCTCAATAGTATAGTTTTCCTAGTAGGACCGCTCAGGATTGAGCTGACAAAAGCTTACAAGGGAAATAATCATTTCCAAAAATGAGATAGAGCTTTCCTTTTTGCACTCTCTCCCTTTAACTTCCAAGATTCAGAAGAAATCATTTACTTTGCATATTCATACATTTGAGTTATTTTGTGAAATAGTATATAAAGAAGTGTTTGAACAATTATTCTAACGAAAGCCTTATTAATATCCATCTATGAAATATTTTGAGTCCATGTAACAAGAGATCTAAGGTTAATCTTTCGTATATAATATTGTACAATCTCGTACCAATTCTAAACCAGGTACTGTAATACAAGCAAAAGTTCAAGTAGGATGTGAAAAGGTAAATCTACCTTCGACTTATGAATCGATCTAAGAGAGTTCTAATGGTTAGTTTAGACCCAATGACTTGGTAGATTACGTCAGACTGCTAATCTCCAATTATTGAAATAGCAGTATAGCACTGAACAAGGCATGCTTGCTTGTACTTGAAAAGAAGGGTTCCAAGTTAAAGAGTCATAAATGCAGTGGGCATACCGGGGCCAACCAAACTGCTATGCAAGCCAGAGCATATCCTATTCTCTACCAGCAATTTCTTAGCTACCACAAGTTTTGCGTAAAATCTCAATCAAAGCCAACGTGAATACGTGACATCATTCATATTCAAGAGGGACCGTAGGCAATGGGGCCCAAAGACAACGCAATAAGTAGAACTACGAGGTTCTGTAGACGAGTTCAGATCCTCTGTCCAATATTATGGTGTCTTATTGCATCCAATAAATTTCAGTCATTTATTTATGTAGATCCTACATGAATTCCGCGTGAGTTCCGCAAAATAAATGACTGAAATTTTATGAGACAGAATAAGACAGAGTAATATTAGACAGAGGATCTTGTCACCGTATCAATCAAAATTTTAACTCGTAGATTGCCGATTATAACTATTATCAATTATGGGAACCGATCCAAGAAAATATGTAACAATTTAGAACTTGACTCGGTTTAACTACGTAGCGAGTAAGTCTTATAAAAGAAAGGAATCCAAACTTGGGAAGGTTATGCTGAGTGGAAGAAAGGGATCAACAAAAACATCATCATGAATAGTCAGTTTATAGTGCCAACTTGGACTGTCTCTAAGGCTCCAAAGACAGGAAGAACAAGTAGTAGGAGAAGAGAGCAACTCATCCTCTCTGTCTCACGTGCAGAACCTGCTGCTTCCGAATCCACTTGTCCCCATGTATGTGCACTTATTTCTTTTGCTCTTTCATATGTTTGTTTGCTTTTCTTTTTACTTTTTCTGTGCCATGACGATGATTCTCTACTTTTCTGCTTTTTTATATTTCCACAGTTTTTAATTTTCCTTGCTGATGCCTGATTATATGCCTAGTCCTTGTAACCATCAAACTTAAACTTGACATCCGAACAAGAACCTCCATTTCTTTGTCCTAGAATAATTAGCTCCGGGTTGCTCTGGTTCTTGGTTTTTTCCATTCAATCTTGCCACAGACATTCCTCTTGAGATGAGCATATTTGCCAGGTTTTATATATCAACTTATTCAGTACCATTGAACCAACCTCAACTTCTCGTGAATTGAAATAGAGAAAAAACACGTAAGATTAACCAATACTTGAAGGCCTCTGTTGCAAACAAATGGCAATAAGTATGCCTCTTATTTCAATGCATAAGACTGTATTTAATGTACATCCTTGTAATCATATTCAGGTCTGACTATGGTTTTGCAGAGCTTAAATGGGAGAATGGTCAGCTAGCCATGCCTAGTAGCAGTGATACCTTGGAGTGTATAGTTCACCAAGCTACATGCCATAAACACAGCTACGACTACCAAGATATGCCACAAACCCCTGCCAACATCAACTCACTTACGGAATCTTCCAGTGGCTTTGACCGTCGTGTAAAAATTGCTCCTTTGCTGATGAAGAAGAACGTTCGACCAGAGATGAATCCTTGTGCAAAAAGAATTGGTTTTAGCAATCAAAATGAAAACCTGAACCGCAGTGTTGGCGCAAGTGTTAGCGCCCCTGACACATTTTCTGGGGATAAAAAAACTACTCCCAAGACTACTAAGACTTGGGCTTCATTCCAATCCCCTCGGATTTTGAAGAACAAATCCACAGAGGAGGATTCAACTTGCCATGCTGGATCGGTATGAACATAGATCTGGGGATGTGTAGTTGAGTTAGCCTACAAGGTTTTTGTTCCTAATAGTGTCAGAAAGAAGAGAAGGATGGAGAGCAGAAATGATAGCAGACCTCCATGGCCATAACGACAATTGCTTTTGCAATTGCACTATATAGGATATAGAGAAATATTCAATAGGAAAATCACATGGTAGTTTCATTCTACACTATTAAATGATAAATTCTCATTTTAATGCATGCTGACCATTATTTACAGGAAAACCAAGATGAAGATGGCGAGACGAAAACTGAAACAGTAAGATCCAACTCAAGTAGGAGAGCTCGAGCAGCCGCTATTCACAATCAGTCTGAGAGGGTAATTTGCGGTTCTAGGATTCTTTGCATAAGATTCAGGTTCTATATCAAGCTATGCTCTTTTCATATGACCCAATGGAAGGTTGGCATTATTGTTGCAGAGAAGAAGAAACAGAATCAATCAGAAGATGAAAGCACTCCAGAAACTGGTACCTAATGCAAGTAAGGTGAGAAGGTCGATCCATATTAGAAGTGACAATTTTTGAAGAAATGAAAAAATATATCTATAATCGATGATACAGAAAAATAGGTAAGTAGATTCATATTCAGAAAAGAAGTTTCTGAAATCGATTCTCAATTGAAAAGCTGCAGACGGATAAAGCTTCAATGCTGGACGAGGTGATAGAGTACTTAAAACAGCTTCAGACACAAGTTCAGGCAATGAATGTCAGGAACATGCCTCAGATGCTGGTCCCTTTAGGAATGCAACATCTTCATCAACTGTCTGCCCTTGCACGCTTGGAAATGGGGGCTGGTCCTGGGTTGGGAATGCTTGACATGAGCACAATGGGTAGTATACCCCAAACTCTACCTCCTTTCATCCACCCTAAGCCACCACCATCAGTGGCTGCCCCCACACCGGCGTTTATTCATCCAGGATCCTTTGTAGTTCACCATCCTTTGTTCCCAATACAAGGCCCTGGAACCGTGGCAGAGCGAGCAAATCCCGACCTTGACAGCAAGAGTTCAGCGCCTCCGACAGATCCATATAGCGCCTTTGTAGCACAAGTATGTCATACAAGTAACTTTGATATATCCACAGTTTTCACAGAAATTTTTTTGCAGATTTACAAGCATTCTTTGTTTCATGAACCAAAAATAATCAACGTAAAATTTCATGCTTTGAGCTATTAACTTCAGTTGGTTACTTTTTTTTTTCTTTTTTTTGTGCTGTTTTACATGTGGAGTCGATGAACACGGAAATGTACAACAAGATGGTATCGCTCTATCTGCAACAAGTCAGTCAGTCTCGGATTGCACAGCTAAATGCAGCTAATCACAGCCTTGTTCAGGGTGAAAGGGAAAATACAGTGGAAAGCAGAATGGAGACTTTAAGGAACAGAATATAGGGATTGAAAGGGCAAATACAGAGGAAAGCAGAGAGGAGAACGATAGTCGATAGGGATTGACGTATAATAAATGTCTCAGTTGTCCTTTCCGGTCAAGTTTGGAAAATTATTAATTATATATATATATTTATTTTTAATAATTTATTAGTTAAGTTACGTAATTTGATCCAAATAAAAATAATAAATGATTTAAATCAATAGGTCAAAATTCGTATGAAAAATGGATCCAGAATCAATGTGGATCAGACCCATATCGGGCCTGTAATTGGAAAGCCCGATATAGAAGCTATATATAAAGGTTAAAGTCTTCTAAAATTGCTTATATCAATCGTAAGCATAAGGAATCTCTGACCCGTTAAGAGAGTTTACGTTTTAAGAAAACTGTAGAAAGACTTTACCAGCGTCATGGAGAGCAGTTCGCTTGAAGGCAGCTGTGAATTTGCGCTCGTTTCGGCTTCAAAAAGCTCGTTTGAAGTTATGGATACCGAAATAAGGTATTTTCTGCATCTTTTCATTTATTATCCTTTCATATTTGATCCGGGATACGTAATTACGTAACTAAGGTATGGTTATGTATTACACACGGTATCAGAATAATGACGTGATCGGGTGGTTAAAAATGATTATTTTTAGTTTCTCTCTCCATAAGGTTTTCGGAGATTTAACTTTTGTTTGTCGGTTTTTTTTGCATGAAAGTAGTATATATGTGTTTAGCTTTGAGAAACAGGGTGAAAACGAGCCCGGAAAAGCCAAAAAGGACCTGAAACTCATCAAAAAACATCATTTTCCAGTAGGGATGACAGATCGTCATGGAATGGGCACAGTATCGCCTTGAGGGGCGGTACGTTTGGCGCGTGCAGACACGCGGTCAACACATAGGTAGATAGTGTCGCGCCACGTGTCCGAGCATGCAACGCACGCACCATTGGATAAGCGCGCTTGGGCGCACACCGTTCACTATTGAGGTGTGTCGCTGGGCGGCGCGTGATGTCAGCCTTATGGACATCTACAGTAATTTCATTAAAAAAACACAAATTTTTCAAATTTTTCGTAAGTGTGCCCCGGGGTGTTTTGGGTCAGTTTTTGGGTCCGAAAAATTCTTTAGGTGATTTTTTTTCCATTTTGCTGGATTTATTACATTAGTAATAAATTAAAGTTTAACTTTAAGAAAAGGAATTAAGGTGTTTTAAATCCGATTTCGAGTGAATTTTCATGCTTCGGACATCACAAGAGGGAGATATTTCAAGTTTCGTATTTCGGATCTCATGTTCAGTGTTCAGGATCGCATGTTAGTTACTTAGAAAAGGTTTTAAGACATTCTAAAGCCATTTTTGAGTGAATTTTCATGCAACGAACTTGCCATAAGGGAGATACAGGAGGTTATCGTTTCTCGGGTGGTCAGTTCAGTGCCCGGTGATGCACGATAGTTACTCTACTGAGATTTTTCCTTTGCAAAAGTCTCAAATGAAGTTTTCAGTGAATGTCTTCAACACGATTGTGTGACGATGAGACTGTGCATTCGGATTTTTGCATTTATTAATGTTACATTGACACATACTATATCCCCATAAAGAATGTGAGGATAATATAAAGATGTATCCCTTGTGTTTGTAGACTTTTTGAGTGTTGATAAGGATGTATTCACCAAAGTGGCCTTTCAAGTCAGTATTTTGAATTGTTCTGCTTGCATGTAAAGGGATGTCTTTGATTTTATGTTTGGTTATTCTACCCAAAGGTGTTGGCCTTACATAACATTTTGAAATGTGCATAAAGGCATTAGATGGAGGAAAGTTGTTGTTTAAGTGATCTATTCACCCAAAGGTGGTAGTGTCATGAGAGTTGATGGTTTATATACTGATCGCTTTTATATGGAAGTTTAATTGCATATATTATGTATTCAGCTCAAAGAGGTTTCATAATATGTGTAATTGGATTTTTACAAAATATATTATTTAATGGCTTTGAGTATCGCTGTTGTCCTACATTTGTGTTGATCTAATCAATGTTATTTTATAGTCTCCTTTTTGGTCAACAAATCAGTGTCACCATTGAAACCCCGACCAGTTTCAATACATAGAAGTAGACGGATGATGTATTAAATGCTATGGAGATAGCTGAGGTTGATATGACCATACAAACGGATAGGTAATCTCCACCTACATCCATGAGCTCAAGAGTACATAAAGTAGCCTATGAAGCCTGGGATCGATCTAATAGATTATGTCATATGACTATTAAGAGATCCATACCTGACCATCTGTTTAATGGACTTTTGGACGCAGATACAACAAAGGAGTTTCTTATAAATGTCTCTCAGAGGTACATAGTCTCACCTAATGTTGAGATAAGTGCCTTGATAAAAGAATTATTCCCCATAAGGTATACGAGAGAAAGGGGAGTAATGGAGTACATATCAAGAATGATCCATCTTCACAGTAGATTGAAGATGCTAAACATTCCTCTTCCTGATGTCTTCATTGTTCACCAGACTCTAAACACACTCCCTCCAGAGTTTAGTAATTTGGTGATGACATATTACTCGTTGGATGAGGAATGGGACTTCAGCACTTCGATAGCCCATTGCGTTGCTAAGGAGGAGAAACTCAAGGTTGCTACTACTACAACCCTCGAAGCAACTAAAAGGAAGGCAAAGATGAAGCCAGCTAAGTTCAAAGGTAGAAAGTAAGGCAAAGATGAAGCCCACTAAGTTCAAAGGTAGAAAGTTAAAATCTTCTCCATATGCTGATGTTGGTCAAACCAGTGCTGGTAAAGGTCTGCATGACATAAAGAAGCCAGAAGTATAAAGCCTAGAAGGAAAGACTTTGATTATCAGGTAACTCCTTGGCTTATTAATTTATGAATCTAATTTGCGATAGTCGCATTAAGTATTTAGTGTCTATATCGTGGAGCATCTGATCAAAGTGCTTTTATGATGCAGGGGTTCATATCCAAGATAAAGCCAAATAAAGGAAAGGAGAAACTAATGGTTCACAACAATGAAGAAGTAGAAGTAATATCTATGGGGAATTTATGTACTGAAGCTTGTTGTAAGACTCATTTGGGTTTTACATGACACATTTTATATGTGATTTTTTGATCAATTTTGTACAAAAAGGGTTAATGTTTTGTATTTAATGCTTCTATTGTACAGTTATTGTTTAATGCAAAACATAATAGTACAACTTTCTTATCATATGGTTTGTATAGAATGTGTCTTACCTCGAATTAGATATATGCTTTTTCGTGTCTTGCTAAACAAGTTATGAAATGAAGATCCCTGATGAATGAAAAGTCATACATGGTGTAACATAAAAGTTTAAGACACATTTCTAGAGCTAGGGTTGAGAGATTGATCAAGGAAAACATATCTCAATTCTAGATTATAATGATTTGGGAACATATGCTGATTGTTACAGGGGTAAGTTGACTAATAAGGATATTGAGGTCAACTCATGCTTTTGACTTATTAAGTCTGATACATAAAGATATTGGTAGGCCATATACAGCTGCATTGTGCAATTCTAAATGTGTTCTAACATTTGTTGATGATTGTTCTAATTACAATTATGTGTTCATGCTTAAAGATCAAAGGTTGAGAACTAATTGGGAAAATTCATTAAGATAGTCAGATTTGACTGTGGAGGAGAATATCGTGATAGACATGGTGTTTCAAGACTTTAAAAAACTCGTTTGCTAGATATTTGGAATCAGTTGGAATAGTGACCTAATTTACTATGTCGAGTAGTTTTGAGTAAAATGATGTGTTACTGAAAGGCATAAATACACCCTAAAGGACTTAAAGAAGTTGATGCAAAACAGGGTTATTCTACTTGATTATCTAGAAGTTTGGAAACCTAGCCTTGCAAACATTCATGTATGGGGCTGCCCTATTGAGATAGTATAATCCTTAAAAAGAAAGATTGCATGCTCGTTCTGCTCATTACTATTTAGTAAGATATTTCAACCACATTAAGGCTACAGATTTTACTGTAGAAAAAAGGGAGACTGGAATAGTGGAATCGAAAACAACTAAGTTTCTGAAATACAATGTCTATAATGATGGTGGGCTCTTTGACCCTTCGAGTGATAGTAAGGCGAATGCTATAGTTATCATGTACCCACTACTCAAACAGTTACATAGCGTTTGGATAGTGTCCCCATCCTCGGGGACAGTGGACAAGACAGAAAAATCCTGTCTGCATGGGTGTTTGCTTCTTGTCTCCGCGTCCCCGTCCCCTGTCTCCGGGGGACAGGGACACAAATTTCTGTCCTCCCCAAAATCGGAAGACATAAATCAATTGTCCCTGTCCCCGGAACAAAAGACCTCTCTTTTTTCTTTGTTACCCCTCTTGTCTGACTCCTCCATCTTTCTCTCATCTTCTGCCCGTATACTCCTCCCTTGCACACCCCCTTTCCCTTCTTCCCAGATTCACGTTGCTCTCGCACGGTGGGCTTGTCTGCACGGTTCTCTGCCAACACTCTCGGACGCTGGGAGTCGTCTTCCACTGGTAAGTTTTTGTATATCGTTACAAAATACGGTGCCTCCGAAGATTTTTGTTCTGTGGTTTAAGAAATTGGTCCACCTGGTTTTGTTCTTTTCTTATTCTGATCTGGAGTGGGAAATGGAGGACATTTGTGGCAAATGAATACCTTCGGTTTGGGTGTCTGTACGACATGTGCAATTTTGATCTGTGGAACTAGGGCATAGCTCTTCTCATGTTGTTAGCTCCTTCCAAATTTTTAACTTGTTTGTTGTTTCTGTGAAGGAATCCTAGGTTGCATTGTTTCCTAGAGCCTCATTTGTTGTCTCCAAACGCTACGAAAGTGCTTCTGCTGTTCTGTTTCCCAGGGTATGTATCTTGTTCTGATTGTTTCTGATTGCTTGTAATTCTGTGTTTAGATATTCAATATGCAAGTTTGTTCATATATTCAACATGAATTTGAAATGGATTTGGCATTGATTTTTACAATGAGGGTCATCTTTTCATTTCTTGTACATGGACTTATTTCGGATAGGTGAGGCTTTATGAGTTGCTTGGTTACTGTCTGAAGACTGCCTCTTCTTCTCAGTTGAAGTTCAGGCTTTCGGGTTCAAAGTCTATGTACGGTGTTAAAACCTTGTAGTTTATGTTTCTTTGTTCTTTTCTCTTTGTCATTCCATTACTATATACCTGATTAGAATGCGTCTGCTATTCTCGGTTAATCAAGATTTTCGTTTGTAAAAGTTGTTCTTTCATATACAAATGGAGAGCTAGATTCTTACAGTTAATGTAACATCCCACTCTCAATTGGAAGGGTAGAATAGTAAATTGGCATAGGATGGGTTAGATTGGGAGTGCATAGGATTGTTCATGCATAAT
>JANKOE010000006.1:54458501-54478541 GCA_026284465.1 Erythroxylum citrifolium
CTAACATAGTTAATACATGCTAACTAACTTCATTTAATGCTAACTTACTTAATTAATGCTAACATACTTGATTAAGCGAAATTTAATTAATACTAAGTCAACTTATTTAATCTAATCATGCTTAATCATAAAAAAAATTCGGGGCTAACAGTAATTTTGTTATCACAATTATCCTCAACTTACTTGACAATTTTGTGGATTGGATCTTGTCTAGAGGACGACCTTATGAAGTATCAATATCTACCGAAAACTTGTTGTTCATTGCAACATTCATTCGTTCCAACTCACAACCTCTAGTTATACCTCATCTTTTTCTAATGTTGACATTGAAACCTGACAACAAATGAATAATGATAAGGAAATACATAGTAAACATGTAAATATATATTTAAGCATAAGTTTATTTGTAGGTGTTAAAGATTAACAAACTTGTAGATCCCTCTCTAATAGTTGATTCATTATTGGTTGAGGAAGAATGAGGTTATTGCTGACTTGCTTCGTTGGAGAATGAGGTCGAATGTTGTTGTTGGCTAGAAACTTTGATCTAGTTGTTTTGGCTAGGATCAATGTCTAAACCTGTCACTTTCTTCCTTTTGTTTCTACCATGTGTCATTATATTGGATATCTATAAAAATGAACATAAATTTTATTAACAATACATGCTAAGCTTTAATTCAATCAAACAATGAAAGTGAGCCTACTAAGAATAAGAAGCATGAACCCAACATAAAAGTCATTATGTAAGAATAGTGAGTTTTAAACATACCTCTTAACAGTAGTAAAGAATGCTCTGCATGGAATATTACTAAGCTTAAGGTTGCACTTTTAAAGGCTTTTAATGTTGAGATAATAGATAAGAAAGTATATTGGATGAAGAACTTTGCATTAGAGCTATTGGCTGATGAATTATCGTTTTCATGTATACTATCTGTTTTGGATCATTAATTATGTTTGTAGTAAAGTTTGGTGGAAATTTCGTAGTCATCTTTGAGTGTATAGGAATTTTCTTTTTATATATATGTACTTTTTGAATCATGAAAACTTCACTAAGAATGATTGAAAATTTATATATGGTTTTTATATATGGTTTATTAGGATTGTAATTATGGAATTCTTGATATTGCATTAAAGCAAATTAGCATTCTAAGGAAAAAGGAATTAGCTAAAATATGTGAATTACCACAATTCCACAAATCGTTACCAAAATTCACAAATTCACGACGATTTCTTGGCAACGATATTACAAACCATTGCCAAAGGATAAGCATCTTGCCCAAACCTTTCCATTTGGTGACAAATTTTTTGAATCGTAACCAAAAGCCTCCCATTTGGCAACGATTCTAGAAATCGCTACCAAAGGTTGATCTTTTGGCAACGATTTTAAAACTAACATAAATCGTAGCCAAAAAAGCATAGTCAAATGTCTATTTCATTGTAGTGACTGTTGTTAATTTGGCTATAAGGGTATAGGCTTTTGTATATGCCAGTCCCTCAATATATGTATAACCCTGGGCTATTAGACAATCGTTACATAGTGTTTGGATAGTGTCGCCGTCCCTGGGGACAGTGGACAAGACAAAAAAATCCTGTCTCTATGGGTGTTTGTTTCTTGTCTCCGCATTCCCGTCCCCTGTCTCCGGGGGACAGGGACACAAATTTCTGTCCTCCCCAAAACCGGAAGATAGAAATCAATTGTCCCTGTCCCCGAAACAAAAGACCTCTCTTTTTTTCTTTTTTACCCCTCTCGTCTGACTCCTCCATCTTTCTCTCATCATCTGCCCGGATACTCCTCCCTCGCACGCCCCCTTCCCTTCTTCCCAGATTCACGTTGCTATCGCACGGTGGGCTTGTCTGCACGGTTCTTTGTCGCACGGTGGCCAACACTCTCGAACGCTGGGAGTCGTCTTCCACTGGTAAGTTTTTGTATCTCGTTACAAAATACGATGCCTCCGAAGATCTTCGTTCTATGGTTTAAGAAATTGGTCCACCTGGTTTTGTTCTTTTCTTATTCTGATCTGGAGTGGGAAATGGAGGACGTTTGTGGCAAATGAATACCTTCGGTTTGGGTATCTGCACTACATGTGCAATTTCGATCTGTGGAACTAGGGCATAGCTCTTCTCATGTTGTTAGCTCTTTCCAAATTTTTAACTTGTTTGTTTGTTTCTGTGTAGGAATCTTTGGTTGCATTGTTTCCCAGAGCCTCATTTGTTGTCTCCAAACGCTACGAAAGTGCTTATGTTGTTCTGTTTCCCAGGGTATGTATGTTGTTCTGATTGTTTATGATTGTTTGTAATTTCGTGTTTAGATATTCAATATGCAAGTTTGTTCATATATTCAACATGAATTGGAAATGGATTTGGCATGGATTTTTACAATGAGGGTCATCTTTTCATTTCTTGTACATGGACTTATTTCAGATAGGTGAGGCTTTATTAGTTGCTTGGTTTTTTAATTTGTTTTTATTAATTAAATTATTATTGTAATCATACATTTTGTTTTTTTTTGTTATTATCAATTTATTACTATTATTATTATTTGTCTTTATTTTTATAATTATAATAATAAAAATTATTATTATGTCTTATTATTATTATTATTATTATTATTATTATTACATTTTTTTGTCTTTATTATTATTCAAATTTATTATTATTATACATTGTTTGCACTTATTTATTTGTGGTTATTATTTTTCTTGTTATTAAATTAATAATAAAAATTATTTTTATTGTTATTCGTGATTAATTTGAAATTGTTATTATTATTATTTGATAATTTTTTAACTAATACAAACCATTCATAATAAAAGTACCAATAAAATACATATTACTAATCATATTAAGAACCAATGGCATGTTTGTCATTTGCACAATTTTCTCGTTCTGTCTCCTACAACCAAACACATTCTGTCCCTGAGACGAAGACAGTTTTCTCTGTTCTGTCCACCATAACCAAACACCTCACTGTCCCCACTCCCCACTTTCTGTTCCGTTCCATCTCCAAATTTCTGTTCCGTTCCGTCTCCAGCTACCGGAGACAGCAACCAAACGCACTGTAAGATCCAGTGGATCTAGGTCTTTGTATCGTGCCTATATAGGAACAAGAATCTATACATGCACACACAGAGGTTCTTGGGGGGTACAAGATCTAATTCAGTTAAGTAAATCCACTAGAGTGAGACAACTTGCTATCTTATCTGATAACATAGTCTATTAGGTGAACATGATTATGATATTATAAATGTTTTGAATCCAGTTACTTTTACAGAAGCTGTTTCTGGACTCAATACGGATGTGTGGTAGGATGCAATAAATGACAAGATGCAATCCATGAAGTATAGTAAGGTTTGGGAGCTAGTTGATTTATAGCGGAACTGCAAACTCGTCAGTTGTAAATGAAGATTAGACCTAAAGGATTTCAGGATAGAGTTCAGCAGTTTATAGGTTAGCTCAATTGCCTAATGGTTCACTCAGGGAAAAAGGTTAACTTTAATGTTACCATTTCTCTCATATCCTCATAGGACACATTTTGAGTGATTGAGGAAATTATAGCTCATGATGATATAGAGTTACATCAGGTGGCTGTCAAAATTGCTTTCTTGAGTCAAGACCTTTATAAAGAGGTCTATATGGTATAACCTGAAGGATTTTAAGATCCAAATGGAACTGACATGGTTGGCGCATTTTGCAGATCAATATATGGTTTACATCAAACCTTTCGAAAGTAATACCTTACAATTAACGAGGTTATGACCTCTTTCACTTTCATGAAAAATAAAGCTAAAAGATGCTTGTACTATAAGGTCAGGGGGAGCAAAGTTATTTTCATATTACTGCATGTGGATGATATATTGCTTATGTCAAGTTACTTGACCATGTTGTATAAAGATAAGCAACTTTTGGTTAAGAACTTTGACATGAAAGACCTTGGTGTAGCATCTTTTTTTCCTAAGTATTCAGATTCACCAGGACAGATCTTAACACTCATCAGCCCGCTTACAGAGTGCATACATTGAGTATATGTTTCAAAGGTTTAATACAGTTAACAGTACACTTATTGTAGCACCTATCTCTCATAATGAGAGATAATCTTTGGCATAATATTCAAAGAATAAAGTAAAGAGAGAGGTTATAAGGAATGTTTCGTACATTAGTACGATTGATAGCCTGTTGTATGCTTGGCTATATACTGGGCGGGACATTGCATTAAATGTTTGGTCAATATCTGGTTAACCTAGGAGTAGACCATTGGAATGTAGTCTAGCAAGTGTTGAGATAATTAAAGGAAACTAGGGATTATATGTTGACATATAGAAAATTCAACAGACTAAATCTCGTAAGGAATTCAGATTCAGATTTATCTATGTATCCGAGTGATCGAAAGTCCACTTAAGGTTACAGTTTTAAGTTTGTAGATTGCATAATATTGTAGAAGAGTGTCAAGTAAACACGAGTGACTTCCTCAACCATACATGTAGAGTGTATGCTAAAGGGCTGCATCATAGAAGATTTAACTCAGAAACTTAATTTTTGAATTGTCTATGGTTGATTCAGTGGTTAGACCCATTTGGTTGTACTGTGGTATTCTTCTTGTTGTATTGTTAAATAACAACAAAGAAAATCACAGGGTCTTAGCGTTTAAAGGTCAATTATTTGTCCATGAAGGTGTTGATACGAAAATGTGACACTAAGGTTTAAAGCATTTAAAGACTGAGGAAATGTTAGTCGATCCTTTAAGTAAAGGACTTTGCCTACTTGTGTTTGTGACACAAGTATACAATATGGGTGTTTTGACGTCCTTAGACACTGTTAGTTAGGAGATCGTTATGTTTGCTCTATGTACATTTGTACATTTTGATGTATTATGATAGTATGATGGTTCATCGATAAAGATGATCATCATTTATTCTCAGTAATACGTGTTATCATACATTGTCATAATACATATAAAAGTCTTACAATTTGTGTCGATCGTAAGAATTTAAAGGTCATTGGGCATATATACATATTAACCTTGTGCCTATATCATTTAGACGTATACAGCTTTATACGGATATCTATAAAGTTTGACATGACATAGGGGATATAAGTTTTTAATCCCATAAAAGTTCTCTAATGCAGTTTAGCATTCAGTTGGAGAATATAAAAGTTTTTTCTAATGCAATTTAGCATTTGGTGAGAGGAAACAAGTTTTCTATAATGTTGTTTAGCATTCGGTGAGAGAAAATAGGATTTCTCTAATACAGTTTAGCATATGTGGTTTGGCATAAAGTTGGAGAAATTGAGACCTACAAACGAAGATGATATAATTTAGATCATAAAGGTATCATCTTAGTTTGCCACACTCCATTTTTCCATTGAT
Source organism: Erythroxylum citrifolium (assembly GCA_026284465.1). Lineage (NCBI taxonomy): Eukaryota > Viridiplantae > Streptophyta > Magnoliopsida > Malpighiales > Erythroxylaceae > Erythroxylum > Erythroxylum citrifolium. The sequence continues at coordinate 54,463,864 of JANKOE010000006.1, forward strand.
GTTAGTGAGGTATCAAGTATACGTGATTGTATTGGATCTGTGTCGCACATGACATATGTATTTGATACTTTTTGGTATCGAAAGCCTTGTATGATGGAATGAACTTTTGTTATCTTTGGATCAAATGTTATGTTTTAAAACTTAGTCGACTAATTCAGTAGCGTGGCTTAACCAAGTTTTTAAAATGTTTTTAAATTAGAATCAAAACTGTAATTAATGCTTGTCCAAAGGGGAGAATATTGGACAATATTGTCCTTTCTCATAAAGTTGGACAACTATTAATTGCATTTTTCGGTTTTTTAATAACTTATTGGTTAAGTTACGTAATTTTGATCCAGATAAAGATAATAAAGTGGCCCGATAAATGATCTAAATCAATAGGTTGAAGTCCATGTGAAAAATAAATCCCGAATCAATGCGGACCGGACCTATATTGAGCTTGTGAAGGGTTAAGAGAGCTTACGTTTTGAGAAAACTATAGACCTTACCCACATCTCAAAGAGCAGTTCCCGTGAAGGCGGTGGTGGATTTGTGTTCTTTTCGACTTCGGAAAGCTCGTTTGAAGTTATGGAGACTGAAATCAGGTATTTTCTCCATTTCTTCAGTTCTTGCCCTTTCACGTTCGATCTGGGATACATAACTAAGGTACCGTTACGTATTACATCTGTTTCTCTATAATAGAATTATTCGTGTGACAAACAAAAAGACTAACTTTTAATATCCTTTGACTGACCGATAGTTTTTTTTAATTAATTGAATTGTTTGCTCATTTAATACAACATTTTTGTTGTAACCCTTTCATTTATGTTTGCTAATTTGCTACAGATTGGTTTAATTTTTTTGTAAACAACATTAACTCTTTTTGATATATTAAAACAATGTATTGTGGCATATCTCTGCTATAGTCAAGAGGTAAAAATAAGTTGATGAGATTATTCGTATATGTGAAAGTTTTCCCTTGTATTTAATTTCCACTGACCTTAGCATATTGCTGTGCTTTAGGATCCAAATTCTTATAGTTAAAAGAAATTACTTTCTTCCTTCTCCTACCTATAGAAAACCTTTACAGAGCTAGCTTGCGTCACTAACTCAAAATCCCGACAAAAGATGGATCCCATAACTTGGAAACTATTGTACATGATCCCATTCGAAGTGAATTACTGACCTATTCTAGGATGGAATGGAAGAACTAATCCGTACTCACAATATGCATTAAGGTTTAATTAGAACTCATAAATTCTCATACATCTTGGATAGTATAGATGGTAAAGAGTTGACTTTGTCAGTCTCAAACCCAAGTCCTATATGGTTCGAGCGACTAAAAATTATTTTTAGTTCAAAATTTGAGAGTCTAAATTATTTAGCTTGAACTTAAGACTAACTAAGTTTTGAGTACTTTGAAACAAACTTGAAGCAATTAACTCAAACTTGATCATGAATGCACCAAAAAATAACTGTTTATCATTTTACAAAATTACGTCGTTTTATTTTTTTAGATAATATGGGAGGCAAAACGTCACTAACTGCTGATTACAGCGGACACATCCTAGGGGTGGTGGTACCGAAATGATCATTGTCTAAAGTGGTGATTATCCCTGAAGGAGGGGAAGTGAAAACATGGTCACCGAACAGGAGGCTTAAGGCAAAATTTTCCATCCAATCTGCTACATAGTTTCCTTCACGATAAGTGTGTACTAGGTAGATTTCTCAATCTTTGGAGAGAAAAGTTTTGATGTCATTTTACTATATACAAATGATGACATCTTGTATGTGACAGAAGTTAAGGCTTAAAAATTAAACCTAACTCAAAACCTTAAAAAGGGACTCAAATTTTCAAAACTCAAAATTAAAAAATGTTTAAATTCAATCCAAAACTGGATTCGATTTGATTCGGTTGACTTTAGGTTAGGTGAAATTGAACTCGAACCTTTTTACTGTACCTATTGGATATGTGTTCCAATTTGGAAACCAATTGTGACATGCATTTCTGCTAGTAAGTCAACAAATAAAGATACCAAAGCCATTTTTATTAACCAACTAGATGGAGCGTGTTATCAATCTTTAAAAAATGTATTTTTCTTAACGTCCTTAATATTTCTTATTTTTGATAATTAAAAAATTCACAACAGTTTTAAATAGAGCCACTATTTTTTTGGACAAGAATTACACACTTAAGTTAACCAGAGAGATGAAAAGGATGAAACAATGACTTGTCTTACCTTTAACTTCAAGATTGAATTTGAGAACTTGGTCTTTTATGAATAAGCTCATACAAACCTTAGAATGCTTAATTGGCAAGCCTTAAATACTATTTTAGACAGAAAATCATGAAATGTATTTAAAAAACATACTACCACCCTATGAAAACAATAACATGCCTATGTAGGTTGAAAAAACTACCACCTTTAACAGATAACTCACACCTTCACTTCAATATGGGAATATTATGATTGAGTACAACATGTCACAATAAAAACCAATTTAGGACTCCACATATCCCATACCACATCTCTAACAAATAAGTCACATCTTCACCTTAATATGATAATACCATTACTAAACATGAATAATATCATGAAAAATTTCCATACATTTAATACCACTTCTCTATATACAAAATACTGACACTCCTTAAAAATAAATAACACCTTCATGTTAATATGAGAATCAATATTCGAGTATTAAGAATACAATTTTCCAATACAATAAGAATATCGTTACTAAATCCGAAGACTACCATGTCTTAATAAAAATAATATTAGGACTCCATACACTTAATATCACACTTATATACAAAACAATACCACTACCCATAATAGATAAGCCATCCCTTCACCTTAATATGAGACTACCATCATTCAGTATGAAGAATAGTATGTATAACTTTCATATATATTCAATACCACTTTTGCGAAAAAAATAAAACTTATTATAAATAAATAACACCTTTACTATAATATGAGAATCTATATATGACCATCAAAAATACAATCCTTTACAAGAAACTATACTAGGACTTTCTACATCTAGTACAAAATATACAGGTACTTATAACAGACAGTTACACTTTCAATTAAAAATGAGAATATCATCACTAAGTAAAAAGAATATCATGACTTCTACATCTAATATCATACGTATGTATGTAAAAAACCATCACTTATAACAAATAAGTCACACATTCATTTTAATATGAAAATATCATCGTCGAGTACAAAGAATACCATGCCTCAATAAAAACTATACGAGGACTTCATACACCTAATATCATGCCTATATACAGAAAAATTTTACCACCTATAATAGATAAGTCACGTCTTCACCTTGGTATGAGAATGCCATCACTTTAATATTAGAATACCATGCTTTGATACAAATTTCATCAGTTGTGATTACATTTTATACCATATTTATATAAAAAAAATTCCATGACACATGAAGGCTAAGTGACAACTATAAAAATTAGTTGCCCTTTTTTATATCACTCACGGTGCATCCATATTTACTAAATTGTAAATCATAATCCTTTTCTAATAATTGTCCAACACTTGATAGATTCTGGAAAAGAGTATGTAGCACCCTACACTCGCAGGACATGTATCCGACATCTATGGTGATATTCGAGTATGTACCCCGCAAGGGTGGCATGCTAGAACAGTTATTCAGTCAAAATTAATTACTAAATTTTTGTTTCTTTAAAACAATGTACCCATATGCGGAAATCACTAATCAAATTGGGCCCACTTTATTTAAAAACATTTCCATTCACAAGTTACAATTATTACAAACATTAGTATTCAACAGCCACTTGGGCCTATTTCAGATATATAACACTTGCAATCATAATGTCATTTCATTACCAAATCATTCACATACACTTTGTATAATTCTTGCGGAACATAATTCAAAAACAAAATCACTGAAGACATATGTAGGTGAAAACTAATTCCGACCCCTAACTTATGCTTATTTGCAATGGTTGAACTCCAATTGGTCTAATTGGATAACTCTTCTGAACCTGAAAAGCCACGTTGCAATATTTTATGAGTTTTGTGAACTCAATGAGTGAACCATCATTGATGATTTCACCTAGGTTAAATACACAAAATCACATATTTCACATATGTTCATTCAGATCGTGAATAATCCAAATACTCACATTATTATGGCACGTCACATAATCATTACGAATCATAACAGATATATACAAATACAGATGCATACGAGACTCCAAATTCATTATTATTGTTGTGACCGAGTGCCTATCACATACATATACAGATACTAGTCCATTAGGCTCAGTCAGAACATAATCACGGAGCATAGCTCTATGTGTAGAATTAGAAATCACGGAGTAGAGCTCTACGTGCAAGCACTTTCATACTGGCTACTCTGGTCATAACGCCTTTATTTGAGCATGCATTTTATGAAATGCGTCAAATTTAGAATATGCCATGTATATGTCATATATGATGCACAGTCATAATCTTATAGTCATCGGACCTAAATTTGGTATTCAACTTGCGTTGAGAATTCACATAGCATGATGCACAATCAAAATCTCAGAATCTCATAGTCTTCGGACCTAAGTCCGGTATTCAACTTTTATTGAGAATTCACACAGCATTCATAATTTCACAACAATCAGTGTACTTCCAATACATTCCTGAATATTAAACTCCTCAGACAATAAGTCCGAAAATTCAGAAACAATCGCAAACAAATAATAATTGGAAGTTTAAACAAATTCAATCAATCCTAGGAAAATCTAGGTTGACTCACAGTATACTCCAATATGCTATTGCCTAGATAATCTGGCAATGCCTAACTGGCGTCCAATATGCTCCACTATATCATACAAAACATATTTTCATGTATCACACTTTTGAACAAATGTATAAGTATTCATTTATGCATATCTATGTATACAAATTATGCACAATGCATGTTCAATGACAATCCCGAGTATCTTATTGTGATCCTTATCACCATTTCATTTGTTTATCAAACCTCTCATAATTATCATTTGTGCTTAGGGTTTGGACTATAATAAAACAATGTGAAACTAATTTCGTAACCCAATTGATCATTTCATATTTTTTTTAATAACATGCTTTCAGGTTAACTTTGCAAGATCATTATGATAGGGTAATTAACACAATTGGGTAACACTTCCTTCAATAAAATTGTTCTCCAATTTCTTAAGTTCCTAATGATACTAAGATCATACAATTTGATTCAATATTCCAAAAGTTATACTCAATTTACTTTGGACTATTCTTTGAACTATAATTGTACTATGTATTTAACTTCAAGTCAAATTCTGACAGTCTTAGAGATAGAATAAAAACTCAATCTCTTAAGACAATTTGTATCCATAGGTCTCTAGTTCAATTTAAATTAAGAATCATTCTATTTGGATACATACTAATCAAAATATAGTCAAAATATCGAAGTACGTTCAATGAAATAATATCAGTTATCACATTCCAGTACACCTCAATATTTTCATCCTAAATTCAACAATCAATCCATCTCAGATGACTAAAATTTTTGATGAAGATGAAGAACAATGTTTTACGAATCTATTGGTTCAAGAATCAAGTTATTTGGACATTGGGTGAAAAAGTTATAGCAAATTGAATGACAGATGTTTAGAACCAAACTCCCTTTGGTATAACGTTGAAAGTTGCAATCGTGCAAACCACCTGCACCTGCGAAGTCACAGTCGTGCCAAAGCACGATCGCGACTTTGCTGCTTCTTTAGAGAAATCAGCATGATCGTGCTTTCTCTCTTCTTCTTCACCGAATTTCTTTTCTTCTTCTCCTTCCATTTTTCTTTTATTTCCAAACTTACTCATTCCTAATTCATCTATTCTGCATTTCTAACTCCAATACAATCCCTAAATACAAGTCAGAATCAAATATACACTTCAAAAATCACAAATCCGAAACTCCATATATTCTTTCTCTCTCTATTGTGATTTTCATCCTTTCAGCAAATTCATAATTTCACAACGCTCAGTAAACTCAGATTCAATTATAGATACACTTACTACTCATTCATTATCAAATTCAATTCATTGAAATAACCAATTTCCTACTCCTTTTTCAGCTCAACAATAACCAACAAAACAAAATTCAAAATTCAATCATAATCATTTAAACACCGTATATCACTATTCATGCAAATTCCATTTTATTGCACTTTCTTTCTATCTTTTATTCAATACAATCACTTCTCTAACTCATCTCAATATCATAACCTCACCAAATTCATTTTCCTTATCTTTACACTCATTTCAGATCATCTCAAAACCATTCACAAATATTCCCTTATATCAAAAGTGAATAGGAACAAAGAATAAATGTTCATCGAGTTTTCACAACCTTCTTTATCATTTTTAGTTGACTCCAGTTATTAAAACTAATTCAGTACAATTCAAGCATCATCCAAAACACCATTTACGATACCCAAAAACCTAAAATATCACTTACTTGTTTCAACAAAACCTCTAACAGCAACCTTCGGTGGAAGCAGTAACCAATCCCTAGTAGTGAGATTTTGGTGGGTAAACAGAGAACAAAGAACAGGAAAGCAACAAGCTACAGTGTTCTTCTTCTAACTCAAAACATAACCTACACGTCCACTTTACATGTATTACATTTTTCATCCAAATAAATCTACCACATGTCACCATGCAAGTAAGCCATATGTCAATATTTAATCAATCCACGTGTCACACTAGAATTGGTTCAAATTTCAATATTTTCCTAAATTTCACCAAAAATTCTGAAATACCCTAAATAGACCAAAATTGCCAAATCACATTTTAATAAAAACTCAATTATACCCGAAAAATGTCATGAGTGCATGTTCAATCATATTAATGTGCAAAAATCAATATTATCATGTATGCATATGCCATATTTTGCATAAGCATGAATTGTATCGTCTAATTTCTCAGTAATTTCTCATGTTCACTATTCAAGCCTTATCATGGGTAACAAGATGTTACAATTAGGAGCATAGTACATATCATAAATATATAACTTAAAGACTCGTTTTTCAATTTTTATAGAATCTTCTTCCCAAAACTAGAATCTAGTAGTTATTGACAAGCTATATTGAAGAATGAAATGATTCATCTAATTCCGAAAAAAACTTCCTTCCTTCCACTTAAGTGATTGTTGCAACACGAGTATAACAACCACTGACAATTATCACTATTACTGGTTTCATGAGCTGCCATAAACAAGGTCTCTAGGTTATTATTCTCAATGACTTTAGCTCAATTATCTTTATGCTCTTGTTTTTGACCATGACATTCTCTATTATAGTGACCATATTTTTGACAATTTGACACTGAATATCTTACTTACACTCAGATTGGTAGTGACCTAAATTTTTGCACTTGTAAAATTGAATATTTAATTTATCCTGAGAAGATTCATCTTTGTCTTGCTCCATCAACTAGTATTGCTTTTTCAAACCTTGTAGTCTTGTTTGTTTAACTATGTATACTCCTCCATACGTTTTAAGCATAATATTCCAATCCTCCCTTGTTGTTTGAGTATGGAATATTTTTTCAAGAATTGGCAACTCAATAGATTGACAAATTAAAAACAAGGTTTTTTTATTTAATGAACGATCACGAACCAATTGTTATGATTCTTCGAGCATCAGTTTTCCTTTTTCTACTAAGTCTTTCTCCAAAATTTCACTATACATTTTGCTTCTCAAATATAACTTCATCAAATGTTCTCACATCGCAAAATTGTTTTTGCCTTCAAACTTGAAAATTGATAATTGCATTGATTGGACTTATTAAACTTCAGTTTGTTGAACGTGAAGCCGTCTTGATCTATTTGAGCATTTTAACCAAGCTCTGATACCAAATGTTGGCAATTATAAGTGCCTAACAATAAACTTGTTAATAAAATTCACACTCAAAATTTTATTAATACTTCACATTACACAACTCGTTGAAGTTAGGCATCTTACAAAGCTTTCACACCTTTTTTCACTCATTTTTCTTTTGATTTTTTTACAAAATCCATATAATGGCCATATTTATAGAAACAAGGTCGATTATTACTGACTATAGTTGCTAGCTTCAATGACCTGTCTAAAGGAATTCAAATATAATACTTTACAACTTATAATCTATAAACATGTATAAAACCAAGTTTAATTTCTAACATATATAATAGCTTTAAAGTTGAAAAGAAAAGGACAACAAGGAAATCTTTGCAAACGAGAATGCAGTTTAAACTATCAAGAGGCATTGGTTTAGGCACAACATACTATCGTTATTTTAGCATTACATGTTAGATTATTAATGTCTCATATAATAAATGTTTATAACGTTTAATACCGACATGATGGGTGTGATAGTTAAAAGGTGGTTTTCTCAAAAACCACTTATAAACGTCACCTCTTTTGGTCCTATTCTTGCCTATTAAGTTCCTTCTGTCAATAACCATCAAATAAGAGACAAAAGTGAGAAAACAAGGAAAAGAATAGAAACATAGAAGAGAGTCTGAATAGTCTAATTTTCGTACCGACATCAAACAACTTTATGGATCAAGGTACAACTACTTTATGCGTGAGAATTACATATGTTTAAGATTCTGCATAATCGTATAATGAAGTGAAAGTTTACATGTGGTATTAGAGCATCTGGTTGTGAACAATATGATTCTCCATTATGTTTTTGGGTTCTGAAAATCTTCATGCTTTTCTATTTGGAAAAATTTACAACGAATTTTTCAAGTACATCAGAAATGTCTGTGTTTTTTCTTGGTGGTGTCACACCATCTAGGATGATGCGTAACTAACGTAACTAACGATAGACGTGTGTTCACTGTCTATGCTCATTGCTGGGAATGTTGCTGCGTCGAGGATGATGTTGAATTCACTGAGTCTAGGACATCATGCTTCGACGATGATCCAGATGCTACTGGTGATGGTGGCATATGTCAATGTTGGTGATGCCAAACTAAATATGTCAAAAAGGGCCTAGTCCACCCGGCCTGGCCCGATTTTGGCCCAGGTTGACAAGGCCACGGGCCGACCATGGTTTGCCCGGCCCAGTCTAACCATTACTTTCAAAATGACGTTGTTTTGGAAGTTTTTCTTAAAAAAATTTAACAACCTGGGCCCGGCCCAGCCCATTGACATCTGTATGCCAGATGCTGTTCGTCGTGATGTTACAACATTCGTGTTGTATGTTTACTGTTTGCTTCCTTCCTTGATGTTGTTGGTTGTTTTTGATAATGATGAACATTTATGTTAGTGTACGTGAAACATTGTTAGTAGTATTAAACAATAAAAGATTAATGAACGTGAACAGTGTAATTAGGCATGCATGAACCATTATGTTAGTATAGGTGAAACACTGTTAATAGTATTAAACAATAAAAGATAAATGAACGTGAACAGTGTAATTATGTATGCATGTTAACTTGTTTTCTAGATTTTGACAGCATCATTATTATCAAGATTAATAATAATTATGTATAGTGTTTTGTATACATGTATGTTAATAATAATGATTGGCAGTATGTTTATGACATGATAATTGAATATTTAATATTTTACGCATTTATCAAATTTGGAACAATATTATTTTAGATTTGTGAATCACAAAAGTGATCAAATCTTTAGGATAATTAGTTCTAAATTGATTAGAATTTTTCAATCACTCACTCATAAAATTGATGTTATAAATGATGTTTATCTATGAGTAGATTAAAATACATTATTATAAGAAATTTATGAATTATCCAAAGGTTAATTAGTTGTTCTTATAATTAATGAATATGATTTTTTTAGAAAATAAAATTTTTATAAAAAATGAAAAAAGTTACATCCGAAAGGTTATCTTACGTGGACAGACCCACTTAACTTACTAGATACACATAAAAAGGCAAAAAATAGTAGCGTTCAATAAAGCTTCGTTTGACGATTAGGGCAAAACTACTTTTGCCTTTCTCGAATCTTCGTTCATTTACTCAATTTGGAAGAGTGGTTGCGATGCTCCGAAGGCGGCGCTTACAGTGGTCGTTGGGGCTCCTCTTTTCTGCTCTGCCCTCGCTAGCTGTTATCCTCAAGTATCTGGTTCCATTCGAGTCCACCTTTAGGGTTTAGACAATTGTTTGGTAATGTAAATGCACTATTAGTTTTACTTATTTATCCAAAGATAATAAATATTTCTAAGTAGTGTATGCCTCTCTACTATGTAGGGGTAAGGCTGTGTACTATCAGACCTCCCCAGACCCCGCCTCAATGCGGGATTTCAGGTTGGGTGCGATGATGTATGCATCATTACCTAATAATGTTAAATATTATTGGCATCATTATGATTATTTTGTGTGTTGATGTATCACCCAAAGGAGAACATTGATTGATCATCTGAATCTTTATAATATGTTAGTTTATGACTCAAAGCATTAATATTAGGAATGTATTTATTGTAGTTTCTATCCCAATGTCTTTACATTCACAAGCTTCATTTGTACCAATATTTAATGGGCTAAATTTTTCTGACTGGAGTGAACAAGTCCAATTTCACCTTAGTGTATTAGATCTTAATTTGGCACTTCAAGATGAGAAGTTGCTGCTATTACTAATACTAGTAGTAATGAAGAAACGGCTCATTATAAAGCTTGGGAAAAATCAAATAGACTGAGCTTGATGTTTATGCGCTTGATGTTTATGCGAATGAGCATAGCAAACAACATCAAGTCAGCTATTCCTAAAACTAAAAGTGCTAAAGAATTTATGAGTTTTGTGGAAGAGCGCTCCCAAACAGCTGATAAATCTCTTGCTAGGACATTAATGGGTACTTTGACCACCATAAAATTTGATGGTTCTCATACTATTCATGAACACATCATTTAAATGACAAATATTGCAGCAAAACTTAAGTCTTTGGGAATGGAAGTGGATGAAAATTTCTCGTACAGTTCATTTTGAACTCTTTACCTTATAAGTATCGTCCGTTCCAAATGAGCTATAATACCATGAAAGACAAATGGAATGTGTATGAATTGCACAGTATGTTGGCTCAGGAGGAAACAAGACTTAAGAATTAAGGAAATCATTCCATTTATTTTGTGAAATATCAAGGAGCTAGTAAGAAAGTACATAAGAAACATGGAAAGAGGAAAGGACCACTGAAGACCAATGACTTCTCCATTAAGATCTAGAAGAAGGCAAACAATAACAAATTTCATTTATGTGGAAAAGCTGGACACTTCCAGAAGGACTGTCCACGACGTAAGGCTTGACTTGAAAAGAAAGGTAAGCTTAAGGCATATGTATGTTTTGAATCAAATTTAACTGAAGTTTCACATAATACTTGGTGGATTGATTCTGGATGTACAACTCATGTTCCTAATACTATGTAGGGATTCCTTACGATCCAAACCACAAACCCAAATGAGAAGTATGTTTTCATGAGGAATAGAGTAAAGGTTCTAATGGAAGCAGACGAGACTTACCGTTTAATCTTGAATACTAGACATCATTTAGATTTATTTGAAACTCTTTTATGTACCTAGTATTTCTAGGAATTTGATTTCTTTATCTAAACTTGATGTTACTGGATACTCTTTTAAGTTTGGTAACGGATGTTTCAGTTTGTTTAAGCATGCTAGTATGATTGGATCTGGTATACTTTGTGATGGTCTATATAAATTGAATCTTGATAATTTATATGCTAAAACCCTTATGACCTTACTTAAAGTTGGAATTAAACGTAGTTTTGTGAATGACTGTTCTGCTTACTTGTGGCATAAACGTTTGAGTCATATTTCCAAGGAAAGAATGGAAAGATTAGTAAAGAATGGAATTCTTCTATATTTGGATTTTAGGGATCTCAATATTTGTGTAGATTGTATTAAGGGAAAGTAAACAAAACACACAAAGAAAGCTTCCACGAGAAGCACTCAACTTCCTGAAATTGTACACATCGATATATGTGGACCTTTTGATGTTAATTCTTTCGATAAAGAAAAATACTTTATCACCTTTATTGATGATTATTCATGTTACGGATATATCTATTTATTGCAAGAGAAATTTCAAGCAGGGAATGCTTTAGAAATTTATATAACTAAAGTTGAAAGGCAACTAGACAGAAAAGTGAAAATCGTTAGGTCTGATAGAGGTGGTGAGTATTACGGAAGATATGATGAAACTGGACGACACTCAGGTCCATTTGCTAAATTCCTAGAAAAGCATAACATATGTGCTCAATACACAATGTCGGATACACCACAACAAAATGGTGTATCATGAAGGTGTAATCGAACCTTAATGGACATGGTTAGAAGTATGTTAAATAATGCATCTTTACCTTTATCATTATGGATGTACGCCTTAAAAACTGCCATATATTTGTTCAATATGGTTCTTAGTAAGGCAGTTTCAAAGACACCTTTTGAATTGTGGACTGGTAGGAAACCTAGCCTCCCTTTCCACCATGGTATGAAATCTCTGAAAGGTCTTTAGCACTTGATTTTTTGTTTTCAGCATAAAAACATATAATATCATTGATAAACGTAACAAAGTACTTGTTACCACCTATGGACCCCACCTTTATAAGACTACAAACGTTAGAGTGCACTAAACTTTAACTTCTTCCTCATCCTTGTAGACTTCTTATGGAAAGACACCTAATGATGTTTTCCAGTCATGTAATGATTATATGGGTTAAGAGAAATCGTAGTCTTTGTAAGGATAAGTGATTTTTCAATAAGCAACTTGATCTCCTTCTCACTAATGTGTCTTAATTTTCGATGCCACAAATCTAGTGTAGTATTTTCTTAAACATGAAATTATCTAGCAAACACCTTCAAGTGTGTCTTGTACAAAGCATAGCACAACTCACAATAAGCAACTGTCAATGCTTCTTTAAATAGCTTCCATTTACAATCACCCAATATATGTCAATATCCCTCTTAATCAAGCACATTCGTATACAACAAATTAAGATGCAAGTATAAAATATGTCGTACACCTCTTAAGGTTAACATAGTCAATTTAAACTCGGATGTCTCTTATGTTGACGATACTAGTGAAGCTTTGATTGCCCATCTTCACACTTCTAAAATCATCATTTCTATAGTTAGTGAAACACTCTCTCCTTGGAATATAATGATAAGATGCCCTTGTATCAACAAATCACTCTAAATATAAGTGACTAATATGGAGACACTCATTGGTTGCATAAATCAATGAATCTTCCTCATTTGTGCTTGATGTCATTGCTACAATTTTGTTGTTGTATCTATCCTTTTGGTTGTCTTGCTTTTTCTAGTATCTCTTCCACTTCTAGCAGAATTTCTTTATTTGACCAAGTTTGGAGCAGTATTGACACATTTTAGTCTCCTTGCCATCTCTTGACTGCTACTTGCCTTGCCTTTTCGAATATTTTATCTTGCTTCTTTCTCTATTTTCGACCATAAGAGCCTGTATGTTGTCAACACCGGTCTTTTTCCTCTTAATATCTCAATTAAACATGCTCTTTTTGATTATGTATAAAGAAAGCATACCATTCATAATGAATTTGCTAATACAAGAACAATACTTATAATTCATCATCATGGATAATCTTCATAGTGGTTAATTTATTGATGATGTCATGAAAATTGTTGGGAAGCTCCAATACTAATTTATCTGACTTCTTTAGGCTTACAAGCCTTTTAATCAAGGCGGTCTTATTGTGAGTAGTTTTCCTCTCATAAAGACCCTTCAACTTCTTCCACAGCTCAAAAGGATCTATCTATTGGAATACGTGGTTGAATATATTGATATGAATCCACCGTGTAATAATGTCCAAGATCTTTTGCTTCTTTTCTCACTCTGTATCTTTCATCTTCTTCAATTTAGACAAGACATTATCTTTTATACTTCTGTCAATGTCAACTGGATCATGGAGATCTTTGCAATACAAGAGACCGTCTATCATAAGTCTCCAAATTGAGTAGTTGGTTGATGTCAATTTTATCACGTAACTATTGTCATTCTCTATACTTGAGGTTTTGATACCACTTATTGGGCTCTAATATCACTTGTCGGGGCTCCAAACAGTAATGCTTACAAGATCTCTGAGATCACCCAACCAAGAACAAGCTACTCATGTAAGATTTTAATGTGAAAAAAAATCCTCCAAAATAAAGGTAAAACTACTGGAAAAATTGAAAAAAAATCCACTAAATATCAAAATAGCAAGATACAATTGATGAACATTTTGAACTAATTACTCCCTCGGAAGATAACTACAACATGTCTCTCTTTTAAGCTCTCTCACTTTTTAAGCTCTCAAAATACCAAGGTTCTCACAAAACATTTATGCTAACAACCTCTAGAATTATATATACATCTATATATAAATAAATGTTTTGTGAGAACCTTAGTACACACACATGTACTAATACTACTCTTAAACAAATTCTAAAAATCAAAACTATAATATTATTAGATCTAAGGAAAGGCAACGCACTTTCTGCCTATAATCAGAAGCCATATGACAATAAACAATCTGACTCTGGAGAACCTGGCACTTGTTAGCTAAAGCCTAAAATGAAGCTTCAATTTATGGTTCAGACATAGTTCGTATTATGAACTTTTGTTGGATTATTGAAAAGGGTGTGGAACCCATCTCAAC
>JANKOE010000006.1:54480514-54490517 GCA_026284465.1 Erythroxylum citrifolium
CTATTTTCGGATTCTTCTCTCTTTTCTCTAAGATGGACGAGCTTCCCTTCTTTTCTCTAGCAAATTCGAGAGACTTCCATAGCAAGACTAGATTCTCACTTAAAACATAAGCCAAAACGACAAAGCTTCATGCCTTTCCCCTCATTTTCGTAAGTCTCCCTATAGCCTTAAGAAAATTGATTTGTTTTAAACCCTTACTCCAACATACACGACACACACCCATCTAACTTCTTTTATTTTAATCCCTTCCTTCTCATTTAAGAAAAATTCCTATTCTAACTTAGCTTAGTGGGCCTCCTCCCCTCATTTGTGGGCCTTCTCATTACAACTTTAGTACAAGTTATCCTATTAGCAAACCTAATAAAACCTAAGCCCAAATGACAACTTTCCTCATTCCCTTTCAATTCATAAGTTTTCTCTTTTATTTCACTAACTAACTCAAAACCTAAGCTACCAATTTTGGGCCCTCATTAAAGCCTTAAGTCATGCTTGGTTAGCTACTAATGAACTTAAGTATGAAGCCCACTTAAACCTAAGACACTTACAAGCCCAAGGTTACCTAATTCCATCTTTCATTTAATTGCTAGTTGATGGACCTTGGCCCAAACTTCCCTTACTCTTCATTTAAATGCTATATAAAAGACCATTAAAAGGGCTAAAAGCCCAAGCTACCATTCTTCTTTATTTACATAACATGTAAAAAGGGTAATTCTAACAATTTAGCAAAAATTCCAATTTAGACTTCTAAATTCCATCAATTAATCTAATCCCTCATTTAATCTCAATCCTAAATTCATAGGACCCTCAATTCACGTAATCCTTATTAATACTAATAATGCATCTCAAATAATAATCTAATTTCACCAAATCCTTTCATGTAATAATCATAACCTACACAATAAATCTTCAATTTATTCCAACCATAATTTAAAATCATCAAATTAAGTCTCAAAATAATTTACACATGCTTCAGATAATTTAATTAGGCTTATTGCGAATCGGGACCCAACAAAAGTAACCCAGGATTGGATCATTGGAAAGTTGCAAAGAAAGTTTTAAGATATTTGCAAGGGACAAAAGATCACATACTTACTTATAGGACGTTCAATCATTTTGAAGTAATTAGATATTTAGATTCAAAATTTGCTAATTGTGTAGATACTAGAAAATCTACATTTGGCTATGTATATCTTTTAACCGAAGGAGCAATATCATGGAAGAGTGCGAAGCAGACAATAATTGTTGCATCCACCATGGAAGTTGAATTTGTGACATGCTTTGAGGCCATGGTTTAGGCTAAGTGGTTGCGAAACTTTATTTCAGGACTTGGAATAGTCAATAATGTTGCCAAGCCGCTAAAAATTTATTGTGATAATTCCGCAGCAGTTTTCTTTTCTAACAACGACAAGTATTCCAAAGATGCTAAACATATGGAATTAAAATACTTTGCCGTTAAAGAAGAGGTTCAGAAATGTAAAGTGTCAATTGAGCATATTAGCATTAATCTTATGATTGCTAATCCATTGACTAAGGGATTATCGCCCAAAATATTTATGGGGCATATTGACAGTATGAGCATTATTGTTGAGCAGGCATTAATGCATATTATAATGACGTTTATGTTTTAATGTAATTGACATTCTAAGCTCATTATTGAATTTGTTTTTGATTTACTTGGTTTTCCGAATGTGTATCCTGAATTGAATGGAATGATGATATAACATTTTTTGTCTTGAATAGACATTTTTTTTCGATCATATGTTTCCCATTTATTGATCATTTTATGGAGAAGACAAGCTTTGTAGTACATGGATGGGAATATGTTGTTTAAATCACATACAATCGCCATGACTCACATTAGTTCTAATTCTTGATTATGATGAATAATGTATTCAATGCGCATTAAATTTAAATGACTTATGAAGATAACAATGTTATATGAGCTAAGTGGGAGAATGTTAGATTATTAATGTCTATGTAATAAATGTTTATGACGCTTAATACCGACATGATGAGTGTGATAGTTAAAAGGTGATTTTCTCTAAAACTACTTATAAACGTTGCCTCTTTTGGTCCTATTCTTGCCTATTAAGCTGCTTCTGTCAATAATCAAATAAGAGACAAAAGTGAGAAAGCGAGGAAATTAATAGAAACATATAAAAGAATCTAAAGAGTTTGATTTTCGTACTGACATCAAATGAGTTTATGGATTAATGTACGACTACCTTATATGTGAGAATTATATATGTTTAAGATTTTGCATAATTGTATAATGAAGTGAGATTTTACATTACAGAGTATATGTTTAGCAAGAACAAGGAAAAAAGCATTGATAAGTAGAAGTGCTCTTAAGGAAATCGTTAAAGGAAAACAAGCCTATAAAAAATGATAGAAAGAGTTCCGTCGTGACAACTCCTTTAACCTTATTTTATTAAATCCTTTCCTTGTCATAAAAACATTCCATGACGTATAAAGAAACTGTACAGGTACAGTTGCACATTTCACTAGTGCGTTTCTGACCAAGGCAAGTCAACATTCTAATTGCTGTTTGTTGTCCTGAGAGAGATTACTGTTTCAAATGCACCAACCAAAGCCTTCACTTTACTGCTCCTGGTCAGAGCAAGCTTACTCGCAGTCTCCTCAATCACATTATTGAGTAGACTCTGGACCGCTCTCTTTACATACGAATCTTGGTGTTTCAGGACAACTTTCTCACACATAATTTCTTCAACATTAGCTTCACTTTTCTCCAATTCCGTTTGCTTAAGGGTATCCTTTCTGGAATTTATTTCACCAATTTGGCTGTGAAGAGGGACACTTTGTCTAAATTGAAGTTTCCTTGGAGATTTGATCCCGAGCTGGAGCTCAACCACCTTCCCTGCCCTAAAACTTTGCTTTCTTGGAAGTGTGTCGTTTTCCTTTATACTATTTGAGTCACCATTTCGAGGCCTGGTCTTAGGTTCCATTTGAGCATAACCTGATCTGTTTCCAGTTCCAATTTCATGAGTTTTGGAGGAAAAAAGGGCACTACTAGGCTTTGATGATTCCAAAGAATATATGGATAATTGGGGTACAAGAGTTTGGACTTTATCACGTTTCAGGCTTTCGTTATCAACTGATTGAAGCATTCCAGCAGTATGAGTTGTACCTTCAGTGTGACTCAAGAGCTTCTTTGCAGGTTGAGCCAATTGACCGGTTTGATTAACACTTTGTCTACCCTTTGACCTTTTATCCTCGGGCGATGGGGACATTGACGGGGATGAGCATGTTGAATAACAGGAATTTTGAGCTGATTTCATAGTTTTTTCAACAACAGTTGATTCTATCACATCTATACTCTTCTCTGGCAAATTCTCAATTTTGGCACGATCATAGTCGACTCGTCTGACTTTTTCATGATTGTCTAGATGAGAAAGCCCTCTCGGATTCTGTAAATTTTCATTACTTGCTCTAGAATGTCTCTTGATTGAACATTTTGAGGACAAAGAAATTATTGGTTGCATGAAAGACCTGTCAGACAAATTCTTGCTGCGTTTGGAGGTTCTCATTTCTTGTCTTCCTCTGTCTTCATATTTTTCTGTGCTACTCGAAATTGTATGTGATTTCAGAAGAGCCTTCCTCATCTTCTTGTCTTCTCGGATTTCACCATCTCCTTTACTCAAACATTCTTGTACAAGAACAGGTGATGCTTTGGATTGTACATTCAACTTTGAGCTGTCAACATGACCTGAACACATGTCAAAAGCATAGGGAGGCAATGAACGTTGTTTTGATAGGATATCTCTTTTCTTGGTTGATGATGAGACTTTGTTATTGCCGACAAGAAGAATATCAGATTTGTGGCTTCTCAAGCAAAGGGTTGATGTTGAGCAGACTGCCAACTTATTTGGCTGTGCAACAATTGAAGTCTTTCCTGCATCCTGGACTTCATCTGTTGGTCTGCTGGTCCTCTTCCGGACAGGAGTCCTTGTATTTGTATCATCTTTTTTCATTCCATTTTTGCAGTTATCATGGCATGAACCTGTTGAAGGTGAGAGATAACGAGAAACAACCTTTGCCTGGGCATATGGTAGAACCATACATCCAGTAGAATGCCTTCGGATATGACCAGCTTTGGGATTAACATGTTTGACAGTCAATGAAAAAGATTCAACCTCTGGGACTGGTGGGGGGAAATCATTGTTCTGGGACATTAAGATTGGATCAGTTTTTGGAATCACTAATAAAGAACTGCTGTCCATGACCATAATGATTTTCTCATCGGCAACTGCCACTCCAATAACAAAGTTCACAACCTACAACAGGGAATTATACTTAGATAGAGACAGATAGGAGGGAACTAAAGGTGATATAATAATCAGGAAAAGATGACAAAATCAGAAGCAACATAAGAAAAAACTTGTGAAGCAGGGTTCATCAATATTCACTACCAGGAAACACCATTTATCTTCATCTCTGAAACTTTCAGAGGGTTGCCAGCCTTAAACAAACATGAGGGAATCTTTTTCTACAGAGTAGCAAAGATACTCATGCTCAAAAAAAGTATCTCACGTCAGTGTAAAGGAATTCTTGTGAGATTGTTTCCAATGGAAGCTTCAAGTGCTGAACGGACTAAATCAATCTGTACATGTATTGAAGCATATCTAACCTAATGTTCTTATATCTGTTTCCTAACACGTTCTTTTACGCACACTGAGGTTGAGGTTGTATAATAGCTGTTCTGGAACCAGAACCTTAGATCACTGGAGCACTAAAGTAACCAGAAGCAAACACTGCACAGTTAATGTTCATCATAACATCATGGTATAAAAGAAGATCCTTACATATCAATTCACATACAAAAGCACTATGTTGAGAATCAATTTTAACTCAGGCATCTTTATGTGAATGTCCCATCGCATCCCTATCAGTGTCAGCATGAAGCAATTGTTACATTAATGTTCATCAAGGCCGTATATGTACGTGAATAACTATAAACAAGATCCAATTAAACAAGGTCATTGCGCCAGATATCATCACCAGTTCCCATATTCATGGAGCAAAATTGGATCATCCCAGTTCCAAATTCGGTTCAAAATCACCACATTAAGCAAAATGGAAACGAACCCTTTTCTATAATCCTCTAAAGAGATCTCATTGCAGGGTAAAAATAGTAAACAGAACAGGAAGGCGGGGGAAAGAGAGTAAAGATCGTACCTTTTCCTCGGCGGAAGAGAGCAGAAACAAGGACAGGAGACCAGCTCTCTCTCTCTCTGCTTCTCTTTTTGCCAAGGAAATGGTTGCTAACTCGGAGCACTTATCGAGGAATAAGAAATGAAATGGCGCGTTGGTTGCAGTTTGAGCAATTAGCAACCAAAGAAAGAAAACAGAACAAAGTGTTTGGTTTCTATTACAATGATGAAACTAATTTTTATAACTCTATCCGAAGGGAATGCTGACGCAGGAGGTTAAATAATGTGTATTCGGTTATTTGTTGCGTCCCCGGAAACGTGGAAAGATAATTTAATAGTTTACAGTTCATAAAATTTGTAGAAGCGTTTGAGGAGAGCTGTACAAATTAATTGTGCATGTTTAGTATAATAGGTTAAGTTTAAAAATTAAAGAGATTAAGTTTTAAGTTTAAAAATTAAATCCACTCTGTATAAACCTCAAAATTTTAATTTTTAACTGAATTTTAATTATATCCAAGTATCCAACTCATATGAAAGTTTTAGGGAGGTAAGAAGTAATTTATTTTTTCATTATGGTATGTTATTTCCAAACTTTATTCTATTTTAGTGAGAAATAGTACAAAGCCTAAGAAATAGAATTAATATAATAGAATTAATATAATCACCATTAAGATAAATAAAAAGCGCCCCACCAGTCGAGAAAAGCAACCTGGGAGGAAGTTGTACAATAGCTACTTAATTTTGCATTTCTTCCTTCTTGTCAAGTCAATCTCAAGAGTTCAGTTTCACCATTAACGTATTGTGGTTATTGTACCATGTATTGTCTGCTATTATTCAGTTCAAAAGTCAGATTCCTTCATGTTATGTAAAAGAACATGTGACAGTAAAGCACAAATAAATACAAGCAGATTGAGACAGTAAGGTCATAATATTGAAAACTCCGGTAGGGGCATAACTTATTCTCAAGTGAAAAACTATGATGTTTAACAGTATAAACAAGACTTAGAGTAGAAATGCCTCCTCTGAAGGTTGTCCTCATATGTACACAAGCAGAATATAACACTGCACTTTTAAGAGATCCTCAACTGCCACAAACTCTCACAAGCTTATTTATCAGTGTCCTGGTTTTGAGACCAGTAAGCTGGTAATCTGGGAAAGTCAGTCTAATTGTGCCCTTCTTTTTTTGTTGCTAGAATGGCGTAGCAAGTAACTCAGGTTACTATCAGGTAATAACAGTCTGTAAAGTCATGGTAACTCAGGTGATGATTTCTCTCATTAACCAGTCCAGGCTAGGGAAGGCGAAGGACAGGATAAGAAAAGATGGGATGGCAAACAAAATAGTGATAATGATGTAAAGGGCTAATGCAGCACTAGCAGGTATTGCATACAAAACAATCAGAAGAAATATCACGATCAAAGGGAACTTTGCCGTCAAACGAGCAAAGAAAGCCAAGGACTTAAGAAGGGAAAAATGAAGTCTCTCTGTATTCAAGTATCTAATATTAAGGTGTTCTTGATCATGGTGAAATGCCAATTGTTCCTGGGATTGAGCACTAGATCGCCTGTTGATTACTGGGCTAGATTGACCTTCGACAGCTGAACTCATGTGTGAAGAGCAGGCTGAATGCTGATCCCTGCGAAATGAGAATCGTGGCTTTGATCTATCTCCATTCATGCTTTCAACCATCCAGAGTAGGAAATAGTTCTTACGAGGGAACCTGAGACTTCCGTTGTAAACCAGTCTAAAAGATAACAAATTGCACCACGGACAAGAGATGAAGAACGGAAGTTCAATCGGCAGAGTAGGGAGTTTGACCACAGCCCTCTGCAGCCCTAACACACAATTCTTACAGAGGGTGTGGCCACACCATAAGACATGAGGCACATTCTCGACAATATTGAAGGATTCCCAGCATATAGGGCATTCCAATCCCTCGTCTCTGTTGCTGCTTAAAGACGGTTCATCATCGGAGCAGTCTGAAGGAGCCTGACTTTGCTTCGAAAGATCATTCCTCGAGGCAACCTTTCTGTTGATAGCTTTCGAAGCAAAACTCCACATTGGGCACTTCAAAAGTACTCGCTTATCAACACTAGCATGAGATAACAAATGACAACAACGGAGATAATTATTTTCAAAAGAAAGGCATCTGGCAAAAGTAATGAATATCCTAAACACTAAAAAATGCACACAAATTGATCCCTAACCCACAACATCGCTCTTTGGCACCTTTCATGTGTCTAAAAGTTGAAGAAATCTGGCTTTGTAGGGCATTAATCTATGTGTTGAGCGTTAAAACACTACCAACTTTATTTATAATACTCCTCAGGGGAAATGGGTGAGCAAGCATTCATCTCAATTAACCAACTGAAACCAAAGTTCAGGGGAAAGAGAAGAAAAAGATGCAATACTTTCAGAAACAACAATAACACGTGGAATCACAGTAAACAAGACAGATGAAACTCCAAAAGATATCTAACTTGAAAAGATAAGAAAAGAAAGACATATTCCTCGGACCCTCTGATTCCTTATTAATAGATAGTAGTGTCTGCAAAATTTCCAAAGCCCTAACTATTCGCACACCCAATGATTAAAATATGAGCGAAATCCACACATATAGATTCTGGAACTATGCGATTGTGTCTTTTTTTTCTTTCCATTTTTCCCTTTTCTGGTTGAAAGATGACAACATTTGAAACCTGAAATCATCTCCGAGCACGAAGAGACAATTATTCAAAAAAAGAAAGGTGCCCAATAAAACATCATTCAATTCCCATTATAAAGAAGAAGAAGAAGCGAAAACATATTACTGAAAGAAGAGAAATCCCATCAAAAGAGCTACTCAAAGCTCCAAAAGTCCCCAAAGAAAAATATTTATACAAAAGAACCAGTTAGCCCAAATAGAAGAAGAAGAGAAAAAACAGAAGGTGAACTTACCACGAGGGAAGGAGGCTGCTACGTCTCTCTCTTACTATTAAAGTCTGAATCTGAACAAACTCTACTTACGATACGTAACTTTGTGCAAGGACACCCAGGCAGAAGGGAACAGTGTGTCTGTCCATTTCGTGTTGCAATGCAACTCTCTTCGACGCCGTTCTGGTCTTCGTTTTGTTTTGTCATCTTTTTACAAAGCTAAAGAAATCTACTTCTATGTTATCAATTTTGTGAAAAAAAATATTTCTAAACCAATCCTTGTTAAAACATTTTGTCATAGTAATTTCTAAACACATGGATAATTAACAGTACTAATTATTCAATTTTAGTAATCCCAAATTGGACTCTATTAGAACCTTTACAAGGTTGTTGGATCGATTCAAGAAGCTTTTCAGGTTACGCATCAACCTACATAAAAAGCCATTTCATTTTATCCCGGGGAGCTTCAAACTTAGAATCCCAAACTGCTTCTGCCACTGGAATGATAATGAAATCCTACCATTGTTATATTTGAGACTTCCCATATCAACAAAGAGGCTGCGTTTTGTTGAATGCATCGCCCTTATTGAAAATATCCAAAAAAGGATTCACTATCGGGTGGATAAATTCCTATCATATATGGAGAAGCTCTAACTTGTTAAAATGATCCTTAACTCCCTCCACATATACTAGAGTTCACATGTTTTTCTCTCTAAGAATGTTATGAAATTAGTTGAGAGACTACTTAAAAACTTTCTATGGAACCACTCAAATAGAACTAGAGGGATTGTTAAAGTTAAATGGGCTAAGATATGTGTTCCTAAAGAAGGAGGTTTAAATATCTCTCCAGTAAAACTAACTAAACTTTTATTCTTAAAAGACTATGGTGGATCTTAGAGAACAAGCAATCGATATGGATTAGGTGGCTTCATTCGTATTTTCTCAAAGGAAGATGCATTTGGGAAATAAACATTAATCCTTCTCATGTTTACTTTCTAAATCAGATGCTCCTTTTAAAGAATTCAGTCAAGGATGATGTCCTCTGTAAAATTGGGAATGGGGAAAAAAAGTCTCCTTCTAGTTTAACAATTGGTGTAGCCATGGTTTCCTCTTTCAACTTCAAGATACTACTAGCAACCTCCTACCCTTGCCTATCTCCACCAAACTTAGCTCCTTCATTAGGGGGAGCTCCTGACACTTTCCTGATAGTCTCAGATGCCTACGACCTCACTACCCCCCAACTCACTCAGCTTTGAATTTTTTCTTGGAAAAAGTTGCCTATTCATCAACTGCCAAGTGAGCTCACTATCAACTTGATTAGACTAAAGACTCCTGAGGTCACTTGGCACACAATTGTCTAGCATAAAGCCCTCCCCCCAAGTTTCCTTCCTTCTCTGGCTATCCATAAAGAATAAGCTCATCACTGCTAATTGACTCTCCTACATTGACATCAACAGATCTTGCCCACTCTATTTAGTAAATGATGAATCCAGAAACCATTTCTTCTTTTTATGCTCGACAGTTACCATGATCTGGGAATAAGTGAAGTTTGTATGCTACTGGAATATATCAGATAACTCACTATCTAGCATCATTCACTAGTTGACAACCCACTCATCCTTTCCTAAAACTGAAAGAGTGACTTTTATAATAGATATGGGTCTGACAATACAATCCATTTGGAAGGAAAGAAATTCGAGAAGACTTAAGGCTAAGAGCAAAACAGCGGGAACACTAATTACAGAAGTCATTAATGGATTCAAGGAGCTAATCCTTCCAAACAACCTTACACCAACTGGCAGATTATCTTCACTCTGAATTTTTAACCAATGTATTCAGTTTAATGTTAGGAATTTTAGAACTCCCAAACCCACACCCAAGGATATTTAATAGACAAAAATATCAGAAAATAATAACACAA
>JANKOE010000006.1:54490617-54502503 GCA_026284465.1 Erythroxylum citrifolium
CTTATATAGGTAAAAGCCCTTGCCCATTTGTTGTCCCCAACCAATATGGGACAACAAAGGAGCCAAAAAACTTAACATTTAATATCTAATTGTTGGTAATTCTCGACTGCTGTTTTTGAATGCTATAGGGTATACCCTTGAACATCATTTTACTTTGTAACATTATTATTTATTAATATAATTTTCCCTTAAAAAATAATTATTCAGCATTCTGTTCAGTAGACTAATATATAGTTATATTAAGGGGTATATAATTTATGACTCTCTTTATATTATTTAGTTTATTTTCGTAAATATGACTTTCTTTGATTAAGTTTATATTTCTAGTTTTTACTTTTCTATTAAAAAGAAGCATAACCTTTTGTTATTTATTTTTATATATGGAGTAATTAAATTTACTATACAAGGAGCAATAATTTTATAAAACGGGTTTCTAATATTATAATATAGCGAATGTCTTCGACTATAATAAAAGAGGTTTTATTGTGAATTCACTAACATAATTGTAAGTATCAATTTTAGTAAAGTTATAAAGATTAAGAGCAACATCTTGTTTTACACAATTTAAATTGATTCTTGTATCAAGCAAAGTTATCTTGTCAATTATAAGGTCTTCAACTATTTTAAGGGTAATTTTGGTTAGTATTTTTTGGGAAGTTATTTTTTAGTATAAATAAGAAATCACTTAGTAATTTTTTATTGTTATTTAATTCAAAATTTTCATTAATTTCTTCATCCTAATTTTATTCTTCAAGTTAGATTGTATTTGTTAAAATAAATAGAATTGTTTCACTATCTTCCATTTATTCTTATTTGAAAATTTTTAGTTCTTGTTTATCGTAGTTATCCCTTGATGAAGAGATTTTTTATTTTCTTAGTTTTATCTAATGTATTTATTAGATTATAAGAGGAGGATGAGGCAGCTTGTACATTTTAAAATTAGGGTTTCAAATCATTGTTATAGTTTAATAAATCTATCGTTTGTAGTTGAGAATTTTAGATGTGGATTATAATTGTGAAGAAAAGCACATGATTCTTCAAAAACCAACACTAAAACACTAAAGATCAAAGCTACAGATGATGGGACGAAGCAAAAGAGAAAGAAGAATAACAGAGACATGAAATGGGTGACTCTCGAAAGTTCCAAAGGAAGCTGTCTGAAGTCATAAACTCACCTAAGCCACTTTTGTTCAGACACACGAGAGGCACACTAAGCATAGCCAAAAACGCAGTACCTCATTTGGTTATATATTAAAGCATGGTGGAAGAATTTAAAAGAATAAAAGGAAGAGCTGATACATTAAGTGCATCACGTGAAGACACAATGGTCAAGGCATGCATGGACCTAGTCAAAAGCTTGTGAGAAAGAACAATATTATTTAAGATGGAGTCTTTAATAAAGTCACATTGATAAGGCATGGGTATTTGGACAAAGTCAAAGTCTTATGGTTGTCAACCGAAGGCAGTAGTACATCCACAACAATTATAAATAGCCAAGTCTCAAGCATTCACAAATACGCAGAGAACAATACAGCCACAAGTTTACAAATCAACTGTATACATTCAGTCTTTAGGCTCAGAGAGAAAATTAGAGAGAGTGCTAGAGTACCTATCAAAGAGTACTAGGGAGTTTTGTGAGAAACTCTTGCAAGTGTTTCAGGGAAACACTCAATCTCTTGTATACCTTCTTTCTTGATCCTAATAACATCTAGTGTGTGTGTGATTGGCCTTTGGACATAGATAGCTTTGTGCTATCGAACCAAGTAAATTATGTGCATTGTCTTTACTTTCTTGCAATCTTCCATCTCTGCAAAATCAAATTAAAACAATTGTCATCAGTTCAGAAAGTATTATACATAAATAATACAAAGAATTCTAACAATAACTTCTAAAATAAAATTTTAAAATTTTAATCTTTTGTTGATACATTTGTATGTTTTTCTTATTTTTCTTTTCTTTTCTAGGTTTTGTTTTGCCTATATTTCTTAAAAGATTTTCTTCTTTTTTAAATAGGAGGTTTATTCTTATTCTTGCTAATTTATTTTGGTATTTTTGCTACAATCGTTGCAACTGTTATTATTATAAAAAACACCAAACTATTGACAAAAAGATCCTAATCTTTTTTTAGTTCTAAACATTTCATTCTTCATTTGTTTCTGTTTTATATATTGACACACATTATAACGAAGTAGACATTTAGCTACTTTTTTTTGCGACATTCCAAAAATCGTCGCTAAAAGTGACCATATTACAATGATTTTAAAAATCGTCATTAAAAACTAAGCCTTTAGCGACTAATTATAAAAGCGTCATAGAATGATCAACATTTGGTGACGAATGATAAAAATCATCTCCAAATGGTGAACATTTAGTGACGATTCTTGAAAATCGTCACAAAATGGTCCACATTGGATGACGATTTTATACATTCGTCGCTAAATGAACTTTCGGTGACACTTTTCAGAAATCGTTACCATAATTAGGTAAACATTCGGTGGCCAATTTTTGAAATCGTCACCAAAGGGTTCACAATTGGTGATGATTATGTAAATTCGTCACTAAAAAGACGTTATTACCACCAAAAGTTCGTAGACATTTAACTATGTGTTTTTTGCTATATTTTTCACATTGTCGCTAAAAGTAACCATTTGGTGACGATATGTGAAAGCGTCACCAAAGGATCAACATTTGGTGACAAATTTTTAAAATCGTCACCAAATGGTCCACATTCAGTGACGATTTCTAAAAATCTTCACCAAATGGTCCACAATAATTTGCAACTAATTTGGTGACCATTTTGCCAAAATCATCACCAAAGGGTTCACATTTTTCAAAATAGTTAAACTAACATTTTTATAATCTTTCATAGTTAAGATATGTTTTATTGGAGATTTGTTTTGAATGTTTACAACGTATTGTTGAAAAACACACACAACATAATTTTAAGTGTTAAACAGTATTATTAATTAATCATTAACAATTACTAACAGTGCAAAAATTAGTTATAAAAATTTTAATAATTGTATCAATATATTAATATGATATATGGAGTAGTACAAACTTTGAATTAGAAGGTTAACAATTCTTACAATCATAGAATAAGAGAAATAACAGTCCATTCTCAATAGTATGCAGCTTGACCCCTAACTAGCAGAGAGGTTGTTTGACAAATTCTTACAAATACAATAATAAATCAACTCTAAAGCTGAGTCTAGTTGATTGCATCGATAAATGACAATGACATAATTATTTTTTTGGATTCCAAATGACATGAGAGCCGGTAAAGGTAAATGAGTCCCCGATGTCTAAATTCCCGAGAAGGATCTTTGCTCATTCGAATGCACCAATTGAAACAGTAATAGTTCTTCCCTTAGGTGTAGGTTTTTCACGCCTTCTTTCAACAACGTTTCCATTATAGCTAAACTTGTAGAGGATACAATGAATGAGTTGCCAGATTTAGAATGGAAGACAAACTCTCTGGATGAACTGCTAGTACGAAACGGTTTACCTAAAACACAATCAGTGTAGAAGTTAGATATTGTCAGATTAGTAAACCATTAAACGAACCGAAATTGGAGTAACATGCATACGTGAATGTCCATACGAAGTCTATGGAATTGACAAATTTTCCAAAACAATTGATTTCCCTAATCCTTTACAGACTATTGTGACATCACTCTCTCCTCCATGGGCATACATGTCATCTTTGGGATTCAAAGAAGCTTAAACTAATATGTAGTATATACCATCAAATGTGAATATGTATAATAGCTTCATAAAAGAAAATGAGATGTACATAATAAAGAAAGTGGCGTTGTTCAGATGATACTAAACACCTTGAAGCAGAAGATCGGCCATAGAAGGCAAACAATCATTAGTGTATGAAGTGGAGATTTTTCTGCATTGTTTATTCCTTTAATAGGGAAAATTTTGCCATATTTCTCCCAACGGAATGAATTAGTACCATTCAGAACTAGTCACCAAGTTGACATTCCTTGATTAATAATGTTAAGAGGTATATTCTGTAAATGTCGATTTAGAATGAAATGATGATATGTTCAACTCCAATTTCGATGATAAGTGAAAGTAGTCTAGTTTAGCACTTATACATCTTCAATGTGCCTAATGATATGAAAGTTACCCTTACTAAAATTTAAGAAATCTATTGTGTAGTTTGTATCATATGCAAAATTTAGAATTTAAAGTAGAATAGATATGACTATGTTCTTGATGTACAGAAATATAGTATTATCTATATTGGGCTATATTACTATTAATGGAAATGAATAAAAGTAAAATGCTCTTGAAGACCTTTCGTTAAATCATTGCGAAGCTTTGATGAGGGAAGCGTTAAAGGTCGTTGGGAAGAAGCCAACCTATATACAAATAACAAAGACAGATAGTAAAACATGTTCAAAACATAACCCATACATCAAATGCATAATTAAAAACTCACAATAAACACCTAAAGGTATAAGTTAAACTTAGCATAACTTTGTTAATGAAAATAAAACAAAACAACAATATCAAATCAGTTAATGATAGTTCTTCAACGGTGATGACCACAATACAAAACCCAAATAGAAGAGAGGAGATAGTGGTTTGCAGGATGGAGGATTTTGAGAAATGTTGATGGCTTGAACAAAAATGGAGTAGCCTTTTATTGTGGTTGTGATTAAAAACCTAATGCAAAATGACGTCGTTTTTCTTGGTTAGGTAAACAATGTCTTTTCTTGTTTACTGTAGTTGTTTATATGTACTATTAATTAATTTGTTACGATATATTGTATTTGGTTGACAAGTGTAAGATGTAGCAACTAATACATGGTTCGTCGTCAAAGCTCACGAGTTCATAAATAATTTTTTATAAATTTACTTTCCTATTCCAACTAAAACATAATTTGAATTAAAATTAAAAATTTCCAATTGAAAACTATTTCCAAATTAATTTGTTGGCCCTTTAAATAAATTACAGCTTTTAGAAAATTATACATTTTAATTATCATAATTTCAAAAATCTAATTTCAGAAAATTATACATTTTAATTATTATAATTTAGAAAAACAAAAATTTTAAAAGACATTATGATATAATTAGAAAACAATTTCTAACAAATTAATTAAAGATTAGTCTTTCCTAAAAATTAAGCAAATGAAGAACAATTGCATATATAAGTGAGAAGATAAATTTTACATTTTGTATGATGTATTAGGAATTCCTCATATATATTAATCAATTAAGAAAATTAAGAAAGTAAAGGGATTGCTTTGATTTTGGGTGATGAAATGCAAATTTGGTACCAAATTGTCTACCATTTGTGACTTACTGTGGTGGTTAGTCGTGGAAATGGTCTTCTGCGACTAAACTTACTTTGCCGCAAAAACCCTAGGGTATTTAAATTAAATGTATCTTTTTATATAAACAATAAGGTTAATGGTAGATTATGGGCTAAAGGGTATATGTTGCCATGTTAGTGATGAATTTGGTAAAAATAAAATGTGGTTTGCATTCCTTATTAATTCAACTAATAACAAAAAGAAGATACAAATTTTTAAAAATTTCCCCATTTTATTTTGTTTATCTACCAAATTAAAATTAAAGATTAGTAATTCTCAAAATGAAGCAAATCAAGAACAATTTCATATATAAGTGTAAAAGACAAAATTTTCATTTTGTTATTTGTAATAGGAATGCCTAATATATATTAATCAATTAAGAAAATTAAGAATGCAAAAAAAATACTTGGGTTTTGCTGATGTTGTGTATAATTGGTAGAGAATTGTCTAATATTGGCGACGATAGTTTTGTCCTTCTAAAAAAGGTGAACCGGTTGTACAATTGGTGATGATTTATCAATTTGGTAGTAAAATGATGTACAATTTGCGACGCTATTTGGTTTTAGTAACAAACATTTAACAATTGGCGACGAAATATAGATTTGTCCCCAAACGTGCTAGACGAGAAAAATTAAACAGACGCTACACAAACTTCATTGTCCTAGCATCTATGTGTGTTTAAACAGACACTAGAACCTTCCTTCTTCCCCCCGCCCCAACTTATCAGTCCCCATCTCCATCTTTTTTTAAAACCGATGTGCATACCTTCATTTTAGCCTATCTTCTCGTCTATCTTCAACATTGTGAACGAATCTTCTCCCTGCCCTTGCTCTCTTGATTTGGTGAGTAGTGTTAACCTTTTTATTTTGTTCTGTCATTGAAGTTGAAAAGAGTATGATGGTTTTGTGTTATGTTTTGAGTTTGTTGTCGATTTGTTTACATTTATCAGTGATGATAATGGTTGAGTTGTGCAGAAGTTGTGTTATTGTTGTTGAAGAAAGGGAAAACAGACGCTTTTTATTGTGTTTTTGAGTTGAAATTTACTTTGCCCATAAGGTGTTTGACAAAAGTCCTGATTGTGTTTTGCTTCTTACTATCTCCATACTCGACTATCATTATCTCTTCCTGTGTCTTGCTTCTCAACTTTCACTCAATCCAAAAATGGCAACATCAACGATGAGCCTTGATTCATCTAGCATTCCTCTTTATTTTGTTCACTTCCACCTTGTCAATGGATACAAACTACAACTTCTTGCAGTGTGTTCCAAAACTTGATGGCATTACCAACTCCGCAAATGCATCTTGTAGCTTAGGCTCAAGGTTGTGCATCAACAAAATTTGCCACTGTTTATATTCCCAAAGGAAGGTTCTCTATAGCTAACAAAGTCGTATTCTAAGGTCCTTGCAAGATCAGTGCCATTGTAGTATATATAGATGGAACTCTTGTGGCTCCATCTAACTATCAGGCCATTGCCACTGTTAGAAATTGGTTAATATTCGAGCATGTTACCTTAATTTATGATGTACTAGTCATTTGAAGTGGTTGAAGATAAATTGGAACCTTAATTGAGTTGTGAAAAATAATATTTAACATATTACAAAGTTGTTAAGAACCTTAAGAGGTTAGAAAGTGTAGTTAAGTGCATCTGTACAATTCATAACCATATTAACTCGAAGAGGGTTATTGATTCAGAATTTTGCACAAGGGTTATTAATCCCTCATTTTTTTTCTTTTTTTATCATTGTTTACTTCTCTTGCTTAAAAACATTTCAATCAGGATCAGGTTGTGTAATGTCTTTTTTAAGGTGTGTTTTATGGGACCTAAACCTATTAAAATAGGATATGTATTGCGATTTTAAAAAGCAAAAGCAGTAAGTTAACTTATATGTGTTCTTCACAGATGAAGCTTAATATCGTTAATATCGACAAGCCTGAGGTTTCAAGCTATGTTAGTTCACTGTTGAAACAAAAGGCAAAGGATCATCGACACAGAATTCATAAATATTACCAGTCTTTCCCTTCCGATGAAGAGTTAAGGAGACATGTTCCGGAACGAGTGACTCAAAAAAATTGGAGTGAAATGTGTGATTATTAAGCCTCTGCGAAGGTTCAGATTTGTTTTATTTCTCTTCATATTTCCTTCCATTAATTTTGTTTATACATTTCATGAATACTTCTCTTAATTTAGGAAAAGTGTGAGAAAGACAAGATGAACAGAGCAAAAATGAAGATTCCTCATAACACCGGCTCCAAATCATTTGTTGTCATCTGACAAGAATTTGTAAGTGTAAATTTTTAAAACTTATTATTCTATTTCTTAATACAATAAATTCTATTATCTTCTAATTTTTAAAAGTCATATAATAGAGCCAAACGCAACTCCAATGACAAGAGTGTGATAGGACCACACTGTACAAGCTAACATACTACAAGGAAGGTGATGGTTGGACGCCTGAATAGGCTCAAAGTAATTATGTATGTACAAAAAATTAATATTACAGCTTATTTTTTATGTAATACTAAGTAATAATTTTTTACTTAACTCGATTTTGTACTTTAAATTGTAAGACAAGATGCAGGAGTTGTTGTAGACATCATTGTCTTAGGGGAATCAACCCAATGTTGATGACATTTGCAACAATGTCCTTAGTATAAGATTGAGGTATATGAAAGGTCTTGCGTATGACCCTAAGCTTGTTGGTGCATCTTCGTCACAACTAGCATATGTCATGGCGCTTCAAGAGGATAACCAGCTACTGAAAACTAAGTTACAATGTACAAAAGAGAAGTTAGATCGTAATGTAATAGAAGTGAACAAGATTAAAAAGATGGTCAAACAATTACTTAGCTCAAACTATGTCAGTCGTAGTGACGTTGAGGAGTTTTAGTTTGTTTGTAAATTTTGTTCAAATTCTGTAATTAACCTGTACTTATTTTTTTATAAAATGCATTCCATTTTTAATGTTTATTTGATTTCAATTTATTATTATTTAAAAATATGTCACCAACATAAATTATAAAATGTAACTATTTTATATTTCAAATTGTCATAAAAATTGTAATAAATTAAATTAAAAATTTTAACAATTATAATAAAATTTATATTTAAAAATAAATGTTTCTCACTAAAAAGTATTAGCTACCAAAATAAAATCGTTACAAAATGTTATTACCTACATTTACAAGAGCGTCTCTAAAAACATTTACCTGTGTTTGTAGCTAAAACTATTATACTACAAAAACAAAATTGTCAGTAAAAATAATTACCTACGACTACGGTTTTGTAGGTAAAAACCTTTATCTATGAAACATATATGTCGCAAATTCATATTTACGATGTTTTTGGTTCTCGTTGGTTATATGTTTTACCGATGAGTATATTGTGTATCCAAAACCTTACTGCGACGGTTTCAAAAAATATCGCTGATATTGTTTTGCTACCCGGATTCAGCGACAATTAGGGTGACAATTGTTTTTCGTCACACATTATTATTTCACATGATTTTTTAATATTTAGCGATGTTTGAATTCGTCACCAATAAGATTATCTGTTGTAGTGACAATTTTAGATCTTCCTTTTATATATATCTAATTAATTCTTCATATATCAAATTATTATAGACTAAAAGTTCATTTTGAATCTCAACGTTTACAACAAAACATAAAATAGACCCTAAAGTTTCTAAGCGTCCAAATTAGATCCTTATGTTTTCGAAATAGACCTTAAGTGGATGAAAATTTTAACGAGATTAACTCTTGGTTAGATAAAAGTTATGTCAATATTGACGTGACATTATTTTTATTTTTAAATAAAAAGTGAGTCTCATCATCACATGATAAATAGGACCTATTGTTTAAGATATATAAATATAGGTCCATTGTCACATGACAAGTGAGATTTACCATATAAAATGTATAAATAATGGCCCCCACTATCACATAACTTTGGAGCTCATTTTTTATTAATTAAAAAATAATTACCTGACAATGTGGCCCGCTTTTTATTTAAAAAGTATAAAAATAATATCGTGTCAACATTGACATGACATTTAATTTACAAGGAGTTAATCTTGTCAAAATTTTAGTCCATTGAAGATCTGCTCTAAATATTTTGAAAACGTTAGGATTCAAGTTATATCTTATTGTAAACGTTAAGGTTCAAAATGCACTTTTGGCCAATTATTAAGGTATTTAATCATTTTTTAAATTTTGTTTATAATTTTTCCTCCTAATAAAGGAGTTAACCATATTAAAAGCTTCTCCTTCTATAATGATTGAATTAAATCTTCTATTAACATTATTATTTTACTAAATATGTCTTTATACCAATTAAAATATGAAAATATTTTACACCTAATATTTGACAAATAATCAACATTTCTATCTTTTCAATGAAAGAAAATTATTATAAATATGATAATATTGAAATAAATCACTTGTTAATATAGGAATAACGTAAAGTATATAAAATGTACAAGAAGGAGGGTTGAATTGTGTAATCTTTTCAAAATTATTAATCTTTTGAGATTTCTTGAATATCTTTACAACTATCACATGAATACCAAGGATACTTTAATAAAGTTGATAAGTATTGGAATCGCAAGTAATTTTATCTACTCGTCTAACAACAAGAAAACTAAAGTATAAGGGTTAAAGAATGGACGCTGCGATTTTATACTGGTTCACCCCAAACTTTGGGCTACGTCTAGTCCTCAGAGTTTGTCTGAGATTTCACTATACTCTTCAACTTTACAAGTATTCTTTCTGCCCTTCCAGAACCTCTTCAGGTTTCTTTCACAAAGTATTCTTTATGCTATCTTAGCCTCTCCAAGCTTTAGCCTTTTCTTTCTCTCTCTAAGAAAGATAGTTTGAGCTTTACGTTACAGCAGTATGTGCTCTCTTGTTTCGCACTTTGAATACATAATTTTTCTAAGTATTGTACAATCACAATTTTCTCTCTTGTAAAAAGGTTATTTTAGTCTTCGACTAGGACTAGTATTTATAGCTGAAGTCTCCAACTGTCTTCTTGAGAAATTGCTTCTTTAATCTTCTAGAAATCGTTATTTAGTTGAGTCCTGTAATTGACTCTAACTAAATAACTGTCTGACGTTCTAGAGTATCGTCTTTTTTGTATTGTCTAATATTGTGGCTTTGTCTGGTATTGCGCTTCGTCTGCTGTTTCCACTTTGTTTGTTGTTTGCGCTTCGTCTGTCGTTTACGCTTCGTCTGTTATTTGCGCCTTGTCTGTTGTTTACACTTCGTCTATGATTTGCGCTTCATCTATTATTTACGCTTCATCTGTTATTTGCACTTCATCTGTGATGACATGTATCGTTTATTACTGACATATCGTTTGGGATGACTAAGTGTTACATTTTTCTGCACACTTAACAAACTTATCAAAACAGTTCATACATTTCCAAGATTATTATTATTTGATTGTCACCAAAAATAATAGAAGTAAAGTCTTCTTAACTTAACAATCTCCCCCTTTTTAATGATAACAAATAATCATAATTTTAGAAAGTTAAAATGATATTTAGATGAATAGACGAATAATAGTTAGACAAATAACGAGACAAAAACATAAGAAATGCAAATGCATATATGATATACGAAGGTACAAAAGTTTTCTATCTTCTCTTCTTGTTCTTCTCATATTCTTTCTATCTTCTTCTCTTCTCCCCCTATTTGTTATTAATCAAAAAATTCAATGAAGACACTTCATAATTTCAGAAAAGATATGTTGCATGTCAGTGCGGATCATCTTGAGGTCTTGTTTAATAGCAACCCGTAGAAATGTTACTTTCTCATGAAGATCACTCACTAAGTCTCTCAAGTTATCAACTTTAGTATGGATTTCCTCAATTTCTTTTACTAAAGCTTCCTGTATTTCCTTCTGTTTGTGACTAGCTTTCTGTCTAATTCATGAAATGCTTCAAGAACTCCGAATTAATAGTAGGATCTTGTTTCATTTTACTAAATGGATGGAGGTTTTCAACAATAGATGGTTCTGAAGGTAAAATGTATAAATCTATGATTTTGATTGTGGGAGGTCTGAAGATTTGTTTTCCTTCTGGGAGATAAAGATCATCAGATCTAGGTAGTTTAGGAACTGGTTGCCCAAGAAGGTGTAACACTTCTTTAACTAACAGTATGAAACTTAAAGGTTTGAAATGCATGATTAAATGCACAAAGGTCTCTAAGTTGAAATTGATACTTTCAACCATGATAGTTCTGTACTACCCTTTTGTCACTTTTCCAACTACCTTGAAGTTTGCATCTGTGGTGGAAACTCCAAATTGACTTCCCAATGTTTTGAAATGTGATGTGAAACATAGGTAACTCCAGGTTGAACTGCATTGCATGCATTATTTATGTTCTGTATAGCTGCTTGAATCTGCTCTTCTGAAAGATCATCTTCATTTCCTTTAGGAAACATCTTCTTTTTCCCCTTTTCTTCATTTTGCATGAGGTTTGAACATCTTGGTTGTATATCTGGCATAATTTTTATCGATGTTCTGCTTGTAATCGGATAAATTGTATATC
>JANKOE010000006.1:54577349-54592657 GCA_026284465.1 Erythroxylum citrifolium
GAAAATTTCCAATTAGTCCCAATCAATCTCATCCTATGCCAAATTACTATTCTACCCTTCCCGTCGGGGTTGGGATGCTACACATACAGTACGAGGAACATAATTGTACTCCCACTAACCTTCTTATACACACACGACTTATCCAGATTTTGTGAGAAACCAAACTTTTGATTGTCTCATCAAATTGGATATTCCAACTCTTGGATGCTTGCTTCAATCCATAAATGGTTTTCTGAAGCTTGCATACCTTTTCTCCATTCATGGATATGAAACCATCAAGTTGTGTCATATACACATTCTTGGTTAGGTTTCCATTAAGGAAAGCTATCTTCACATCCATTTGCCATATCTCATAATCATAATAAGCGGCAATGGCCAAGAGTATCCTAATGGATTTAAGCATCGCTATTGGGCTAAACGTTTCATCATAGTCAATACCTTGCCTTTGACGATAACCTTTAGCTACCAGCCTAGCTTTATGGGTAACTACATTACCCTCTATGTCAGTTTTCTTCTTAAAAACTCATTTGTACCCTATAGGTTTTATCCTTTTAGGTGGGTTAACCAATGTCCATACTTGGTTTTCATATATAGAATCCATTTCGAATTTCATAGCTTGAAGCCATCTATCAGATATTGAACTTATAGGTAGTAAGCTCATAATCTTCTATGAGCAATAAATCATTAAGCTCAAATGACTCTAAACTACAAAACTTGTGTAGTTTAGTCACGCGTCTCTCATTTAAATGGCCAAGGCGACGATTCCATAAGTAAAACAATTTCACATTATCTCATTTTATTCTTTTGTTATTATTGTTATTTAGAACCGAATTAGACATATCCAATATGCATATACCATTGCACAATATACCCAAAGCATATAACATTCCATTCAAATAAATTGAACAACCATTATTACTAAAATTTAAATGGAATCCAGCTTTATTAAGACTAGAAATAGACATTACATTTTAGTTAAAGTAGGTATATAAAAACAATTTTCCAATTCTAATACAAGCCCACTAGGGAGCGTTAATACATATGTACCTGCAGCTAATACAGCAACTCTTGCTCCATTGCCCACTCGTAGGTTCGACTCTCCTTTGTTGAGTTGTCTACTATTCCTGAGGCCTTACATTTCAGTATATATGTGTGAGCCATAACTGGTATCTAATACCTATATGTTATTATCAGAAATAATAAGAATATCAATAGCATAAATACTTGAAGTAGATGGGGCATCAGATGCCTTCTTCTACTTCAAGGACTCTAGATAGGCATTACAGTTTCTCTTTTAGTGGCCATCCTTACCACAGTGGAAGTAAGTTCCTTTTGAGGTAGTCTTCTTTGCTTTCTTGACACCTCCTTTAGGCCTTGCAGACTTCTTTTTCTTTTGGCTCTTTTTCTTCTAACTAGAAGAGTCCACCAACATCATAACCTTGTCCTTAAGGACAGATGACTCAACTGCTTTGAGCATGTTGACCAGCTTGGGAATTGTGCTAGATATATTGTTCATACGATAGTTAACCACAAATTGTGAGTAACTATCGGTGAAACCCGTTATAATTAAGTCAATACTTAATTCATGATCCAAAAGAAACCCCAAGGAGGCCAACTACTCGATGTAACCATTCATCATCAATGTGTACTATACTAGAGATGTCCTCTCAACCATCTTGGAGTGGAAGAGCAATCACGAAGTCTCGAACCTTTCGAAATTTGCTTACTCATCAAAAAGCTCCCTAAGATGATAGACTACGGTATCAACATCCATAGCCTTGTGCTGCTTTTGTAGCTCTGGTGACATAGTGATTAGCATAATACAACTAGCCATCTCACTATCATCGAGATGCTTCCTATATGCCCTCCGATCATCATCAAAAGCATCAACAGCAGGGTGATCGAGAAGTGGTTCTTCCAAGACATAGCTAAGCTTCTCGGACTTAAGAACTATTCTCAAGGTCCTGAGCTAGTCAAGGAAGTTTGGTCTAGTCAACTTGCTAGCTTTCATCAATGATCTTAAATTCACACTAGTACTCATAGTGTTGACTCGGACAATAGCAACCTTTCATTAAAGAGGGAAATATTAGAATGCACTTAAATGCATGTCTATATTGACTTTAATAACATGCATTATGGCTCCTATTATTTTTCCTGAATTCATAACGCTCAATATAAATCCGAGAGAACCCATAGAGGAATTCTCCTAATGGGTCGATATCCAATATCCCTAAGAATGACCTTGGGTTTGCCCAACAAGCCACCTTAGTTCAACCTGTAGGTATTGATCATACCAATTGCATCTCCAGTGCTATCAACTGTTGATGTGTGCACACTCATTGGGCTATCAACTCTTGACACGTGTACATCTAATGTACAGTACGCAACTTCGCCTCTGTCCAACAAACCAACGCTTCTAGTTAAAACCAACCCATTAATCCAAAAATCCTATTTCCATGGTTCGAACAAACATATCTGTGTAAAGCGGACTTAGGTTTGCCCAACAACCCTAACTTTAAAAGGACTTTGCTTCTCGCCATATTAAAGGAAGGCATTAGTTTTAATATTCTAAGTGAGGAGTTTGACTAAGGTCTCATCTAACTTAGATGGCCTTATACATATAACTCTTTCTCACACACACACACAAAAATAGATATATATATATATATATATATATATAGTTTCTATAACTATAAGGCATGATATGGACTACTCAATCAAATTGGGCCTAAGCCCATAACCATCCATCATGTAGGCCCACACATTCTCCTAACCATGCATTCTCTAATGCATATATGTAAACTTAGCATTTTGGTTATGACATCTTATGGATCCTAATATGAAAGACCCAATCTAACATTTGGATTTACTATCTTCCTTTTACCAACTTGGCTAAAATTGTTATTGTATGTTATTTCATTTGGAATTAATATCAATCTAATTAAAATGAATTCTTAATCCCAGAAATTAATTCATAATCAATTTATCTTAAAATAAGTATTTCATGTCCAAAATTAAATAACTTAAATTTTGTCACACATGCCAATTTTTTTAGTCTTACTAGAAAATCTATAGCTCTACTAAAATTAATTCAAAACTAATCTCTGTAATTTTCCAAAATTTCCAGAACATCAAATCATCATTCCCAAAATAGTAATTAGTTACATGTTCATATACACAATTAAGTTGTTAAGGAAGAAACTAAAATACATAAAAATGCCCATAAACTCAACTTGTAATATGGAATAATTTAGATTCCTTCTGGTTTAAAATCCCCAAATTAAAGATTTTCTCTAGGAAATGAAATTATAAAGTGTATTCCTATTCACAAAAATCAATAGTATATTTTAAATTAGTTATTAATAATACTTTCTTAATTTATCGTCATTAGGAAATAGAGATATCATAAATAGAAAAGAAAATTTAACTAATAGAATATTAACTCGATATACGTATGAAATTTCAATATATAAATGAAAATCTTATAGCATTGGTATTATCAATGTTGGTAGTTAGATAACATAAAAGAACATAAGATAAACAACTACATAACATAACCTCCGTCGGTTATATTTATTCTCATATGAAAGGAGAATTCAGGGAGTGGAATAAAAAGACATTCATTGCGATAAAAGAAAAAAAAACTCTCTCATTCTTTCTTACGTGAAACACACCATCAAAGTTTAGAGTTTGGGACGTAGATTAAAGGTGACTCTAATAGCTAACCGCAAAACGTGGGTTAACAATTGGAGAATCGATCAACCGCTTCCTCATTAAGGTCAATCCTTATATATAAATCTACATTAGTATCAAAGCCAAATTTTGTGTTTACCATTGATTTGCATATTTTGTTGTGTTCACATGCATGTTTACGTTGAAATTGTTTTTACAGAAATCGGAAATTTTCGTTTCATATTGTTTACGCTTATAAACATCACAAAAAAAAGAAGAGTGCTTTTAAGACCAATGGTTAAAAGCACGGCAAACAAATCCTTGGCATGCACAGTAAATGTATTTAACAAAAGTTGGTTTTACAGAAAACAAAAAGTTTTATTTCTTGTTCTTTAAGCATATACTCCCTCTGATTCATAATAAGTGTCGTTTTAGATACATTTTAATTATTCAAAATAAGTGTTATTCTTGACTTTGAATGCATGTTTATAATTTTACTTCCAAAATTAACCTTTAATTTCTCTCACATCTTAATTACACAGATTACACATATTATATTTTCAAGGCACTTTAACATGTAATTA
Source organism: Erythroxylum citrifolium (assembly GCA_026284465.1). Lineage (NCBI taxonomy): Eukaryota > Viridiplantae > Streptophyta > Magnoliopsida > Malpighiales > Erythroxylaceae > Erythroxylum > Erythroxylum citrifolium. Next base: position 54,581,606 of record JANKOE010000006.1, read on the forward strand.
ATAAGGGTATATCAGACATTTCATTAACTTTCTTAATAAGTGTGCATTCCTCTAAAACGACACTTATTATGAATCGGAGGGAGTACTAATTTTTTAAAAGCAATGGGGGCAAGTAAGACCTAGAGTGACAGAGCTTATCCAGGCAGTTTTTAGACAAGAAAGGTGGGAACAGGATCTTAATCAGACAATACTTGTCCTTATCCCCAAAGAGTGGGTCCTCTTCTTGCGATGGCAACCTCTCCAATCCCTGAGAATGTCCTTTATGCCAAAGTGACGGACCTCCTAAACGAGGATGGAAACTGGAAATGAAATTTTTTCCGGCAATACCTCCCTCCCATAGTTTGCAGGGATATTGCAGCGATAACCATAAATACAGAGGATCCAGCAGCAGATACCATTTGATGGGCTCGTACTATGCATGGGAGATTTACAATGGCTTCAGCCTATGATTTCATCGAAGGACATTTCATGGATAGTTCTGTGAACCTATGGGAATTAATTTGAAAATGGGCGGGGCCCTAGCGGATCCGATCCTTCCTCTGGTTAATGACCAAGAACAAGCTCATGACTAACCAATAAAGAGTAGCGCGTCATATCGCTACAGATAGTAGTTGCCACATCTATGGCCAAGATGAATCCACTCTCCACATCCTTCGGGACTGTCCAATAGTGCGTGCCTTCTGGAGCAAATTTCCCTCGGAGGTGGTCAATACGGATTTTTTTCAATAGGATGCGGAGAGATGGGTACAATCCAATCTCATGAAACACTCTCAGGTGCTGCAAGGGGATTGGGTTACTCTTTTTGGCGTCGCCTGTTGGATGCTTTGGACTTGGCACAATAAAAGTATTTTTGAAGCTGATTTTGTTTGGCCAGATGATGGTATGAGAGCCATGAAGGAGTTTGTGGTTTGGATAGCAAGGGCAAGGGAAGTGGAAAGTTGTGTTTTTTCCACTCAGGAATTACCGGCGGACAGTCTAGTGGGGTGGTCTAAACCGCCGGAGGACTGGGTAAAACTCAACACAGACGAAACGATTAAGCCAGCGTCGACAGGAGCTTCCGCTAGCGATTTACTTCGTGATTGGCACGGACAGTGGTGTGGTGGATTTTTACATCACATTGGAAGAAGCTCGCCTCTCACAGCAGAACTCTAGAGAGTCTACTCGGGCCTCACTCTAGCTTGTTCGTTGGGGTATCGCCGTATCATGCTCAAAGTGGACTTCTTAGAAGTCATTAATCTTCTATCCTCTTCCTCTACTGAAATTGACAGAATTAATTTTTTGTTGATAGGTACCCTCAGATTACTTTAAAAAGTTTGGGAGGTACAACTTCAACACGTGCATCGTGAAGGGAACCAGTGTGCGGATACCCTGGCTGCCCTCGCAGGCCTAGCCAGCCCAGGCATCCATATACTGCAAGAACCTCCATTGTCAGTTCTGCATCTTATTCACTAGGATAAGCAAGGAGCTGTGTATCGAAGAGTCTTGCGATAACTTAGTTTGTTTTTACGTTTCGAGTGTTTTCCTTTGTAATCAAATAATAATAATAATAATAATAATAATAATAATAATAATGTTGATATTAAAAATAAAATGTGTGATGCTCACCTCACGTGTTTTTGGTTCCTTAATTAAATAGGAAGTCCCATCAATTAATTGCATGCTAATCTCCCTGCACTACACCTAATTTGATTCTTAATAAATGACTCTTAGCTCCACGGATAGAGGAAAATGTTTTCAACGACACAATGTATGGGCTTTACCTTTTTAGTTTTCATGCAATTGTTTAATTTTTGGAAGGGTTTAGGCATGCTTTAGCCATATTTCATCTTGATGTTCAGTAACATGGCCTCCCAAGCTCAGCCTTATAAGTAATGTTATAAATTTCGTATTATATCGCCTGACACTATTAATTGAAAAATAATATACATTTTTAAAAATATTTTGCTGAGTTATATTGAAAAATGTTAGATTTTATAACCGGTGCATTAAAATATAAAAATTATCATGATAAATTTATAAATTAAAAAATTGAAGCATTAAGTTAAAAATAATTTGTCTAAATATTTTCAATAAAATGTATTTTAAAATAGTTATTATTTATTGTACCTACAAAATAAAATATTTTTATCTTAATTTTAATAAATACAGTTATTACACAAAATTAATTATAATTATAATAAAAATTAATTTTAAAAATTTTAAAAATTATTTTAAAAAATTATCCTACGTTAATCATCATCTCGTTGTTATTATTATATAAGTACAATTTACACAAAATCAGTTTAGCGATGATTTGGAACCCCGGTGTGCCTGTGTTACGATTCACGAAGTTATTACGTAAATCATTATGTTAGTGTCAAATCATGGGGAATCTTTGATTATCGTCACCTTAATTGCTAAATACACAGATAGAATAGGACAAATTAGGAGCACCACTTGAATAACGTCATGCATTTACGAGATGATGTAGATATTGCAATTAGTTAACCATCTCTTGAATCAAACTCACTTGGTAATTATAGAAATAGACCACCAAACTTACTTATTAAAAAGAGTCGATGGTGAGTTCCACCAGCAAAAAAAAGAAAACTTCATTATTCCCCGTGACATGATTTACTAACAGAAAAGGCAGTACTACCACCAAACCATTTTGAAGTACTTTTTTAAACAGAAAATCACTTGAAATTAAGTTTCCAAGCAAAAAGCCTTGATCTTGTGCGACAACTAAACCAACAGTTTCGACAAGTATAGATATCTTTTGATTAGCCATACTCTTCATTCCTATATGCTGATTGTTATTAACTTAAACATATTAGAGATGATCTTCAAGGAAGAACAATTTATTAATGCGTCTGAATATAAAGGAATAAGTAGAAGTGAAGTTAAAGATTTGACAGGGTGCTGTATCTGAATATTATATATTTGCCTGTTTGGTTTGACAATGAGCTTTCTTTTACCCTTTTCTGATAGCTTCCCCTACCCTATAAAGAAGCAAAGGTATTATCCTTATCCCAAACACTCGAGTGAGGGGCATGGATCTCAATTCTGATTATCAAGTACATGCATGCCGGTCATGGCCTCCTATTTTGGAACGAGTGTTGATCTTCTTCTTCTTTTTTTTTTCAATTGTTTCAATTCCAGAATGTCTAAATTAAATAGCTTTTGTATACTTTTAACTAATTTACTTTGCTGAACAGTTTGGCAGGCAGGGGGCTCGAAACATTTCATTCAACCTTTTCCCTTTTTATCTTGACCTGAAACGAGAAAGCAGCAGGGATTGTGGCTCACTTGACTAGTCAAAGATGGTAACATCAAATCCAAGCAAATTGCAATTAAGTATTGACAATGATTAATATTGATTTCATAATTAGCAGTGTTCCCTTGGCTTGAAGAAGGGGCATTTCAACATTGGACCCGCAACATCCTCAAGAGGCTGAGAACCCCATCATTCTGTCTGCTCTGCTCTTTTCATGAAACGACCAGTTAACCTATGCCACTACTATTATGACGTTCTTCATAATTTAATCGCCCTGAAGAAATTAAAGGGGTTTAGATCAACTGTTAATTATGTATGATCAAGTTCTTAATCTCTGCGCGATGATTACTTAGATTGAGAAACATTGCTAGCTAGACAATGGATTACGTAAACCCCCGTATATCACGATTAACAAGTTTCTAAACCATGCCTTAGCAAGAAACAAGTAGGGTTGGTTCAGATGCATAGGGGAATCTATTACATTTAGGCGGATTACTTCATTCTCCTCTCGAAGAGATCAATTAAACAGTAAAGTTGGTATCCAAGATCACATTAAATCAATTATCAAGCTAAATCACTTGGTGAAATTTGACCTATTCTTTACGCAAGAATTCCCTCTTTTATTATGAAAAAGCAAAAGCCATGCAGAGGCCAACCAATATGAAGGAAAAGGCTCAATTTATCAATAATGAACACTTCAACATTTCAGAGGATCGAGGTGATATTGTTATGAAATATTCTGTTGCTTTACTTGTAATTCAAGCTATAGCAAGTTAGCACAATGATTTTACAATTCGACTGAATACTCTAGGGCTTTTACCGTCGTGGTTTTTAATGGTCAGAAAGTGTAAAAGTGGAAAATGAAAAGAACTTTCTTGCTTTATGCATCGGTTTTTCATTGTGGAAAGCAACGTAAGGAATGAATGAGTTTATGCTTTATTAGTCCTATCAAACTTTTAAGTGGGGTGGTAAAGTTAGGTTATCTGGACCAATATGTATTGACTTGTACTAATGTTACGACTTACAACAATCTCTCAGTGCTTATAAACGAAAATAAAGCATCATGAATCTGAAATTTCACGGCTATTTTAAAGTTTTATCATGTAACAAAATAACCGTGAAGGAAGCGCAAAGCAATAACAGTTTCAAGATTTTGTAAGTTTTGAACGTAAAGAAATTAAACTTGATTCAAATTTAAATTCTACTTTCAATAAACTACATATTATAGGTGTAATCATCATTACATAAAGTGGAGATCAAGTTTTTCAAATTTGTTGCTTTCATCAACGTCCATCATAAACAGTTGTACGCATCCATTGCTTGAAAGCTTATCCTAAATCAGGTTTCTTGAACAGAAAGTTCAATGATTAGCAAGATGATTTAGGAGTAACATCCAGAATGTTCAAGAAATTAGCAAGATGATTTAGGAGTAACATCTCTCGGTGAACATTCATCTTAAACATTCATAAACACTATACATGGCTATTCTCTTTCTAATTAGCACCTTTGTGATCAACTCATTGAGAAAACTTTATTAATGTAATTCCAATCACAACAAGAAGCTAAACTAGAGGTAATAATTAAAAATGTAGCCAATTTGTCAAAAACTGTTGAACATTATTATTTGTCACATTTTCAATTCGTCGTCCGAAATGTTGCCAATTCTTGGTCACAAAAATTTTTGGGTGACATTTCCTAAAATCATATACACTATTCTTTGGCTATGTTTCCCAATATGTAGCCAATTTTTTTTCAACGTTTTTTCCTATCGTAATTCTATATATTTTGCTTCGTTTTTGTAATTTCATAGATATATTCTTTCAACTATGTTTTTATAATGTCATAAATATAGTCTTTTAATTACAAGCGTATGGAGATGTTACCAATACTTTTTTCAACTTTTTGAGTAATTCGTAGTATTGAGCAATTTGCGAAGTTTTCTATGTAATGTCTCATCATATCTATTACTATGAAGTTGTAGAGAAACATTATTAATTAATAATGTCGAGCATTATATAATTAACATTATATAAGTATTATCAAATTGTATTAACAAAAGTAATACAACATTAACGGGTAATTCTTTGTAACTAGTGTAGAAATACGCAAAATAATGAGAATCAAATGATAAATCGTGTGATGAATAAAGAAAGATGCCTCTTAACATATTTTTAACAGTCTAACTATGCCAATATACGTCATTAAATTTCAAATAGAAGAATGCTCCCTTTGGCTATGTGAGAAGAACAATTTGTGTTGAACTTATTGAAAATATACATGTACATATATTTCCAAAGCAATTTTAGTTATATAGTATTCAAATATAAAGTGACATTGACACCAGCATGTGCCCCTATTGCAAATACAAACTTTGGAAAAGAAGAGTAAAACTAAATCTCAATAGTTGAAGCAAGAACATTTTACAATTACAGTTACGAGAGAACATATATTATCTACATCATTCTTACAGTTATAGTTATGAGAAGAACATGTATTATCTACATCATTCTATAAAGAAAATTATAAGCATAACCTACCTATGGTTTTGTCACTATCAAGATCATTATCTGATCAAGGTTTCCACCCTTATCTTTCAATCTTAACTCTACTCACTATTGTAATTTATCATATTTAATAAATGGTATTAATTGCATTACTTGTAAAAGGATAGGACACCCTAAACATTCTTAAACAAATATTCTTAATGATTAATTGCAAGGAATTTAGATTGAAAAAACAATTCAAATTTCTAATTTTGATCAATTTAAGCATTTTTTTCTAATGTGATTTAATCTTTCTTGTCATTTCCAATCAAACTTTTGTATATCAAGTTATCTTAGCATAAACTCCAGCAGTTCACTAAAATGACACACTTAGTCTAAGATTGTGGTTATATCAGTGCTCTTCAAATCAAGATTTAGGTTTCCATAATTTGGATGTCTATTATACCACCAAACAGATTCTCTTACTGAGTGTATGCATGAAAAATCCTTAATAAGGAAAAAGAAAATTTTTAGGTAGGAGCAACTATAATTCTCTTTGCAATTTTCACTGTTACATAATCAAAACCATAAACAGTTAGAGAACAACCATTACAACTAAAAAACAAAGATAAACTGAGATAGTAGATGAAAATAACATAATAAACAAATTGACTAAAGAACAAAAGTAGGACTATTAAAATTGGCCATGATATCATATTTCAGTCGCAGAAGCATTTATAATATCAATGCAATAAAGTTTTTTTAATAGAAACCACACATAGACATCCATAATGAAAATGAAGCAAAGAAAATGAAAATATATACCCATAATAACTCATTGTGCTCTTTCATAATAAGAATTGGATAATGTTTTAAATCTCTTCTGTTAAGCTGCATAAAAATTTCGAATTCAATCTTTAATAAGAAAAAAAGAAGAAGAAGGGCAAGCTACAACCAAGTAATTAAGAAATCATACTATTGATAGGAAAAAGAAGACATAAAACTTTCGAATAAAGATAAAATTTTGTATTCAAATAACAACATTTTCTGTTTGTTGCAAATGTATTTTACAATGAAATATAGTTGTTTAATCTAAATGATCCTTTCTTGGTCATAGAAAAAATCAATTTTAATTGAATTTGTTAGTTAGGCATCACCCAACTAGATATTATAGAATAATCACTATACAAACTAGAAGCAATAGGTGAGTAAGATCAAGAAAGAAAGATGATATGAGAATCCACTTTATGAATGAGATAGGTAATATAATCATAAACGAAGAAAGTCTTACAAATGTCCCAAATAGCAACTTGAAGCTTTTTTCCACCAATAGTGACATGCTTTACTTTAAAGTCCACACTTAAAAGGTGAGAATAGTTAGCATCTACACACATGTCAATGGAACACATTTAAAAAATGACTGGCTGAAAATAAAATAACAAAGACTGCTTTTGCCTATGAAATTTCATATCAAGATTGATTCCAACCTTAAAAGAAAATTAAGATAAAGGAACACATAAAGTATGAGTTTTCATATAACAGAAAGTATATTCATTCATTAGCAAAGCAAATTGGTGCATATGTTCATTCATTTATGAAAAAACACTTTTATTAATTATATATTTGAAATATGAATGAAACCCATTTCACATTGAACAAGGAAAAGCCAAAATACAAAACAACCATGAGAAATCTAGGCATTCATAAAAAAATTTGAAAAGTTTAAAACAATTCACATTATTAAAAAAAATAAACAAGAAGAACGTCTCAATCAAACCAAGCTTACAATTGTTGATCAAAATGGGCAATTAACCAAACATTAGAAAGAAGGAAGAAAAATATGTGAATGCCAAAATGGTGATTGATAGCTCACTGAAGGTAGGAGAGATATCGTCGAAATTGTGAAAAGTAAAAATCAGGATTAGAGTAATCTTATCAACACTAGATTCTCTAATTAGCAACGAATTGAACAAGTAATCAAACTCCTGTTGGCTTAAAGAAGCCTCCATTTTCCTTTTAACTGGTTTGGAAAAATTATGCACCAAGAAACCCAAAAAAAAAACCTCCTAACACCAATAAATAAACACAAAACCAATGTTTATATGTATGTATATATATATATGCACACACAAACATCAAAAGCTTATAATAACGAAAATCAAATGAATGAAAAGAAAAACAATAGAGACAGAGCATAAATAAAGGCTAGTGGCAATGACATAGAATCAAAATGGGCATCAGTTAGTTGACAAAAAAAGATTGAGGATACCTAAGATAAATATGAAAGCAAAAGACAAATGAAAACTACAACCCTAAAACAAATATTTCTACATCTTGTAAGAAAAAGAAAAAAAATAAGTGTAATAGGTTTCTAAGACCTATCATCAATGCATTTAGAAATAGAGAAATAGGCATTCTCACGAGAACGCTTCAATCTTGTAAAGCTCTACTATATTGGGATTAGGACGAAATGGATGAGTCTCAATTGAGGAACAAATAAATGGATTAGGAACAAATAAATGAACAAGGGAAAATAGGGAGACAAAGGATGGGGGAGAGTATTTATGTTCTTGTAATAGGGGAAACAATACCAAATAGAGAGTGTTTTATCTCTTACATATTTCACCTTGTTTGTGAAAGTGTATCTAATAGTTTTTAGCTAAAAAATAGTAGCTCATTTACCAAAATTGTTTTAGCTATAAAAAATAATTCTAAGTTCAAACAAATATAGCTAATAATCTTTGGCTACAAAAAACAAATGTAGCCTATTCACTAAAATTATTTTGGTTATGAAAAATAATTCGTATTTAAAATAAAAGTAGTTAATAGTTTTCAAGGAAGCCCACAAATTTTTTTTAAGGTGCTGCTTCATTACGCTACGATTTAGAAAATTCACAGTGATATAATTACTTTTGGCTACAAATTCTAAAAAGTAAGAAAAAATGTAGCCAATAGACATATTTCTCATAGTGAATTAAGGACAATGTCAAATTTATTTAATTAATCGAATGATCAATTTCCAAGAGTCCTTTTTTTTGGTAATGATTTATCAAGCAATTTTAAAGACACAAAGTCCTATACTAACTTGTAACATTCAAGATTTCACTTTCAAAATATTTTGCAGATGAATCATACCCTAGTTAAGGAGGAAGGGAGACTCCCCCCTTTTAAATAAGTTATATAATGACATACCAAACTAAAGAGTATATTCTACTACATATTTCATTATAAACTTGGAATTTTTGTCTACTTTGATTTATCCACTAACATGATTTTTATTTATTTATTTCATTCTCTACATATCCTAATATCTACACTTTTATTATAACAAATATGAAAGCATAGTTTTTTAAAAATTAAAGTTGAATTAGTTAATAAAAAACATTAGAGTGTATCTACTTAAAAGCTAATATTTTATTTATCAATCACCCACATCTTAACAAAAATTCTCTCATCTAGATAGAACTCGGGTAGTAATATCTAATTACAAGAAGTCTCGAATTGTGTTAGCAGCAGGTTTTTCACTCCACCTCTCTCCTCGACCTCATATATTGTCCTTTGTATACGTGTATGTTGATCTTTTTCAAATATGAAGGTTTAATTGTTCACTCTGGGAGATCAATATAAGGGAGGTTACCAACAAATCCTTTTTGTATTCGTCCCATCATTCAACTTTAAATTCCTTTGGGAGTTATGTTCCTTCTATTTGGACATATGTTCCTTTAGCTTCTTCCCCTTTTCTTATTTGCATAACAGGTTTCAAACTATAGGGGCCTGATCGAGCTCAACTTTGGGTGTCTTGAACCCGATCGAGCCTCCAGTCAGGCCCTAACTAAGGATAACAATGGGTTGGGCCGATCGCGCCCTTAATCAGAAATATGTTTTTTCTTCGTCTCCTAAGGTTATTAGGAACTGATTACTTATTGTCTCTCTTGGCCTAAGTATATTCAATAAAACATAGTTACTCTTAGCTCTTTATATAGGACTAAATTTTAATTATATCATGAAAAAATTAGTGTTGATCTTTTTAAAGATGTCTTATAAATTAATTTTTTAAGAAAGCCATAGTAATTTGAATTTAGATATAGAAGTTTCTATATTTTATTACCAATCAAATATACCTTTTATTTATATTTGTTCAGTAGTTAAATTATAATTTTAAATAATTGTATTTAAATAAAATTTTGGTGATTATCGTTTATTTTAGACTATAATAACTTATTTTTAAAATTGACAACAAATTGATTAAAAACTTAAGAGAAAAGTACAATAAGCCAAAGGCAAAGTCCAAAATAAGAGTTCATAAGGCTATTGTAGAACCTCTACAAAACCAACATAAGTGTAATACAAGGCTTTGACTATTGACAAAAGTATACAAGGCTCTAAACAAGAACACTACTACAAAACCAAGATTAGTTAAGTAATACAGGTTTTGTTAGGCAAGCTCCAGTCCATTAATTTTCCCTAAATTCAGGCAAGCTCTATCTAGCTACCAATTCAGCATTGGAAGCCTAAGAGTTAAGAAAATAAAGGAAGGATTAAGGGACGTTCTATTTAGCTGTCATGTATTTACGTGTATTTGTATGGATTTCATTGGCTTTAGTAACTTCTCTAATACATTTGAAGGAGCTTTAACATAAGGTTTGGATTTTGTATTTAGCAATTTTGAAAAAGCCTTAATTTTCTTGCCTTCCATATGGCATAGATAAAATAAATGAAGGCTAGATTGAAGATGTTTTTAATCTCCTTTACGTTAGAATATGACTCACTACAAGAATAATATACAATCCGCGACGTTTTATTAAAAAACGTCACGAATTGTGAAGACTTTTTGTGACGTTTAAAAAACGTCACAAAAAGCTTAACTTTTTTGCGACGTTTTATCAGAACGTCATAAATTTATAATATTTTTTGCGACGTTTTATCGATAAAACGTCACTAAATAGGAATTGCGTCGTTTTATTAAACAAAACGTCGCATAAGAAGCTTGGCTCTACTTTAATTAAAACATTTTCATTCTCCCGCGCGCGTTTCTTCTCTGCTTTCCTCTCCCCGCTTCTTCCCATCCAAAATTGGTTTCTTCTCTCCGCGTTTTCACTTTGCAGCAAGCAAAACGCAACGCTAGTTCCTAATTCTCAACTGGTTTCTACACACACAACTGTTTCGTCTTCCCCAACCCTGGTTCCTAAAATCCTCGCTATATCAAACCCTAATCCCCTCAAATTTGCAAAACCCTAAATCCCTTTCTATCGAAAGTCAACTATACTAGTTTATTAAGCAAATATCAGAGCTATTCATTATAGCCATGGATCT
>JANKOE010000006.1:54592757-54605574 GCA_026284465.1 Erythroxylum citrifolium
ACGTCGCAGAAGACATTTTGTGACGTTTTTAAAAATGTTTCTAAAAACGTCGCGGAAGACATTCTGTGACGTTTCTACAAACGTCGCGAAAGACTATCTGTGACGTTTTTTAAAAACGTCGTGGATTGTCCACATTTTTTGTGACGTTTCACAAAACGTCGCGAAATGTCAGTATTTTTCGTGACGTTTTACGAAAGACGTCGCGGAAAACTTTTTCTTACACACATTCCGTGACGTCTATTGCGACGTTTTTTTAAACGTCGCAAATTCGATTCTACGACGTTTTTAGACCTTTTGCGACGTTTTTTAAACGACGCAAAAGGCCTCCTTTTCTTGTAGTGACTATTTCAAACTAATCCACCATCTTTAGCTAAGTAACCTTTTTATTGTAGAGTTTAAATAAGACCTAATTTTGGTTCCAAACTGGTAAGGAATAGTGGTAATTAAAGAGAAGGTTCAAAGTCTTAGGTTTCTAGCCACATAACTTGCAACATAAAGTCAGAGGGAGGAATTACATTTGAGTCTATCCATAGTTTTTAGCCTATGTTTAATAACTAACCATAAAGTAAATAAGGCCTTAGGTAAGCTATTATTGAACCATACTAGGTTTTTTAAAGAAAATTTTTGTAAAGGGGCTTAAATAATATGAGATATGATTTTTTTAGTAAAGCTTTTGGAGCTACACTTTTCTAGGTGGTGGTGTACTCAACATTTGTCTTAGGTTTATAAGTAGGTCCTGATGTTACAATAGATGTAAAACCTCTATGCTTACATAATTAATCTTTCATTGAGATGATCTTTTTGACCTTTTCCTACTCTAATATTGTATGCTTAAATATATTGAATATAAGTGTGTGGAGAGGACTTCGGTTATTACAAATATCAAAACAAAATCATATTCCATTTTCTTTTCATAAAAGATAATATTTATTAATTTTAGCTTATGATTGAGAGTCCAAAAAGGTTCTTATTTATCTTTACTTTTTCAAAAGTTGTTACCTTTAAGAAATTGAGTATACGTTTATTTAACCCAAAATGACTTTTGGTATGAGAATAGTTTCCAAACTTTCCCGAAAAGTGGCACTTTGTTTGTGCTTTAATGAAGGTAATGCCAAGTCCCCCTTCCCCTTTAGGCATACAAATTTTAGCCTTTCGACTTATGCTTCAGTAGCATTGTTCACATCCCTTATCCATAGGAAATTTTTTGGAATATCCTCTATAGGTTTAACTAGGTTTTGAGGGATAAGTAAGTGTGAAATCTAGAACATATGGAGATCATTAAACATTGAAATGATTAATTATAATATACTATAAAGGAAAATAATTTGTTATTATAGTTACTTGTTATTATGTGTATAAAATAAAAAGGTTGAAAATCCTTAAATATTAGTCTTTTCGTAGTAATAGGATAGCAATGTATGTAAATTAATGTTCTTAATGCTTGAGGTTTGAAATTGATGAGAGTTGGTGAATCCAACCGAATGATCTAGGTTATACATATAGGTTACTTTTATTCTAATTGACTAAGTGTCATGATAGCTTATTCAAAGTAAATAAGGAGTCCAAGATTGTCTTAATAGATTATATGTTTGCTCCACATATCAGTAATAGATCATTAATAAATAAAAGGTTGAATAATCTCAATTTCTAGCACTTGTAGCTATATTTAAATTTATTGACTTAGTTCAATATTGTGATTTTTGGAAATAGCCTCTCTACTAGTTAGGAGTAAAGTTGTGTACTACTAGACTTCCCCAAACTCCGCGCTTTAGCGAGATTTATACTAAGTGTTGTTGTTGTTGTTGTTGTTGTTCAATATTGTGAGTTATAAGCATTGTCAACACTTCAATGTAGATTGAGAAGAGGTAGGGAGTAAAGGTTCCTTTATCTTAGGCCTTTAGCTCTATTATGATGCATTACTTCAAACACATGGTGATAAGGAGCAAAACCAAAGGCTTCTAAGGATTCAATAAAGAACTTCTAGCTTATAGAATCAAAAGCTTATTGAAAGTCAATTTTCGTAAAACAACTTTTGATTGTTTTCTTCTTAGGGTAGCTCTTGAAAAATTATTGTACCACAAGTACATTGTCATCTATATTTATCACTTATGTGAAGGCACTTTGAGTAGGATTGACAATGCTATTCAAGATTGCTTTCAATATGATATCTATTAATTTAGAAACTATTTTAATAAGATATTACAATAAGAAATATAAAAATAACTTTACGTTGAAAATATAATTTTTAGGAATGAGATAACACAGATTTTGTTCATTTCTCTAAACATTTCTCCTTTTAGAAATAATTTTTAGAATAACCTTTGCTACTTTATTGCCAATCAAATTCCATGATTTCTACTAAAAAGAGCAATAAGCCTATCACAGCTTAGTGCCTTACTAGCATTCATACTAAAAGAGCCTTTTCAATATTAGATTTGGTGAAAGGCTTATTAAGGAGCTCAATCTATTATTGGATAGAGAGGGAGAAATAAAAGATTTGATGATCTACATAGAAGAGGAAGTGTTAGAAGAGTTACCAAGTGTACTCTTGAAATAGTTATATGTCAGGGTTCGCATATCACATACTTCCAAATGGTTAAACCATTTGAATATGTCAAATTTAATATTTTGTTGGCATTTCTTCTAGGTATAATAGCATTGCGGAAGTCGTTGGAGTTTGTTCTCCATTATTGAATTCATTAGTCATAGATTTCTACTTCAAAAGAAAATAGTGAGCCTCTAGAGCTTGAATATATTATGTCAAGTCTATTTTTCCTTTTAACTTTAAGGAATAATCTCCTAGTTTGTAGTAGAGATCATTATGAGAAAAGTGTAAAGCATTCTTCGCTTTAAAAACTATTGTTCTAGTGTTGCTCAAATGTTTGTTGTTAAGATTCTTTAATTCTTCTTTCAAAGTTTGTAGTTTTCTTATACATTTAAAAGCCTTAAACATTTCAAAAAAATTTAAAATTCCTTTTAAGACTATATGCTCAAAACCTTCTAGGTTGGTCAAGTAGTTGTTGAATTTGAAAGGAGTTTTCAAAGAATCCTAGCAGTTTGAAGAAGGATCTTTATTAGGCAATGATCTGAATTGAGAGGATTATCAAAGTGGGCTTTGTTTTTATAAAAGCTAGACATCTAGATGGAGTTCACTAATGCTCTATCAAAGTATTTTTTCCTTGTAATCCGTTTACCATCTTATATATTGCTCCAAGTGTAGAAATGACTATCATAATTTATACATGATAATCTCATATTATTCAAAAATTTGATAAAATCCTCAATAAAATGTTTAAGGTTAATTTTGGTTCCTTCTAACTCTTGGATAAAGAGTATGCTATTAAGATCACCTAACACTAACTAGGGAGTATGGACAGTGGGTTGGAGCTTCTTTAGGTCTTCGCAAAGAGTGATTCTTTGAAAAGCTAGGTTAATATCATGCACAAATGTAATTTTATTACATATAGGGTCATGAAATATGTTGACGATCAAGTGAACATAATGGTCAGCAAGGCTTGTTTGAAGCACTTTCACCATAAAAAATCATATTATTCTTCTACTATAGTGTATATGATGATTAGAGATAGCAATATAATTCTTTCCAAAAAAACCAAGTACCTTTACTTAGGATGTTGGACTTAATTCTAGTCTTCAAAAGCCTTACTAAAAAAAAGAATTTTTCAAAATACAAGTAATCATAGGTATCCTATTGCCTTTAAGGGTGGTTCAAGGCCCTTATTCTAAGATATGATGGTCACGATGAAGAAGATGGCATAAGGGACCCCTTTTCTTAGGTTTTTCAATAAGTTTCTTTTTGGTTGTTAAATCAAAGTCTTCACCTTAGGTTAAGGCTTTTACAACACTTTCTTTCTTATTAGTAGTGCTACTCTTTGGCTATGAACCTCCATATTGTTTAAAATACTAGAGTTAGACTGATGACTTCACAGGTTGAGTCTTGTTTCTTTAAGGGATGAGTTTTTAGTGTTAGTTATTTAAGCACATCCTAAGTAATATGATTCATGACTTCTAACATCTTGAATGTATCAAAGTTCATCTAAGAAGTGTTGGATGCTCATCGAATTATCAACTGGAGTTGCTCCAACCTCTTTATGGGAACCATTGTCACCCTAGTAACCTCATAAGCCTAAAGATTCTTTACAATCAGTGTTATTACTTCATTGCAATAACCAATAACAAACACCTTTCTAACTAGTTTCTATAACTTCTTTTTGAGGTTCAAATGATTAGCATCAATAACTAAATGAGATTCTAGATTCAATCAATTCCTCTATCTTCATTTAGCCTTTTAATCTTGTAAATCTATCAACAACTCAACCTTAAGATATATCTTTGCACAACATATTCTTCTAAGGCCAGTAGTGTTCTTATCTAAGCATAATGATTTTCCTAGAGAATTTGTCAAATAGATCATGTCAATGATCAACTAATATTCTAAAGGATATTGTGAAAGTTGATACAAATTGGAATGTGTTTCATGCTTTGCTTATTAAGGGGCATACCTAATTTCTATCTTGGCAGAAGATAAGGTTTCTTATTGATATACGATGGCCCTAACTCTAAAACCCTCATCATGCTTGTGTCACAACTGAATTTAAATAAGAAGTCCTCTTCACTTAAAAAGGTCCTCTCAAGCCCCTTTTTATCCATCCAAATTTAGTTTGGGTTTGTATTTGAGAAAAATATGGTCTTTTGTCAATAAAGTAACTAATAAGAGTGGTTGCCACCTAATTGTACCTATTTCCAATATCTCAACTAGAGGAGAAATGAAAAAAAAAGTTATATTCTTGAAGTTTAGGGGATGAACCCAGACTTTTCAAAAGGAGAATGATCTTTTACGACTTAGTCCCATGATTTCTTAGGAGCTGATTAATAAAGATCATATCTTTGTAAGAAAAAAAAAGGTCTAGAGGAGCCAATAAAAGTTATAGTAAAAAAAGAAGAGAGCAGGAGAAGAAAAATTGTAGAAGTAGAAAAATCAGGAATAAAAGATGTGAAAGGAACTCGACAAAAGAGAACAGTAGTAGCTGCCTAAGTCGTTACTAAAGGAGCACCAACATCTAAGGAAAGGGAAAATAAGGAGACAAAGGATTGTACAGAGATTAGGAGGATGTTGTATGGTTGAAGATGAAACTTTTAATTGTTAAAGAAGTGGAAGAAAATTAGGGAGAGAGATTAGAAACAAAGAAAAAGCTTTAAATGAGTTGCTGAAATTGAGAAAAAAAAAAGAAAATTTCTTTATAGAAAGGTAAAGGAAAACAAACGCAAAAACTTTAAGAATAAGAGCAAGTTCTATTTCGAAAAAAAAATCAGAAAATAATCCTAAATAGGAAAGGTCCTATCTATAAACATTAATCAACTAAAATTAGTAAAACAAAAATTTGACCAAAAGAGAAAATAAGGAAAGAAAAAAGATAAGTGCATGTAGACAAACTTAGGGAGAATGAAGAAATTCTTTCATCAAATCATAAAATTACACACTCAAAAAATGAAAAAGTGATTTATTTTGATAATTATTAACTTTTATTGTTTAAATCCAATTACAAAGTTTTTTTATATAAAGGCACGTGTTAATTGTGATATTAACCCAGTGACTATTATCCAATTACTTAACGGAATATAACAAAATATGGTAAATTTTACTGGTTATCTCATTCTAGTCATTAATCTATTACTTTCATAACGTGTATTTGGTTCATTGTTTGATGTAATCACCAAGAGGAGAGTTAGAATAAGTATTTCTATTGAGCTCTTTTCTTTTTCAGCAATCTCTGAGATAAACTTATTAAAGGCTTCTTCCTCATCCGAAAGTCTTGTGACGGATCTGGAGTACAAATTGTGGAAGATTAATTGGGATGATCAGATTATATGTCTCTTGTAGTTGAAACTAGATCCTCTGTCCAGTTTTATTCTGTCTTATTCTATCTCATAGAATCTTAACCATTTATTTTGCGAGACCCACGTGGGTCTTACGCGGACTCCACATAAATAAATTGCTGAGATTTATTGGACACAATAAAACACCGTAATATTGTACAAAAGATCAATACTCCTCGTAGTCTTAATCAACCATTTACCTCTACTACTGCACAAGATTACTTACTATATGTCTAACTACAATGATGGATGAGTCATCATACAGATGGTCCAAACTTGAAAGTATAGGCAAAGCTAAAGACTCATCATTTTAATTCTCTCACATGTGTCTCCCAAAGAGCAAGCCCTCACTTTTATTCACCATTATTATTTCTTTTCTTCGGTTTCTGGACAGTAGATTTAAGTAAGTCAATTTTTGGTAGTTCTATACTATAAATACCCACATTTCCTACACATCTCCAACCATTACTTAAAAGTTTCAAACAGCAATTCACAACCTCCACCAACCAACTCCTTCATCGATTGTTTTCTTTACCTTTTGCACCGATCCGACGGTCTGGACCACAATGGTCTCGGAGGTGAACTTATCGAAAAACGTGTGCGTGATTGGTGCAGGACCGTCGGGTCTGGTGGCAGCAAGAGAGCTGAGGAGAGAAGGTCATAGCGTGGTGGTCTTGGAGCAAAAACATGATGTTGGTGGGCAATGGTTGTATGACCCTAATGTGGAGGAAGAAGATCCTTTAGGAAAAAACAAGTTTCTGGAAGTGCATAGTAGTATTTATGAATCTCTTAGGTTGGTGTCTCCAAGAGAGATCATGGGTTACAGTGATTTTCCGTTTTTGGTCAAGAAAGGAAGAGACATGAGGAGGTTTCCTGGTCATAAGGAGCTCTGGTTGTACCTCAAGGACTTCACCGATCACTTTGGTCTAAGAGAGATGATTAGGTTTCATACAAGGGTTGAGTATGTGGGAATGCTGGACTATGAGGAGTTTGGTAATGGATTGAAATGGGTTGTGAAGAGTAAAGAGAAGAAGCATGAAAAGATGGTGGAAGAGGTGTTTGATGCTGTGGTTGTTGCTACTGGTCATTACTCACATCCTAGGTTGCCCGCCATTAAAGGTGTGTGTGAAAAAGAAAATTGCTTTCTGAATGTCAGGTCAAAAGAGATTCTGTCAAAAGTGGTTTTTGACACTGAAAAGGAAAAGAAAGTCTATTCATTAATTTTCTTCACGCTCGTGTCATATCAAGTTACAGTGGAAATAGAAGATTTCACCAATTATGAATACACATTTATAACCATATTACAAGTACTAAATTTTCCTGATTTGTTCGGTGATATTGTTTCATGTATCTACTTAAGGAATGAGTACATGGAAGAGGAAGCAAATGCATAGCCATGTTTACAGAGTTCCAGAGCCATTTCGGGACGAGGTAGTACCAAGGTTTTCAATAGTTAATGTATAGAACCTTCAGTTTTGTTCATTTACTTATATTTTTTGTCTGTCTACATATCTATGCTAACACACTTTAATCTGGAAAACACTTGCTTAGCTTCCCTTTAAATGATATAGCAAATCAGTTATAATTTTCTTTTAATTTCATGCATTCTTTGAAATGGTCGCTTAAAATATACGTTTTCTTAATTAATAATTAATCATCCAACAATGGAGATATATAACCTTAATTATGTGCTTAGGTAAATAAAATATGATCCCTAATGTCTAGTTTTTTTATTAACATGCAACCTGGTTATTGATTCCGCAGGTGGTTGTGATTGTTGGGAACTCAATGAGTGGACAAGATATATCGATGGAGCTGGTGGAAGTGGCAAAGGAAGTCCACCTGAGTACTAAATCCACCGACAATATTAGTGTGGGTTTATCTAAGGTCATTTCAAAACATAACAACTTATATCTTCATGCTCAGGTATTGCCATGGTCATTTCAACATTCAGAAATTGTTACTGTTTGAATCGGTATAGAAGGCTTTATAGAAGAAGAACTAAATTACTAACAATTTCAGCTAGTTCCTTTGGACTATTACCATCATACAAAAGACTTGTGTTTTTCTTCACCTTCAAACTTGGGTCATGGACCACAAAGCATTCCTGACCAATCACCTTCTGTTTTTGTGGCAATGTCCAGATAGATTTCCTTGAAGAAGATGGACGGGTTATTTTCGTGGATGGTTCTTGGGTTGATGCTGACACCATCTTGTACTGCACAGGGTAATTATTATCTGAACCCATTTAGTCAAAGGAAATTGTCTATTCTACCTAAAAGATTTATGGCCAAATGAACCAAGAAACAATGTAGATAAAGTGACAAATACTATTCCCTTTGCTTTGTATCACTCATTTCCAATCCCAAAAAGTTGTTTGATTGGTTTATCATGACTTTTTCACTGTGTAAGGCTTTGGTGGGTCCTCGTACTTCCATTCGAGCTTGAAGAATATAGTAATGATAGTTTCTTTCGTAATTTCAATCGTTTTGCGTTGTAGGTATTCATACACATTCCCATTTCTTGACACCAAAGGAACAGTGGATGTGGATGATGATAGAGTGGGACCATTGTATGAGCACACATTCCCTCCAACTCTTGCTCCTTCCCTTTCTTTTGCAGGCATACCTAGAAAGGTAATTAGAGATATCATATGATTCTCTTCTATTCTACGTCATAAACATATGCCTGTACATACCTCCCATTTTAATTTGTTAGTTTGGTGGATGTTTCAGACATGTTCATAAAATTGACAATTAACTCAAAAATTTTCCATCGTTTTTGACTTGTGTGACTCATTTCTTAATAACATGTGGCCAATTATGCGATGCAGCTTATAGGGTTCCCTTTCTTTGAATCACAAGCAAAATGGATTGCTCAGCTTCTGTCTGGGAAAAGAAGTTTGCCACCAAGAGATGAGATGATGCAGTGGATTAAGGAGTTTTATAAGTCAAGGGATGCTGCTGGCATTCCAAAGCACAATACTCATGATATCGCCAATTTTGAGGTAAATATAAAATTGATAATGTACAATAACTCCTACCATTGGAAAGACTTCAAGTTATCTCCACTGCAATGTTAAGCAAAACTAAAGTCTGAGCACAATGGAATTGAATGCATAAACAAGAACTTGTTTGGAAATATGTGTGCAGTATTGTGACAGATACGGAGACCACGTCGGATTTCCGCACTTGGAAGAGTGGAGAAAGCAGCTGTGCTTGTCGGCTTTAGTGAATGCAGATGCCAACTTGGAGACTTATCGAGATTCTTGGGATGATGATGAGCTGCTTCAGGAGGCTCTTAAGAGTCCACATTTCACTCAACTTGGTGTTCAAGCCTTCCCCATCTAAAATCCTCTCTTTTAATTTGGTCTTATTGGGGCCCGTTGCTTTCTGATTTGTTCTGTTTTTTCTTTTCGAATTTAGTAACATCGATGTCAATTTTTTTTCTACAAGAGGAAAGAAAGAATCTCCATATTGTAAAATGATCAAGGAAACAGAGATTAAAGCATGTTTTCTTGTTTTTTTCTTTTTTTCCCGGTTCATTTTGACAAGCAAGCTGAAATGCGTTTAGCAAAGCAAAACCTCTTTTAAGCATTAGTAAGCCCTTTCTGGCTGATTACCACCCGAAAGAGCTCTAAATGGCTTCCAAAACCTCAAACTATTGCATTCAACATAAATAAGTATAACTTCACCCAAAGCTAACAACGAATTAACTTGGCACTTACATTACGATCAGCTTTAAATGAAATCCTTCCCTTCATTAGTAATTAAACTTTGAAAAATTGAATTGGTTTTCTAACTTTACAGTCATAAGTATGAAGGGCCAAATCAATCACTGTTACAGCGATGTGAATCCTCCCAATCTTGAGTCCAGATCTTCTGTACAATATTACTCTGTCTTATTCTGTCTTATGAAATCTCAGTCATTTATTTTGCGGGACTTACGCAGGTGAGATTTATTGGACACAATAAGACACCATAATATTGAACAGAGGATCTGAACTCCCCAATCTTATGTATCAGCAATAGTGCGTGGAACTTGTTGGAGATGAAAGGATTGAATTAAGGATCCAGTTGGTATTTCTTTTTGAAAATTGTTGATAGTTAAAAGGGATGTGAATATAAATATTTTTGATAACATGTTTAATAGAAACCATATCTAATAATTATCAATTTAGAATGTCAGATACGAGGAAGAATGGAAGGGAGAAAATAGCCTTAATATATTAAAAGCACAGAGTATTATTTGGGAGTATAAAAAGTCTCACCAGTACACTAATTTAGTTCATGCAGGAAGGGGGCCATTGTGGTGAGCTGGACTCTTAGGGTATGTTTGGATGTGAGTGGAGGGATGAAAGGGAATGGAAAGGAATGGCCTAAATGATTCAGGTCATTGTTTGGGAGTCTATTTTAAAATAGAATGGAATGGTAATTGATGGCTTTAAAAGCTATCATTTTCCATCTAAAATCTAATATTTTGTAACCTCCTAAATTGGGAGGTCAGGGATGGAATGACATGGCTTGCCTTCCAAACCCTCTCTTATTTTATTTAAACTTCCAAACAATAGAATGGCCCATTTCATTTCATTTCATTCCATTCCACTCCATTCTATTCCATCTTAAACTCCCAAATATATCCTTAAGTAATACTAGGGTACAATTTAATACTAACCGTGGCCCAACAAATACTTTAAAATATTATTATAATATTTAACAAATATTTTTATATAAATCTATTGAAATCTGAAATATTAATATCATAAAATTTATTTGATCGATTTAAGACAGTAGGATTATTAAAAAAAATTATAAATCAAACAAAAATAAATATTTTATGACAAAAAGCACGTATGATATATTTAAGAAAAAAATATTAAAAATAGTAATATAATTAGATATGACACTATTAAAATTTACCAAATATATGACCATTAATACAAAACTTCGGTGTATTATGATACAAATAAAGAATTTCTTATAAAGAGATGTATGTAGTTCTCATAGGTCTTTTAACATTTTCCTCTTATTGTTAGTCTAAACTTTTAAATATGTATTACTCATATTTTAGGATTTTAGCCTAAGTTTTTTTCCCCTATGTAACTTGATTATGATTATGATTATGATTACAAGTACAATTATGATTATGACTATGATTATGATTATGATTATAATTGTGATTATGATATTTATTATTATTATTTGTATTTATATTATTTTTATTCTTTTTCGTATTATTTAGTTTATTACTTATTTCATATTTTATTTTCTAAGTGTTATTTTTAAATTTATTTATTCACGTGAGTTATTTAAAAACAGTCTCCCTACTAATTAGAAGTAAGGTTACGTACTATTAGACCTTTTTAGACCCCACATATCAGCAAAATTTTTATTAAATTGTTGTTGTCGTCGTCGTAATATTAAATTATTTAAAGTATTATCATAACATTTTAAAATAAGTTTCAAATATAATTGAATGGTTAACTTATATTGAACCAACACTCACATGGAAGCGCCTGAAAAGTATTCATGAGTTACTTAAACCACCTTTACTCACTAAAATAGATGAAGTCAACTATTATTAATGACATTTATTATACTAGTTTAGCAAAAGTAATTGGCCATATTGTCAAGTTGTTTTTAAATTTTTTTCCTTTTAAAATCTTTTAAGTGAAGTTTATTAATAAAACTAAAACATATAAGTACATATTAAATTCTGAAAATTAAAAAAATTACATTAGAAAAGAAGAATATAGCAATTTACATTTTAAAAGTAATAAAATTTAAATTATTGAATAAAAATGGCTAAGACATTGGCAAACAGTGTCTTGATAATTATGCTTAAATACCTCAAAATTCCCCACTCCTCAGTCACTAATCAATCCATAAGCCAAACGCATTAACAAACTCAGCGTGTCAAATGTACAAGACAATGAATTCCTTACTTCATTACCCAATTTAGTGTCAAATAAATTTGATAAATTGGGTGTGCTTCAGATTTCGTAAGTCAAACACAAACATCAAGGCCAATAAGGACAGCTTTGATTAGTCCAAAGATCTTTCCGAATCTATGTCAGACTTGTTGTGGCAAGAACTAGGAAGTGCATTAGGTAGCCTCCGAGTTGCGCATCTGCTCGTGGGAATATAGGAACGAAATGTCAGGAAGTTTGGTTTTAATAAAAGGTGTTACAATGATATATGAACTTCCCAAGACATTCTAGTATGACTAGTGTCTAAAAGAATTAAGACAAGAGGTGAGTGGAGAGGGTAATACTTGTAAATGTGTTTATAGGATTGGTTTGTAATTGGTAAAAGTGCATTCATTCCAGTTGCATGAAGCATAAGATCGTTACAAAGTGCCTTCCTGTAAGATATTTGTCACTTACCAAACTAGAAATTGTTGGGAAAATTGAGTAATTTTTTCCTCTAAAGTAAACAACTAGTGAAGTGAACCGATTCGGTAATACCCAAGAAAGATCATAATAATCTCCTAGACAGTATTACCATTCCATGTAAAGTCCCAGAAAAGAGTGGAGGGGTCACAAACGGTCCCATTTAAAACTCGGCTTCCTTGATAGAAATTACGTGTATAGTGTATTTATCCAACCTAACCCGTGTACACATATGAATAGTAAATACACACAAATAAATTGAACAAAATACTACAAATATACCTGAAAAATAATATTGAATACTATACTACAACTTGAAAGAAACAAGACAATAAATGCGAAATAAAAGAAATAGGAAAGAACGCATCCGAAAAATTTGATAACGGAGTTTGACCAATTGTGCCTACGTCTCCGGAGCACCACTCAAATGGCCCGCTTTTATTTAATATGGGAGAAGAGATACAAATTTGGGATGATTACAATAGGAGGGGAGAGCTCCTTTTTATAACTACCAACCTTTCCCCCCCTCCC
>JANKOE010000006.1:54720174-54732149 GCA_026284465.1 Erythroxylum citrifolium
AGTTAGAACTATTAAATGAGAAATTGTTAGCGATTATTCATGTGTAGAGAAAAGGAGAATTCTTGAATTTGAAATGAGGTAAGAAATGATTTAGCTACAAGATAAGTTATATGTGAAACGTTGGAAGTTAAAAGTTGGAAAATGTATTTGAAACATGTTCATTGAGTATGCAATATGAATAAGGTATTAAATAATGCAAAGAAGGGTAACTCATTCAAGAGAATTGATGAAGTCGAATCTTTAAAGGAGCAAGAGGAAGAAGAACAAATGACAATGTAATTGGGTTTGAAGAATATAAGGAAGTCTTTGTTTAAGAAGCTGATGAAGAAGAGAATGACAAATAGATGATAATGGAGATAAATGTTGAAGAAGATACAAACATCCCTGTTCACAAAGCGGAAGAAGAAGAGGAGACGAAGGTGATTGAGAAAGAAAAAGAACAGTTCACCTTCTTAGAAATCAAGTTGTTGAATTCGATAAATGATTTAGGGAGTTTTATTATTTCCTATTTTATTAATAGTTCGTTACTTAAAAGGGCATTATTGAACTTACGTAGCTTTCTTGATTTGAGTAATTATGTCCTATTAATTATCTCAAAACATGTGGCTTATTTACAAGCTACTAAACTGATGTTGACCAAAATGGGTGGAAGCAAGCCACTCATAATTGATCGCGGCTGAGTTTTGAAGAATACAAAGTCAAGCTAATGATCATAACTTAGCATGTTTGGTAGTTAGATTGAAATTGGTATATAGTTAGATTTATTTTAAATTCTAAAAATAAAATTTTAATGATTTGGAATGGTTTGATTTCTAATTTTCTTATTCTTCTCGAAGCAATTATAAGATAGAGAAGCAAGCTAGGGGGTCAAGTGAATTCGGTTTCAATAACAAACTATTGAAAGAGATGGCACAAGAATGACAACGACAACACCGTGACATCAAAAGGATCTGTAAATACTTCGTTGCTCAAGGCATTTAGATCCTATCTCCAACACCATCACCACCTTAATCACCGTAACAGGTTTCATGCTTTAACCTTTTTCTTTTTCATTTTCTTTTTATTTTTCTTGTCATTTTTAGTTTCCTTTATGTGTTGTTGGTTCTCCTCACATTTAGGACAATGTGTTGTCCAAGTTTGGTGAGGTTTGTATTGTTATTGTCAATTGTTATTGTCATCATGAGTGTGAATATTGCATGTCATATTATTAGTTTTGATTAGGTTGACATGGTGTAAGCATCAGTGTGAATTGTGTGAATGTGTCAATGGCTATAACTTAATGGAAGTATTTTAGCTTCGAACATAGCCATCGAAGTTATAAAGGCATATTAGCTTGTGGAATTTATGTTCTAAGTATCTTTGGTTAAATATGCATGTTAATTAGGCATAATATTAGTTTATTCACCTTATTAAATTGTCATACACATTTATAATTATAAGTTAATTGAATAAATAGCATCATTAGTAATCTCTCATGAGGACAATTAGCTAAAAGAAATGAGGTAGGCTATATGAAATGTGAAAACAAAATATGTATCTATAATAAATAATTATTCCACTAGCCTTCGGGTTATGAATAGAGCTAGTAGTCAGTTGAGAATGTTATATAGCTGAGTAACTGGGGACTTTCATGACAAAAAGTTTGTCTTTACGCCAAAAGGCTGGAATGACATTCCAACTAAACTAATTAATAAAGCGTGACCTAGTTGAGTAACTAAGTACCTTCGCGTTAAAAACTAGGTCAACGTTAAAGAAAATTAAAAACAAAAGTATTTTTTCGATAAATAAATCCTATCGATATTTGAAAATAGCAAGAATTTTCATAAAAATTACTTAATGATAGTTGCAATTTTGATTGACTAGTAATAATCAATGTGTCTGTACAAGTGCTTTAGGTAAAATGACTATTATGTTAATGTCTTAATTAGTATGTATATTCAATCCAAAGTGCTTAGCCATAAATTGCATACGTTAATATGTTGGAACAACTTGAATAATTGTTGTTTGATGTTAAATTGGTTTCGTGAAGTTAAATGCCATTATATCATTAGTACATGAGGTAAAATTATTTTTGTGAAGTTAAATGTCATTGTATCATTAGTACATATGCATGAATGTATATGTTATTGTTTGGTGTGTTTGAGTTTTTTTTTTTGCTTGAGAAGAAGCAAAAGTTTAAGTGTGAGAATGTTGATAGTTGTAGTTTATATTATGTTTTGGTAGATGCTTTAGTGTGTTTATAGGTGTTGATTAGATGATTATTGCATGGTTAGGCTTAGAATTATGTTAATATGATTGTTTGTTTGTGTTTTTAAGTGCTATGTGGTTTAGGGCATGATGTTGGACCTTAATCTTGTGTTCTTGAGGTATTTTAATGTGTTTGTTAGTGAATGAAATTACATAAATAAAGAATGAATACATAAGTGTGACGGTCGTTACAAAAGGTTCTTCCCAGTGTCATGATCATGACACCCCATGTCATGATCTTAACAGAAGAAAATTTAATAATTTCATGATTGTGACACCCTCTGTCATGGCCGTGACAGACAATTTCCAGACATGACCTATTTCATATATTTTGATATTTTGGGGCTATTTTTGGAACAAAATGACCTAAGGAAGCCTAAAAATTAACCCTAAGATATAAAAGAACAAAGCATACCAAGATAAGCAGCCACCATCTTACCAAACTGGGATTAATCCAAGGAAGATTAAGAGGAGCATTAGTTGTCCATCATTTTGCAAATTTAGCTCCAAATCAAGTTCTTTCTTCTTTCCTTTGTTTATTTTCATTAACTTGATATGTAAATTGGATTGGAAGATGTTATACACATTGATGATGTTTTAATTTTATATTAGGATTTGTTCTTCACTCATTTTGTGACTTGATCATTTTTTATTTCAATGAAATGTTTTTGGAGGTGTAATATTTGTGTTTGCCTATACTTCGACAATAAATCAAAAGAGTGAG
The DNA here is from genome assembly GCA_026284465.1 of Erythroxylum citrifolium. Lineage (NCBI taxonomy): Eukaryota > Viridiplantae > Streptophyta > Magnoliopsida > Malpighiales > Erythroxylaceae > Erythroxylum > Erythroxylum citrifolium. The sequence continues at coordinate 54,723,146 of JANKOE010000006.1, forward strand.
TCGATAGTAATCCGATTAGGTTGGGTAATGAGAGTTAACAACCTAATAATTCACGCAAATATCAAATTAGTAATCATACGAAGAGAGATCATGTGTGAGAACCCAATTATCCGATATATATTGCTTAAGAACTTGTTGAAAATGATAAATTGTTTTTGTTAATCGAGAGATTACAAATCTGGAATTTCAGAATCAATTAGGGATTATTAATTGGGGTTAAATGACTAGGTCTTGAGAGAGTGATCAACTCTTAGAAAATCTAAGATCGACAACAAATTGAATAAAAAATGATTAAGAGAGCAAAATGACGATAGAATGAATCCTATACTTTCATACTTGTTCATCCTTGTTTTATTGTGACAGCTCAATTGTTAAGTGGTTTAGTGCTCATTTTTATTTGATTGTTTAATTTTTTTAATTTTATTTTCTCTCAAATCATATTTTACAACCTTAAACAAAGTTAAGTTCATTTAGTTTTAGCTAATTCCTCGTGTGTTTGATACCTCAATTACTACAAGTTTACGATCCGTTTACTTACAAATATTGAGAGTTTTATATTAGGTAAAACTTGCTCAACATTGGCCATAGTTAGAAGTTTGATGCATTTCCGAATCTTATGCTTTCCTTATCACTATCACTTAAAAGTGTTTGCTCCTCTTCACTTGACACTTCCTCGGAAGCCTTAATGTCAAATTATTCTTTCTAGAAGTCACCTCTTTTTTCTTATGTTTCTTTTAAGTCTCATGTCCTAAGTGAGAGGAGACTTAGCGAGCTCCTCCAATGATAGTTCATTCAAATCTTTGATTTCTTGTATGACTATTGCTTTATCTTCCCAAATCTTTAAGGAGACTTAGGAAGTTTTCTCATTAACTGAACATTAGTATGGGATATAAATAGGCATTTAAAACCATTTACAATGTCAATAAATCTAGTTTGCATACTTGAAATTCTTTCGACATATTTCATTTGAAACAATTCATATTTATTTGTATAGTTGAAAACAGATACAAATTTTATTGATAATTAATCATTAAATTATTTATAAAAAAAGCTAAAACTGATTGATGCCTGACTATTTTTTTGAAAGTAAAGACAAAATTAATTGTTGATTTAATAACCAAATTGATAGTAAAGGTAAAAATAGCTGACCATATTTAACTATGAATGATAAATGAGAACATATCTTCAACTTACTATTAAAAAATTCTTCATTGTTTTTGGTTCACTACTGAAATCTCCGTAGGTAGTCTTCAATCTAAAAGGGAATTGTCCGACTTAAAGAACAAAATTGAATGAATTCTTGGTGAAATCCATGAATGAAATTCTGTGTACATGAAGATTGAGAAAAAGGCAAAAACCTGTGGATGTATAAGGTAGTGTAAATAATTTGACATCCTAGACTAGACTTATGGACAATTATCTTCTTGCAGCTCATTCATTTGAACATTACAGTATATCACAATGATGGGGGAGAAGATTTAAAAATAAAATCATCTCTACTGCCTGATATCCTTATTAGCATGGCTAGTACCTCCTTCATGTTTGGTCTTGCTTGCGGTGTCTCAGCTGTGCATCTTATACCAATTTGCAATAACTCACACATCTCCTCCGCACCCTCTGCCAAGCCAGACCCCAGAAGTACAACCGGTATCATACCTCTACCAAATCCACCCAAGACCCGTTTTGCCCACTCCACCAGACACTCTTCCCCGCCATCCACAGCTCGCCTCGCTGTTGCCAACTCCATTGCCAGTACGCCAAAGCTGTACACATCACCTTTCGTAGTGGCTTGGCAAGTCTGTCCATACTCTGGTGCTACATAGCCCACCGTACCAGCAACCATTGTGCTCACATGGGTATACCCAACCTCAACAAATCTAGAAAGCCCAAAGTCTGTGACTCTTGCCTTGCCATTTTTGTCAAGCAGGACATTGCTAGCCTTGACATCACGGTGAACGATGGCAGGGTAGCACTCGTGGTGCAGAAACACTAATGCCCTCGCCACATCAATTGCTACATCTAATCGTCTCCTCCAGGTTAGCCTCATTCTATCCGAGACAAGGTCCTCCAAACTTCCACCTTCCATGTACTCGTATACCAATATTTTCTCTGAACCATCAAGGCACCATCCATAAAGTGTTACAAGATTCGGGTGTGGCCATCCTAAGCCATTTCCGCTTAATGCTTCCATCTCAGCTCTAAACTCCTTTTCACCTTCTGTTCCTTCCCTTAGTAGCTTCTTCACTGCCACTTCTCTCCCATCAGGCAATACTCCTCGGTACACAGTCCCAAACCCTCCTTTCCCGATGATTCTACCATCTGAAAATTTTCCTGTTGCCTTCAAGATGTCAGCATGAGTGAATGCTGTTTTATCTAACTGGAACACATTAATTGCATCTGACATCCATGTGGATGAGCTGCCAGAACTCGTTGCTTGATCGTAGCGATACTTGGTATCCTCCAGGAGGCATCCGGATGCAGCTGATGGACCTTTGGTTAACATTCGCACTATAAGTGACAGAACTCCACAGATCAAGAAAGCCAGAACCAGGGTAACACAAATCAGAAAGTTGGCCCATTTTCTGTGCTCTCTTCTTTCCTTATCAAAATTTGGATATTTGGGAGGGCCATTTGTGGAGTTGCTGATAAAATTTGGTAGATGTAACAGCGGATCACCAAGGTAGGAATATTTGTCAAACGTAGCCAATTGCCCAGTTTCTGGGATAGTGCCCGAAATGAGCGGATTGTATGAGATGTTGAATTTATTCAACTCAGATATAACGCTCAGGCTTGTAGGAAAGGTCCCAGAAAAATTGTTATACGACAAATCAAGATTTTGCAAGCATTTTATGCTTCCAATTTCATTCGGGATGTCACCAGAAAACATGTTCCTTGTGAGGTTCAGGACCACAAGTTGCAACTGTCCAATTTGCTGAGGGAGCTGCCCAGAAAAATTGTTGAAACCCAAATTCAACATACTGAATTTCTGGATTTTATCAATATCCCGAGGAATCGTCCCAGAGAGCTGGTTTTCAGAGAGCTGGATATACCCTGATATTTGCAAGGTTCGAACTGTAGAACCTGCACTACACACTGAGAAAAGGCCAGTCCCTGTAAGTATCCTAGTCCAAATGCTTCTGCAGGTCTTATGAGTAAGGATATTATTTACAAAACTGAAGGGAGGATAATCTGCAGGAATCCATCTCTTCAATGCCATACACTCTCCAGAACCAGCAATGGTACGTCGGTGTTGCCGGTTCAACTCAAATGGTGCTGTAGCATTCCTGCCTATATTCATTAATTCGGGTGGGAAGCTCCCAGACAACCTGTTGTTGGCGAGGTTTAACCACAACAAGCTAGTGCAGTTCCCAAGTTCAGGTGGAATTTCACCTGTTAGCATATTATTTGCAAGCATTAACCACAGGACTGAGCTCAAGTTCCCGAATGTCTTCGGTATTGACCCAGATAGCCGATTGAAGGAAAGATCAAGAGCTTGAAGACCTGCCAGATTTCCATACTCTGGTGGTATAGTTCCGTTGAATTGATTATCAGCAAGGATCAATAGCTTCAAACTTGACATTTGAGAAATCTCAATCGGTAACGCACCTGAAAAATTGTTGAAGCTAAGGTCTAACCGGAAAAGATTAGGTAGTTTAAGAATCCCAGAAGTATATAGACCACCAGTAAATGAATTTCCATGCAACATAAGATACTTCACCTGAGTAAAATTCCCAAAGATATCCTGAATGTCACCTTCAAACTTATTTTGGCTTAAATCCAAGAAGATTAAATTGCTCAAACTCAAAAGAGAATCTGGTATAACCCGATCAAAACTGTTGTTTCCTAGGTTCAGGACTTGAAGACCAGAAATTGACCCTATCTCAGAAGGGATCTTCCCATTGAATTTATTCCCGTACAGATTGAAGTTGGTCAAATTCTTGCATTTCAAAATCTCTACTGGAACCCTACCTCCAAAATTGTTCACTGAGAAGTCCAAAAATTCAAGGCTACAATTTTCTGGAAATAGGGACCCTGAAACTTCACCACTAATGAAATTTTCAGAGACTGAAAACTCTTTAAGCCTAGAAAATCCCGTCCACATACTCCCACTGAAACGGTTGGAGCTCAAATCAAGGTGCTTTAAGTTTGAACATCTATCAAAGGCGCTATGAATACCACCGGTGAAATTATTATCAGAAATATTTGCAACTACCAACTTGTCACATACTGTAGGAAAACTGAACTGAATTTCGCCAGATATCCTGTTCAAGGTCAAGTCAAGGACTTCCAGGTTATTCAAACCCGTCAAGTTGAGGTTACCGTGGAGGATGTTGTGCGACAGATTGAGGTAAACAAGGTTGTGACAATTGTTGAGGTCATTTGGAATCGAACCACCAAACGAGTTTTTAGAAAGATCAAGGTGAGATAAGGCTGTCAGGGAAGAGAAGTTGTCGTATAGCTCACCAGAAAGGTAGTTTTCTGTAAGATTGATGCCAATTACTCTTGAGCCATCAGAAGCGCATATGATTCCAGACCAGTTGCAGGGGTTTGAGCTCTGAGGGTTCCACTCAGACCAGTGTCCTCTGTTTACTTTGTTTACCTTTTCGAGAAATGATTTCAGGTTTAGTAGGACATCTCTGTCTGTGTCGAGAGAATCTCCGGCTACTAATAGTGTTCCTGCAATTAATTCATAGAAACATAAAAAATCAATCTTTATCGAAAAGAGAGACAGATTCATACAAGCTTCTGGGAGTTTTAGATTCTTGAACTAAACTTATAGTAAAATAATCTATCATCCCCCGAAAACTGCAAAACTGACAATACACATGAAGAAACTGAAAAGGAGAACAAAAAGACTAGAACTTTTAAAGCCAATGCATGTGTTTACATGTTCCACGGTCAGCTACAGAATTCTCATTGGATACAATTCTCAGAAAACTAAACTCCAAGAACAATTCTTCAATCATGTAATTTGAACCAGACTTCGAGCATTTTTACCGAAGAATCAATCCAGAGTCAGAAAGAACACGATCACCATGTAAATGGAAAGATAACTGCCTCATATCGTACCTGTAATCAATAGAAAGAGTGCAAATAACAGAAGTCGCCATAAATCGTTATCGTCCTCTGTCATGATCAGTCCTGCACCGCCTTCTTCTCCTCTTCGTCCTACTTCTTCTATACACACCTTTGTTGTTTCTTGGTGGAAATTCAGGGTTATAATAACTTGTCTACAATTCCACCAAAGTAAATTTCGTAGAACACAAGCAAATGGGATATAGACATTCGTTAGTGTGCTAAAGTTGAAGATTTTGGAATGTCGTTGAAGCTCGAGGCCTGCAGGTAGACCAAACCAAACTTGGAAGAAATTCTTGCCACTTTTATATTAGTTAAACAAAAAAAATTGTACTAGTTATATTAACCATACAATACTCTCAGTTGATGTTTTGATGTGTAGAATAGTGTAAGTTATCATATGGGGTGTTGTCTGCTTTAAGTTACTTTCTTCTTTTTCTGATGGAGAGGACTGACCATTCCAATTAGAAATATAACCACATACACATGGAAAATTCTATTCAAAATGAAATTTATGATATGACCAAATACTAACGCCTACAAAAGTTCTGCAGATTAAATATTAAAAAAAAAAACTTGTCCGCTTTTAGAACACGGTTTAAGGCTCTTGTGTGGTGTGTTCCGTGGGTTGGAACTTTAAAGAAGAGTCATAGAAGCAAGCAAGCAAGGGGCTGGGTAAGCCGCCAAAGTTGACGGGTTCGCGTATTTTTGCCGGGGTTTTGACTGGAGATACTCAAGTGTTGATTTTGCTTCTTAATCTGTACGCTTTGGCATTTGTACAAGTTTGAACAGGAGGTGGAGTTACATGCTAAAAATGTGAACTTTCTTGGTTGGTAGGCATGTTTTTGATCAACCAAGAATCTGCATTTAACCGGGAGGCGTCAAATAACAGAAATGCACGCAAATTAAACCTCAACAGTAATCCATAGTTTACTGCAAATCCGACTTTTGTTTTCATAGTTTACTGCAAATCCGACCTCTGTTTCTCATGAGTTTATAGCAACGACTTTTCTCACGAAAGGCATGAGAGGCAATGAGCTTCCATAATTACGTACATAAAATGCCTGGAAACTACAGTGAACTTACTTATGAAGTTCTTAATGGTCTTTGAGATACATTTCAGACTAATCCTAAACAATTAAAACCAAATCTATCAAGATAGCACGTGTTATGATTATTTCTTTGGGAAGCCCTTATACACAGTTTGCATTTAGAATGCCTCTTCAAAGACAATTTATATATTACAGAATTATTGAGTCGTCGCAATAAAAGACAATTTATAGGTCATCAGATATTAAAGTTTGTTTACCAAAAATACTGAGTAATACATCAATCATGGTCGTAGATCGTTGGACATGTACTTGTGTACCACAGATGGATATTTATCCCAAAGAAACTTTAACAAGCTTCTGGTTCGCGGATGGTTCCTAGAAATTTCGTGGAAAGAACATGAAAAAAAGCCTGGCTTCCAAAGCTAGCCAACTACTTCGGGTTAGGTAACTTTGAAAGCTTTGAGTATAAACTTTAGACTTAAACCTTGACTTCATTAGTAAATTCTTCTTATCGGAAATTATCATATGAAATGTTTAATTATTATTTATGGTATGAAATCGACATTTTTGGTATAGAATATATTATGTAAGCACTCAAAAGTGGTAAGGAAAAAGCTTAGTTAGCCACTCAGGGGCGAAGCCAGGAAGTTTTTCCAGTGGGGGCAAATAAAAATTTCAGCGGGGACAAAGCTTCAAAAAAAATTTGTGGAAACAAAAAAAAAAGAAAAAAAATTTTACATGAATTTTGTGGGGGCAAAAAAGAAATTTACATAAAATTTTAAGAAAATTTTTTGGGGCAGTGTGGCCAGCTGCCTATAGTGCCCACACTGTCCCTTCGCTAGGCCCTATATTATTTGATTTTCTCAAATTTCGCATACTAAGTATTGTTATTGTTAAGTGGTTTATATTATATATATGAATTTCAAATATCATATATTAGGGACATAATAAATTCGAAAACGAAAAGAATAAATTTTAAAAATAGGAATGAAATTAGACGGGCCTAAGATATACTCCGCTTTCATCTTTTGTTTTATTTATTAAGGAACACGTGTCAGTAAGCCATCCCATGATGAAATAAGCTTATAAGACTTAACTTGGCGGCTAAGGGAAAGACAGTTCCACGCCCGTGGGGTTACTTTGTGGCCTTGAATGAAAGACGAAATAAGACAATAGTAATCATGAATGGGAAATCAAAGTCAAAATGAGGCCCTTCCTATTTGTCAACCTTTTTGTCATCAAAGAGGGTGAAGATAGATATAGTTTTGGTTGTGACGTTCCTTTCACTTCTCCTACCGCATCACATTTCTAATCCTATCTAGGAATAATATAATTTCATACATTAAAGCAAATAAGAGGAAAAGCTTTTCCTATCGCATCAGTGTCTCCTTGGAGAACCGGGAAGATCTCTAAATAAGAAGGCCCCGTTTAATGAGAATAAGATTCTCTGTCTAATTTTATGGTATTTAATTGTATTAAGTGAATTTCAGTCATTCATTTATACGAGTCCCGTGTGAACTTTACATAAATGAACGTGGAGTCCGCATAAATGAATGTTTGAGATTTACTAGACATAATAAAAGATCATAAAAATTAGACAGAAAATTTGGACTCAGATTAATGATCTTGTTGTAAGTGTGAAGAGTCAAACTTGTGATTTGGAAAGTGTTGGATTTTGTATTTCAATATATATAACACTGCCTCGTTAATTTATAAGCCTGCATAAAGGGAAAAAACTAATAATTAAATAGTCGAATAGTAAGATGCCGCTTGTAGGTCATTCAAGTTGACACACTAATATTTGTCAGGCATTCAGCATATTCTTCTAGTTGTTATAATAAATGATAAAGCACCAAAAAGTGGGGAAGAAGCTGTAAATTGATTCTTTAACGTAAATCTTGAAGTCCTTATAAATCATATCGGAATCAATAGTGTGACAAACTACATTTCAACATATTATTAATCACCACGTCATAAAGCAACAACAAGAACAAAATTCCTTGGAATTATCTTAACGCATCATTCATGTTTTTTTTAATAAATGTTATAGATAATGTCATTATAACTCTCAGCCACCCTTTCCACATTTTCCAAGTTCCTTATCTTCTACTTAACGCACTAATATTAAATTTAACATTAATTACCTCTCGGTATACCTTATCGGAAAGCTGTTAAACAAGCAGAGCTTCGACAAGTCAAAGTTCTTAAACAAATAAACTCGGCACATATAAGTTCAAATGAGATTTTATCCTAAAATTAATTGATAATAAAATGAGTAACTCACCAAGGTTATATGCATGTTCAAGATGATATATTCTTTCTATATAAAACAAACTCTCACTTATATTTCAATAAAAGCCAACCTTACCTCAATGTTCGAGGCTTTGGTTCGATGCTTAGTAGATATAATATCTAACATAGAATTATAGAAATTGGAAATGAAATGTAGGTTTTCTTTACTCTTGTTAAACATTTACTTTTTCCCTGGCATGTTATTTTATCTTATTTTGAGATTATCTAACAAGAACCCTTCTTCCATATAAATAGGTTGTGAAATTTGCAATGGGCTTATGGATCCACACGAGAAGGAAAGTTAGACCACACAAGCCCAAGTGAGTTTTTATTCTAAAACCAATTGGCAATAGGTGGAGTAGCCCACTAAGCTTATATGTTAGTGTTAAGAAAGAGCATGGGAGAATTTCTATCTTGCATTTATCAGAAAAGCCAACGAAATATATACACAAATTTCCCTAAACTTGCTCTTAAGATCAAGCTACCGATATACACAATATTCACTTGCCTATATAAAGATATACATGCCAACTAAGGAATATACACAAAAGATATGTTTACACCTAACAAACTCTAACACCCCC
>JANKOE010000006.1:54746141-54768543 GCA_026284465.1 Erythroxylum citrifolium
TATTCTATTTAAATGTTAAATTATATTCTATTTAAATGTTAAATGAAAATAAATATTAAATAAATATATAAAAATAAATATATAAATTAAATAAATAAATATATAAATTAAATAAAGATATAAATAAATAAGCAAAATCCTATTTCTGAATTCTAAATCATTCTTTTTGATTCGATCGAAAGAAATAGGATTTTTTTTTTCGAAATGAAATAAGGAATAAACAAACCATGGATAAATCCAAGCGACTTTTTCTGAAGTCCAAGCGATCTTTTCGCAGGCGTTTGCCCCCCATCCAATCGGGGAATCGAATTGATTATAGAAACATGAGTTTAATTAGTCGATTTATTAGTGAACAAGGAAAAATATTATCGAGACGGGTGAATAGATTGAGTTTAAAACAACAACGATTCATTACTATTGCTATAAAACAAGCTCGTATTTTATCTTTGTTACCTTTTCTTAATAATGAAAAACAATTTGAAAAATGCGAGTTGGTTGCGAGAAATGCCGGTCTTAGAACAAAAAAAAATAGGCCTATTCTTTAATATTCTTTAATTGGAAATTGGATCCAAATTCCAACCCGAACGCATCCCATAGATTGATGTTTTCTTCGAAAAATAAAAAAAAAAAAAAATTCAGATTTGATGTGTCCTAAGAAAAAAAAAAGAATTAGGGAATAAGAATCAATCTTTTTTTTTTATTCAATGTTTTTGCTCAGTTTGACTACTTGGTCGTATTCTCATCATATTTTAGCATACTAATTTCTATTCTACTTTCCCTGAATTTATTCTCCAGTGAAGTTCATGTAAAAGACTCAGATGGCTTCCGCCCAATTTCCTTATTTTTCTTAATGTCATTCAAAATCATATAAAGACAATTCCTATTTAATATAGCTATTTGTGCAAGTATTTTACGATTAAGAAGCAACTGTCTCTTGTACAGAGTGTTTATTAATTTACTATAACTGTCGGATACCTTATTTGTTCTAATTTCTGCATTTATCCGAGGTACCCATAAACGGCGAAAATTTCTTTTTTGCCTATCTCTATCCCGATGAGCTGAAACCAAAGCTCTTATTTTTTGTTGAATACTATTTCGAGTAAGTTTGGAATGAGCCCCGCGAAAGCTTGAGGCGGATAAACGAATTTTTGTTCTATGCCTCCGAGCTATATATCCTCGTTTAATTCTGGTCATTGAATAAAGGAAACTTTGATGAATAACTAATTGAGTTCCTTTCTTTCAGTTATTCTTTTCACCCTTTCTATAATAACAAAACGGATTCTTCCAATGTATAAAACAAAAATTCCAACGGCTTTTGCTACTATAACCTTCCCAACCACGATTTTTTTCTAGGCATTTCGCTTGTAAAAAAAAAAGAAAAAAAAAAAATTGTATTGATCCTAAGTATCAAACAAAAACATAAAAAAACAAGCAGTAAATAGAAATGGATTAAAGAAATAGTGGATTCCATCGTTTCTATGGTTACTTTTTAAACGGTAAGGTCTTCTCTATACACCGGAGCCCTTTCCTTCAGTTAATCAATGCTATTGTTAACTTGTACAGTTCATAAATTGTACGTCTTTTTTCATTACATCCCTTAGAAATCTAGATGAGGACTAGAAACAACTTATAAAGAAGCAACTATATCAATAACATGTCCAATATTATAATCATTATCACCAAGCTAAACTATATAGTAGAAGAAATAACAGACCTCCTCATCCTATTTGATCTCCTTAATTAAACTTGTTTAATATGATCTTCTACCATAGGAACCTTAATTTGTATCTATATAGGTTCTTAGTCCCATATTAAAATGACACTAAGTATACAATATACTAACCCTAACTAAATGGATGAAAAGTATAAAATTATAGTAGTATTAAGTATGTTACCGTAAAAAATGTGATAAGGACGAATCTTATTTACACATCCTATTCTAGAAACTTAATTATTTTTATTTCATAAATTTAGATCCTCCATCTCTATGGTAAAATAAGTAGCCTTTTTGGTGTGGTTTGAATAACTTATAAAATAGTAAGGAATAAAATGTGAATGCAATTTAAAAAGGATTATACAAACATACCTTAACGAGGCAGCCCCAAACTCAAAGATAAGACTAGGTTTTCGAACTTTTCATAACTAAAAGGGTGTTTTAAATGCTAGTTTTCTTGAGACATTATTTAAAATGTATAAAGTAATCTTAATTGCCTCTCCCTAAAGATAATATGGAAGGTTAGTTCTTACTCTACATATTCCTCATCAAATCTTTTAATATGTGATTTTTCCTTTTCTCTATATAATTATGTTCAGAACTACCTAATATAATAAACTGAGCCAATAATCTATAAGTTTCCAAGTATTTAGCAAACAATCCTTTTTCATTTTAAGAAACCTCATGTTTGCCATAATACTCACCTCCAAGATTAGACTTACAATCTTGATTGATTTTCCTAATTGAATTTCAACTTCAACCTTAAATATCTTAAATTTATCATGAAATTCATACTTTTCTTTAATTAAAAATAACTACCTATAATAATAAAAATAATTAATAAAAGTCATTAAAATATGTAGAATTATAGATGGTGGGAGAATAAGGACCACAAGTATTTGTTTGAATAATTTTTAGAAAACTAGAAAACCAGAAATACAAGTTGACCTTTTTCTTTATTTTGGCTAATTGCCTTTACAGAAAGCAATAAATGTCTCTAGATCACCAAAATTAAGAATTGGAATAATGTTTCCTTTATTAATTTTTTAACTCTTTCTTTACAGATGTGACCCATTGTTTTATGCCACAACACGAATGATTTTTCCTTTATCAGAGTTCATTTACTAATAATCTCTTCAATAATATATGAAGAAGTATAGATTTAATCAAGAGTTAAACATATTTTATATAAACAATGTGATAAGAAGGTTGTACCAATATATTTTACATAAAAGATAATTCTATATTGGAGTTTTTATTATACAAATATAACCTTCTTTATCAAAAAAGATACAAAGATCAAATTTCATTTGAAAGATGATATATATATATAGAATGTGTTATATAAAATAAGTTTAAAACTAGCATTAAGGTTTGAACAAATAACTTTTACAAAATGTAAACTCACTTCTTCATTATTGCCAACTATCAATTTTGACTCATCCTTAGTTGGTTATCTCCTAGATATTAATCTTTGCATTGTGGAAGAAACATGATAAGAAACTATATTATTTAGCTACTAAGCGCTTGATAAGACTATAGCAATATTACACTTAAGAACGCCAAAAGCTTAAAGAGTTACCTAATAGTTTATATTTTTCCTTTCAGGTATTGTATTTTATGCAATCATTTTTTTTACTTTTCTTCCTTCAAAAGAAGTATCTCATATTCTTTATGATATATGAGGATTCCTTGCACCACTTATTTATCTAGGTTCTTCAAATCAAGGATGTTTAGGAGATTTACCTTTGAAATTTTCCACTGTTACACAATAGGTAATGATGGAGTGAATATCCCAAGCTTCATCTTGTAAGTTGTAGGTAACAAGGATACCAAACTATGTTGGTAGTGTATTTAGATCTTAGTAAACAATGCAAGTATCAGAAATGATTATATTTAGGGCATTGAGTTTACTTTATAAATGGATCATTTTAGTGATATATTCTCTCACTCTCCTAATCCCTAGTGTACCACTATAATATATTTCTTTCATAATAGTTTTAATCTTAGCGTTGAAAGAAACTCTATACCTTTATCAAACATTGTTCAAATTTCCTTTGCTATGGTTATTTTAATAGTTCATTAAGCAGATGTTTAGGTCTAAACCTTTTGTTGCTCAAATAACACATTCTACTCAATATTTCACAAGCCGTATATGATTTTTTTAAAACTTTTATACTAATACGTATAAGAATAGATGGCTTTTCCTTGTCCATGATTATATATTTTTATATTTTTATATTTGATTTAATTATAATTATGGATTTGTAAGAAATTTTATTTTTATTTTTGAATGATTTTATGATTTTTATTTAAAAATGATTAAGTATTTTTATTCAATATTTACATAATTTAATAAGCTAAGGCATGAATCAATGCTAGTTTGTTATAATGAATTGGACTTATTGTTTAGGTTTAAATTTAAAATTTTAATAATGGGTGGATTCGAGTTTAAAAGTTAAGCTTATGTTATAGGTGAGGATCAAGAAATTTGAAAATTCTTAGGTTGAACTTTAGCTAAACTCATTTCAACATAACTTATCTATAAGTCTAATTCACTAGACTATAAAAACGATCCAAAATAATTTTGAGGTGATTTTATAATTTCTATAATTTTGGATTTTTTGACCGGTAGAGAATTAATGTCAGCATACACGTGGCAACAATCATACATGTATTATATGTGTGACACTCTATGTGCTGCCGAAATGCGTGGAATACATGCAACTCATGTGTCAAATGCGCGAGGACATACTCTAGCGTTCATGACATATGTGTAACATGGACCAGATGTGTACTGATATCATATTTTTTTTAAGTTGCCCACTAGATGTTTTAGGTGAGTCTCAATTATGGGAAGGCACTTTTAAGCCATCCACACCTAGACTAATCCCCGCTCGATCNNNNAGGCAAAGTTCTGGCCCCAAGTTTTAAACGGCTGCATACATGAGGGGGGTTCGAACCCACGACCTCACTTAAGCCAGGAGAGCCCCTTACAATCCATGTAACAAATACACTATGCATTTAAACAAAAACATATTAATTTTCTTATTGCCGTGTAGAGAAATTAGAAAATCTTTATTTATCTGTATAATTATGAAATTACTTTTATACCATATTTTATATATAACAGAAATTTTATTAATCAGCCCAAGTTCAATTATAAACTTGTGTAAACAAAGATAATACAAAAACATATGTGTTTCACTATGGTTTTTTATTTGATTAAGCTATTACAACTTTTGAGTAAGCATGATGACCTTTGAACAAGTTGGTGAAACTTTAGATCATTCTTTAGAGAATTTGCTTAAAAAATGTTTGTAAGTTTTTTCTTCACCTTTCTTAATGTACATATATCTTAATAAATTAGAGAAAACTAGATGTCCATGAAACTTACTTAAACAGATGTAGGAGACTTTATTTATATTAAGTTTATTATACCTATTCATCATAGGTTTAATAAGCTTGATCCATATTAATAAAGAGTCATTTTCTTATTGGACTTCAACTCACTTAATTGTTGTTTTATACCCTATAACCAATCAGTTAGTTGTAAATTATTCACATAACTATTTAAATGCATTTTTTATCTTATACATATTTAGACGTATGTGATAAAGTCCATTTGATAAATTTGCATTGAAAATGATATGATGAGATCAAAATTACAAAGATTCATATGTCATTTATATATTATCCCTAAGTTGTTCTTAATCATTGTTCTATTGAGATTGAACATATAAAAAGACTACATTATATTTCTTCCTTATAAAGGAAGTAGTCGATCTTATAGACAAAAATATAGAGATATTTAAATAACATGCAGGCGCTTGTTAAAGAACAAGTTCATTGAACTGATCTCATATAAGAATTTCATTTTGAACATTATTTTTATGTCTATAAAAATTGTCATTATGATGATTATACTAGTAATTTTTTGACTTGAGATCAACAAAGTATTTCATATAAGAATTGTTATATTTTGATGCTATTTATTACTTATTCTAGTCAAGGGTAGCTTAGTCGGTAGTTATTGGATATAATATGAACTGTATGGAGGTAATTAAGTGATCAATATAAGATTCACACCCTAAAGTAATTAAATAGAATGTTTTGTTGTTCTTAATTAGTATTGATTCAAAAGATTCACGACCAAGGTGGAATGATACTTTAAAAATAGTTTTAAATATCATTAATTGAATCAATTATTAATGGTGAAGAACTAATGTGGTTGGACTCAAATATATAGTAAACATTAATTTCATATTTTATGTCTAATTGGAACATTGTATGATGAAATGATTAAATTATATACAAAAATTATGCACAAAATGTTAGTCAAATTTTATTTTGGCATTCCTAAATATTTAAGTGGTAATGATAAGTTGCTAGATGTCAATCTTGATCTACAGATATAAATTGTTTAGTCAAAGAATTAAACATAAAATAAAGAGTTTAATTTATCTAATCTTAAATATGATTAAGGTTATAATTTATATCCATTGTCAACATATTTAGGAACCTAACAAGTCATACAAAAAGGACGGGTTGAAAAGGAAAAAGGTGTTTTAATCAAGTTGAATTTGATTATAAAATTTGAGATACTTTATAATTAAAGATAAGATATTTAATAAATAAGGATTGTTATGAGATATTGAATTTTATTTGGACATAATGGGTACTTAATTCTAATTAAAGTTTCATTAAAATTAGAATTTATTTTTAATTAAATTATTAAAATTTCCAAAACCTATATTATAAACAGGCTTAGGCTCTAAAGGAATTAACACTTTTCACCTAAATCTTTCTACAACAGTTGTAAAGTTTTCTCAACACGTTCTGTGAATACCACTTTTGTGTGTATGTAGTTGAGATGAATCAATTTCAAAAACAATTTTGAAGAACGCAACAAGAAAATGATCAAATTTTACAATAAGATAAGAATTAAGATTCATCTTTACTGTATATTATATGTTAATCATAATATAGAATTTCAACTGATATTGACTTTCGTAAAATCATACAAAAAGTTTAGTGTTTGACTATTTGATCTCACCCTTATTTCCCAACATTAATAAGATTATTTATTGAATTATTTTATTATTTTCATATTGGACAAAATTTTAATTTTTTAACTTTAATTTTAATAGTAATACCTAATAAATGTACAATAAGAATAAAATTCCAACATAGTTCACATGAAACAACAATCAATGATGTAACTATCAACTTAAAATGACAAAAGGCAGTTTGTAAAGCAGTGGTATGCAAGGATATAGCTAGAGCTAGTTGTGAACTTGTTTTCAAACTTTTGTTTCTGGAGCAATAAACAGATGGGCAAGTTCAGCAATGAACCATCAAGGTTGCAGAATAGAAATAAATGCTATGATGGAGCTAGCCATGGAAGACTGGCCTATCGTGAAATACATAATCATCTGATTTTCTAGCAGAACATCCATGCCTAAAGATTTCAGTTAATTAACACTAGAGAACTGTTTATAAAGATAAGGTCTCTTATCTTCTGATACAACCAATAGTACCTCCTATGTATGTTCATTTGTTAGTGTTTGAAAGACAACATTCAAGGTTATTCAGGGAAACAATATCAGTGTTCTGAAAGTTACTTGCACAGATTAAAATTTGATGTTGAGAAACTCACCCAGCGGCAGATATTTCTTGGGTGAACTATCATAAGTGACAATACGAGAATCTCTTGACGAAGATTCCTCACTCAGTGCAGCTAATGCAGCCTTTCTTCTCTTTTTCTGTTCTCGCCACCGCTTTATCCGATCCTCGAGTGATACTTTCGCTTTCTCAGCAGCGTCTGCTCTAGTAACAGCTTGTTCTGCTCGAGTCCTGAGCTCCATGATTTTTGCCACCGCAGCATGCAACTCCTTCTTCAGCATTTCTTCCTGATCCTGTCCTAGAGATTGATCGACCTTTTCAACTTTTCTAATCAAGGACTTGTATTCGTCGAGTGATATTGTAATACTGCCATGATTTTCATCTACTCTCTCAACTCCAGCTCTCGACTCTTCTGTAATCTGAGAGGAAATCCCACATTGAGATTCAATCAGGCTAACCTCATCAGATTCTTCAGTTAATTTATCTGTTACTTGCTTTAATATTTGATTCTCCTTGTTAACTTCTTCTGCTTCAACTGTTATTTGCTGAACCGCACGAAATGACCCCGACTTGGCCGTCACGGCTCTTGCCTCAACTGCCTTAGCTGCTGCAAGTTTCGTCCCCCTTCGATGGAGCTTAGATTTCAACAGTGCTATCTCAACCTGTGCTTCATTTTCTCGTTCCTTGATTTGGGACATTTCAGTTTTGACCTTCTTCAATTCAGTTGTGAGCATTTGGACTTCATAGTTAAATGTACTTGCCTCATCATTTGCATTCTTTAGTTCTGATTTTAACCGATTCAGTTCAGTCTCTAATGCCTCAATGTGGAATGTCTGCTCAGAGTTCTTTTCTTCTTTGCTTGTAAGATCTGCCTTGAGCTGGTTCATGTCATTTGTTTCACCGTATGCACCTTTGTCAAGTGAACTTACTTTTCCATTTGATTGATTAAATTCCATCTGCAGGGAATCAATTAATAAAGATTTCTCCAATAGCTGTTTTTCCAAGTCTTCCACTTGCTTTCTCATTTCTTCCATCTGTTTCTCTGATTGAGCTGCTCTCTCTGTTGCTAGTTCTACCTCAACATCTTTCTTTGATAAAGTAACAGCCTTGTCTTTTACTGCTTCAATGATAGCCCGTTTGGACATGAAAATGGTTTCGTTTAACTCGGTGATATGATTTAGGAGATCTTGAGCTCTGTCCTTTTCCATGGCTGCAGCACTTTCGATCACTTCTGCTTTAGTCAGTGCCATCAGCTTCTCGTCCCTGGCAGCAGCAAGCTCTGATTCCATTCTCATCATCTCTCCTTGCGTAGAATTCAACTCGCATAGAACATACGAAAGTTGCTCTCTTATCTTTTCAGCTTCTAAGAATTGATCATCCATCTCATGCACCTTGGACTCAAGTTCACAGATCCTATATCTGGCTCCTGTCAATTCCTCTATGCAGTCATCTCTTTCACGCTCGGAATTTTTCCGCTGAGTGCAAAGCTCCTCGGCAGTTTTCTGGTGGTTTTCTAGATTAAGCTGTAGTTGCAGGTAAGCAGAGTCCTTTGCCTCCAACTGCACCTTCAACTTGGCTAATTCTCTTTGCAGGTTCTCAGCATCCTTCTCTTTATCCATTCCCTGGAGACCAAAGAAACAATGAACAATATGATGACCACTCGAATTGTTTCTTTATCAAGACGTGAGCAAAACTAACAAATCTGATGAATATTGCTCGTTTAGTAGCAAAACGTATCTTAAGCATTTTCAGGATCAGTCTAACTCGAGACTTTCCTTACAAGGTCCTAAACAAACCATTAAACATAAGCCTATATCCATAATCAGGAACAATCCATATCTGGAAACGCATAAATCCAACCTAATTTAATCTCAACCCGTTAAAAAGGCCTTAAATCAGTTTACCTGTCAAATAGTTGTAACAAACATTTCAGAACCAGAAATGACGATTGAAATTTTAACTCCACCTGATCTATCCAGGAATTAGAAAACGTAAGATTTCAAGATGTGAACTATTTGCTAACATCTTACCTCACTGCTGCTACCACTGCTATGCCTAGTATGCTGATATTTCTTCTGACTTTCACCTTGCTCACCAAAGTGGGTCACTACAACTTGTACCCGTTCAATGGGTCTGGCATCAATCTCACCCATATAATCAATGCAAGACAAGATTTTCCCAAGGACCCTCCAAGAGCCAATCTGCGTCAAATAAAATCACATTTGCCTTGCAATTAATTTTAATGTAATATGATCATAGTGGTTAATTTGCGTGTAAGCAAGAGTTACGAACTTACCAATCTCTATATTCTGAAAACTGACACATATCTTGGAGAATGTTCAAAAGGGTTGAACCGCATCTTAGAGAAAGAGACACAGAGATAAAGATATGAACAGAAGAAGAGGTAACTAAAAGTTTGCGGGAAAATATAGAGGATCAGAGCTTGCATCTTTATGGTGCTTAGCAATTGATGTAAACATGTTTTTGTCTGCCGGAGAAAACAAGGTGGTGAGAGTTGTTGGAGATGGAGACTACGATGTTTTGCCACTAATTCCTCGCGTTACAAAGGCATTGTAGTGATCGATCTGAACCTGTTGTGGCTACTACTTATTGTTTGATCATTGATGTTTGTATTATCTTTGGACGTACGTAAAAGGTGGCAGTCTGCTGTACTTGTTTTGCCAGAGAAATGGTCATACAGACAGATGCAAACCAAAACATTTCTTCATATTGGAATTACATATATGTTTGGATTACTCTCATGAAAACAAAATATTTGTTCATATGATGAATTTAGTTTGAAAGATTTTGCAATTATTTGATAAATTAGACTAATACATAAATTTTATATTTTTAAATTCTTCAATAAAATATTAATTACATCAAATTTAAATAACACAATTTATTACTATAGTAATACTCTATTTGAAGTCATCAATTGTTGATTATTTATAAATAAACATAATACTAAATTTAAATTACAAGATTCCAAAACTGTATTCAGAAATAGAAATTTTACATGACATAGCAAGAAAGAATTTTGTATTTTTAAATAAAATTTAGTGAATAAGATTAATTTACAGTTCAGTGTAGAATTTTCATAATATATTTAGTGAGCTTTATATTAATATTAATTACTAAATGCACCGGCTTGCGGCTTGCCAGTTGCCACCACTTATTGACCAAAATTTGGCAAACAGAAAACGCTGCGTATCTAAAGGATACAAAAGAGATGAGCGCTTTTCCTTCTCCGCCACCATCACCCCGCCGTGGCCGAGGCGGGATCAGCGACGGTGGAGAGGAGAGGCCCAGGTTCTTCGACAGATTGGTGAAAAGTATGTGCTGGGCAAAGGCGGAAATCGTCCCAGGTCGACACCCTGAAAGGTGGCGCAAGGACTCTGCCGGCAACATTGTCTGCAAACGTTTCTGCAACTGCCAAGGCTGCCTCTGCTTCGAGTACGACCACATCGTTCCCTTCTCCAAAGGTTTGTTGAACTTCTGTTTTGTGAGTCGACATAAAGTTGCAGTCTTTTCGCATAGATGCTCACTTTTCGTTTAAAGTCGCTAAAATACGAATCGAGTTGTGGACGAGGTTTTCTTCTGGAAATTTGAACCCCATGAGGCATAAAGTTCATAGATTTTTGTTCTGGGGTGTTTGTGATTGTGTGTTTGTTCGCAGCAGGTGGTGAGTCCACGGCAGAAAATTGTCAAATACTGCAAACAAGGGTGAACAGATATAAATCAGACAAAGATGGGGATGACAAAACTTTGTTAAAAGGTTATTCTTGTGATGTCAATTTCACTGGTATGTTTGCTTTTCTTTTCTTTGCGAGTGACGGAGTGTCTTTATAACAAGAAGATGCTTATTTTCAGGGTTTGGGTAGTAAATTTGTTGAGTACTTTCTTTGAACGCTGAGCTTGCAACTCTGAATGAGGATATCATCTTTGCATTTTTGTTTCGGAAAAAATAAGAGCAATTTTGTTTATTACGAAACATTCAATAAATATTGTTTTCTAAAAAGACCAAAAACCAAAATCACAAATTTGAAAATTGGAAACGATAATAATAAAAACGGATACAGAGTGAGATTTGAGGTTCAACCTTTTGACTTTGGCTTTTGTCATGTTAAGGAGGTAAGAGAATTCATAATCTGCAGACTAGCTGATCTGTAGTTGGTGGTTTTAAGAGTGATAAACCTTAACTGAAACAACTAGTGTCTTCATAGTTGAGATACAGGGATAAAATTTGGTGATGAGATATCGTCACCAGACTAGACCTTGTATTAAGCCAATACTACTAAAGAGAATAGACAAATTTTCAGAATTTTACATGTATCGTTGGCAAGAAGCAAATGAATAGTATGAACACATTTGAAATGGTTGAGATCCTTGAATTTTCTACTTTAATTCTAGGCTTATCTGCCATAAAACGATCATGGAAGAGGAATCATATGGTGTTGTTATGAGGTTCAGGGTAGGGAGCCTATGGTGTTTGTTTCTTTTACCCCTGAAAGAATTGACTGTTTTTCTTGTAATGTTTGAGAACATCGTGTGATGATGTCTCGAAAGCTTCTAATGGTGCTAATGGTGTTTGAGGATACATGTGGGTGGTAACTGGAATGATTTAATCACTATAGAGTTTGTATGACCTGTATCAAGTTTGTTGTTGCTTTGATCTTATCTGCTGGTGATCTCTAACTTGAATAATGTCAGACTTGAAGTTTAATTGGGTGCCAAAGTACTTCACATGTACAATAAGAACTAACAGATATCAAGTTTGTGGTTGTTTTGTCCTATCCAAATGATATTGTTAGGTTCTGGCTGAAGCCTGTTTGCCAAGCTGCTTCTATTCAGATTTACGTGCCCAGTTTTCTGACTCGACTATTTCACTTGATTGGTCATAATACTGGTTGCTGTGTCTTCTGTATTATTCAGAACTTGATTCATCAATGGACTCTTCGTTGAATGTTCACTTGTTTCGATATTTTCAGATAGGGAGCTTGACATAATTGAAATGGCAGTTTATGGGGATGTCATCCGGCCTGGAAAAGAGTGTCGCTGCAGAAGTGTGGCTGAAATGCTTGGCAATTTTAAGGCAACAAATAGAATGGCTGCTTGCAAAATAGAATGAACTTGTGGGCCTTATTCAGCAAAATCATGTGGAATTCTTTTGACAGTTGGTCACGAGCCTACAAAAGACCAGTTGGTATGTTGCTATAAATCTAATCGGCACTTCTGGTGAGTGAACTTGTAGCACTTGGTACTATTTCACCCCTTTCTAGAATTATATTGATTGTGGTGTGCCCTTGGCCATGTTCTGATTTCAGACTTTGTAACTTGGAGGAATTCCCCCTGGAATTATTTAAAGCACTTGGTCATGCTTGTGAAATCACTTGGCACAGCGTATTCATCCTATTCGGAATCTTGTACTGGCAACCAAACTGGTTGGCTCAAACAATTGGATTGAAAGATGTTTACGTAATAAATACAAGTGGTTGTTAATAGATATATAATTAGTGTTACTTTAAAGGAGGATACTTTAGCAAGAATTTTTTTTTTGGGAAATTGTTTACGCTTGTAATAGTTAACAGATTCAACGTTGCAGGATTAATATTCATGATTCAGGCATGGGCCTAATCTGCTTCAAGTCCATAAGGGCAGTTTCGTTTGCCTTGGTACCAAAACAGCTTTAGACTTTTGAAGCAGTCAATTTACGTCCATCAGGTCACCTTGAAATTTGGTAGTCACGAGAGTCTAATTGGTGCAAGTCATGTAATACACAGTTACGATTAGAGCCTAAAAGATATTCAAGTATAAAATCCTTGACAGTCTTCTTCAGTAGATTAAAGGCAGCGGTTTCCCTGCAAAGGTATGTTTATTTTTCTTAACCTAACATTGGCGGATGCTGGCATTTTATTGCTGAACTATAAGAAGAAATGATGCTGATGAATGATGATCCTGAAATGAAAGCAACAAAAGGGCAAGGACATTTAAATTTGAGGGAGGTTCATGATTCAGAAGGTTAGAGGTATAAATTTGACAACTCAATTGTAAGTATTGATGGCCTGTTTGGTTCACGGAATGGAATAGCTAAGGAATAGAATAGTTATTCTGTGGAATAGAAAAGATGAGGAATAGAATAGAATGTGTATTACTTTGTTTGGTTTAAGGCATGGAATAGATAAAGAATTTCTATTCCATTGTTTGGTTTGAAAATATAAACTTGGAATAGGAAAGGAATAACTAAACAAAAGACCAAAATATCCTTATCCTTATTTTTCTTCTTCTTCTTCTTCTTCTTCTTCATATTACTATTATTATTATTATTATTATTAACCTTATTATTATTATTATTATTATTGTTATTTATATTATTATTATTATTATTAATTGTTGTTATTATATTTTTATGATTTATTTATTATCATTATTATCATCATCATTATTGTTATTATTATTTGTTGTGTGTGTATATATATATATATTATTAGTCTTTTTATTTGTTGTTTATATTTTTATTATTATTTTATTTATTTTTATTATACAAAATTATTATAAATTCTATTTATTATTATTAAATTCTACTTATTATTATGATTTTTAAATTCTATTTTTAGTTCTAACATTTTGCAATGGTTAATCTCAGGCACATTGATACCGTTGTCCGCAATAAGATTAGAAAACCCAGACCTAGGATCAAAGTTAGGGTACTACCGTTGGGAGGGAGCTTGCGGTGTAGAGAACGATCGGCATCGTCGTCGCTGGAGAAGAAGTCGTCGTCTAGGGTTCCTACTCGGGTGATGTGGAGGAAGGGGCGGCGCCGGCGGTGGTGTTGTTGGTGGTGCTGATGAGGGAAGCGTTGAGCGGCGGCAAGGCGGTGGTGGTGATCACGGTGGCCGGCAAGATCGAGGCCGAACAGGAGGGACTTAAGGGAAGGGTCGCGGTCGATGAAGGAGGTGAGGAGATGGGTCCCATTTTTGACTAGAGCGCGGAAGGAGAAAAGCAGCAGAGAGAGGAAGATAAAGGTGAGGCGGCCGACGGCGAACGTGAAAAAGGAAAGAGTTTCGGGAGGGTTAAAGTTGAGAAAATAAAAGTTGTCTTTGATTTTCTATTCGAAGAATAGCTAAAGATAGAAACATATGGGTTTTACGTATTCCGCACATTTTAATAATAGCCATTCCAGCTGATTCTCTATTCCGTGTTTCGTTACAAACCAAACATAGGTTTATTATTATCTTAGGAATAGGGTGGGAATAGAATCCCTATTCCCTTGTACCAAACACGCTGTAAATGATCTCAACATGAACATAATAACTTCAATTTCATGACTTTTTGTAGCTCCTCCGTAACCATCCAAATCCCAAATCATCCCCTCGAATCCCATATAAGCAAAGACTCTCTAATCCTAAGTCTGTATTGAGCTCATCAACTAAAAGCAAATCATATTCACTATTGGCATTCATCTCGTGGTTACTTAACTGCTATTACTCATATAGATAGAAAGCTCCTTCAAACACGAAAAACACAACCCAACCCAAAAAGAAAGGCCTTGAAAGAGAGATAGTAAGAGAAGCGAGAATGGTGGATGAATTTGACAGAGAAAGCAAAAATTATGGCAATGAACTAATCACATGAAGAAATTATTATTTGGAAGAAAAGGGACAAAGAATTACCTCTGTGTCTATCGCTTATGTCCCTATACATGCCATCTCCAACATCCCATGTCGTCTCCACCACTGCCAACGCCCCCACCCCACGGCTTGCGTCGTCGCCACTCCCACCTACGCCCCTTGTTACTATCTAGAATCGTTAAAGATTTTATGTCGTTCTTTTGTTAGTTTAGGGATTTGAGGGAATTGACTTAGGCCTGTTTGGTTGGAGGGTTAGGGATAGAAGGCATGAAACGTAACACACTTTCATCGTTTTTTTTAGAGTTTCATAATAGAATAGAATGGAATATGATGAAAGCGAAGGGTTTCATGTTACGTTTTATTCCATCCTAAACAATGAAAATAAAAAACTTCTGATTCGATGGGTTTAGAATGAAATATAAACTAATAAATACATACTATCTAATATACCCTCAATAATTCTTCTTAATACCACCAAATCATAATATTAAAAATTTTATTAATGAAAATAGAAAATATGTAAAAAAAGTATTTTTTAATTGTTTGTATATATTTTTATATAAATAAATTATTTTTAAATATAAATCACATAAAATAAAATAAAATATATTAAATAATTAATACTAATATTTTTATATAATTAATAATAAAATAATAAACCTTTTACAACAACCATTTTAATATAAGGGGTATAATTTTCATTTATTATACATTACAATCAATTCTATCAATCTTGCAAATAATATTTCACTACATTATATTATGAACTATTACATCCCTCCCAAACAACTTTTCACTATATTACATTTCATTCCATTATAAATCTCTATTAATTAACATCCAACCAAACAGGACCTAAAATACGCAGCTGAGACTTCATGGATTGGGGCTTGCAGGTGTAGATTGAAGTTAGGGATTTTGTTAATTTAATTTTTAGATTAATAAATTTTAGGGTTAACAAAAATTAGGACTAAATAATTATAACGAGTCTCACATTAAAAATAAAATTTAAATTTTATAATTTAATATCTATTGTCAAATGTTAAGGTTTAATTTATACTATCTAAAATAATATGGTTAAATTTGTTCAATGTTTGAAAATGACCCTTTTGCCTTAAAGAATATTCATTAGGATATTGTTGTTATTTTTATTTTTAAAAATAAAAATTAAATTAGACAAAAAAAATTTGCTTTCACAACATGTTTTTTTTTTTTGGGTCATAACACATATCAGCAGCAAACATATCTTGTAAAAATCTACTCCTCTCTTCCCCTCTTTTACGACTATTTTGACCCTAACCCTTCTTTTCTCTCTCGTTTTTCTTGTGACCTTTTGCTTCTATACAGTGTAAGATATTCTTTTGGGTTTGTTATTCTTCTCCGTATCTGATTGAAAATTTTGTTAATTTTTTCTATCAGTGTAAGAAGCGAAATTAATCTTGGTCTGTTTATCAGGTGAGTTTTTGGAAACTGATTTGGGGTAATTTTCTGATTCTATTGAGAATTTTATTTCAACGCATTATGTTATTTCTTTCGGTTTATTATTTTTCTGGTTTCTCGTTTTCCTTCTATGTTTGGTTTTAGAAATTTATGAATATGAATAGCTATTTGCTAATAGAATGACGATGATCCAACGATTTGAAGAGTACAAAGTCTGGCAAGAGAGATTGAGTTTCAAACGCGAATTGACAACTTGGATTTAACAAACACAAGATGCATTTAACGTTTAGCCTTTTCAACTTCGTGATAATGTAGTAATTACAACTTGAGCAGATGACAATGTATGTCGTGTTTTAAACAAAAATGTAGTGTTTAAATTCTAACCTGACAATAGTTACTATTTATGGTTGCCAACAAAGTGTTAAATGCATGGTAGAAATGTAAAGGATTAAACTTGTGAGTCTGAAATGTCGTTTGACTCCTAAGCATAAGCATAATAGATTACAATGGTTCTTTAGATTAAAATTGACTTGAATTTGTTAAGAAAAAGAAAAGCTTATCATTAGAACCATAGTCAACCTCCCACTATAAACTTAGCCCTTAATCCATTCTGGCGCTCTTCATTTGTATGTTCAAACAACGCAAACCTTTATCACTCTGTCATCTCACCGTTCTGTCTAAAACTCAAGTGGCAGTTTTGTAACACATAAAATGCAAGTAAAAACAAAAGCTCTTAACTGATAGGCATTTTAATAACCTTTTAATTACTTAAAAATAGCATTAAAAGTTATGTAAGAATGTAGTTTTAAGCATATGATTTTCCTCCATTTCTCTACATTTTCATTCCATCCTTACCCTGCAACTTTATTTCATTTTATATCTTACAAATTTCTTTAGCATCTCCTTCATATGTATATCTATTTCGTTCTTTTTTCTCTCTAATTGGAGTTTCTATTTAGTTTGTTTATTTTAAACTTAATTGGAGTTTTGGCATGAGGAATATGAAACTTGTTAGGTTTTTTGTGTTATCGTTATTTTGCTTTTCAGCAGTGGGACAACTTCCCTCACGAGACATTTTAGCATTACTTGAGTTTAAGAAAAGTATCAATTATGATCTTATTATTTTTGTACTTGAATCATGCAATCAGGAGTCCTTTCATTAGTTGGGAACAATTTCTCTGGTAGTACTAGTAGGGATTGGTAGAAGATGGAGTCCAAGGAATTGGTAAAATACAGAGTCTGAGGAACTTTTTCTTTAGTAATCCCAACAAGGATCACTAGAGGGCAAAGTCTAACATATAAACTCTGTTGCGATTACATTTGTTTTGCTTAACTATTTTTATGTGCATGAAACCTCCATTTGTAGCTTATTCCTGAAAAGAAAAAAAGAATCGCTTCATGTTTATATGACTAGTCCAAAATGATCCAAGTTTTGTAGCCTTAATAGGTATTACTATGGAACAGCAACTGAAGTGTACAATAAAAGTAACCCCTCTTGTCTCCAATGTTATGAGTTTGGTGTCAAGAGAGTCAACATATGAATAGTTTACTCGGTTCTACTAAAATTAAGGGCATAAGGTTTTTATTTTACTAAAAATAAATCCAACTGAATCCTATATCAGAATCAACCATTGGTTATTATTTACGTATCTATCTATCTATCTATGTGTGTGTGTGTACTTTGTAATGAGATGTGATTTGTTGTAATCTTGTATTGATTAGGACTATAGATAAGCATTTAAGGATCTTAATAGATAAGGAAGTACAACATAATTTCAGCTTCAAAGGGTAGTTGGAAGATAGAAACCTCACCACTACTACTACTTCTACGAATTTAATTCTAAAAACATGAGCATTTAACATAACTTCACGAATTAAAAATTCGAAAATTATATCCAATTTAACAAGGATCCTCTATTCTTTAAAAGGTATAGGCTCTTATATGATTTTTTTAAAGATACTCCTAAGAATACAAATCTCTTAGATGGAGTGTTCAAGTAGTTGTATGATAACCAAGCATCATCCACTTCTTATACTGCTCATAGATATCATAATAATCTTTCTTACATACCATTGTAAGGATAAATTTTGTAAAATTGAGTTAAAAATGTAAAAGGTTTTGCAGATTGAATGCTTAGAATTAGTAACAATAGTTCATGAATATTTTTTAAAAATAGATATAAATCTCTTTGTATAGAGACTTGTTTTTAGGTGCATATCTCTTATATCATATAAATCCTTTAAGAACACAATCACTTTTGCAGAGCAAGAACAATATATTAGGCTTCACATAGTACATGCCTAAGTTTGGAAAATTATCAAAAAATACTTGATAATTTTTATTTTAGGCTATAATTGTCTCGTGATTATTTTTTAACCATAATTAGCATTTAATTCTTTGTGAAAATTATTGTGATTGATGTCACTTATATGTAATTATATTTAGTGATGGAACCTTCGAACAATATGAATGATTCCACTAATTATGTGGAAATAAATTAAAAAGGATGTCACATGGAATGATACTATAGAGATGCATTTAATCTCATTGGTGGTTGAAGAAGTGAAAAAGGGAAATCAAACAAATTATTACCTTTTTCAAAGTTGGTTGGAAGAATACTAAGGTAGGCTTTCAAACAAAATATATAGAGGTTCAATTAAAGAATAAATTTAATGCATTAAGGGCTAGATTGAAGAATTTTAAGAACTTACTCAAAGAAATAGAAATCAATTACAACCCCTTCACTGGTAAAGTTAATGCTACAAATGAGTGTTGAGAAAATTTATTTAAGGTAAAATATGTCTTTAATTATTATTATATCATATTATATAATATTTGTTGCTACAAATGAGTGTTGAAAAATTTTATTTAAGGTAAAATATGTCTTTGTTTATTAATATATCATATTATATAATATTTGTTCTCATATTTCCTTTTCATCAATGTATGTGTATAAAATGACTCACAGATTCAAGAAAAAATGATGCAAGGATTTTTAGAATTATGTCATATTTTTGGAAATACTACTGTAACTGGTTTTCATGCACATCCATCAATTACATCTCCATCAAACAGTAAAAAGAGGAACATAGAACTGATGTTGATGAAGATTGCTCATATAATGAAAAAGGAGATCAAGTTACAAGTTCTCTATTTAAGAAAAAGAAATATCCTATGAATAAGAAGGTAAAGAAGAAACAATTTAAAATTTTAGAAGTCTTGATTATGATTGGTGAACAATCGAAAAGAAAGAATAATTTTTTCTCAAATAAATTGACCGAAACCTCATCCACTATAAAGAATGGATATGGAGCTTCATCAATTAAGCAAGAGAGTAATATAATGATGGAATGTTTGAATTCCATATATAGATTGGGTGTTGAAGGTTTACAATATGGAAAAGTTGTAAAGGCTTTACATGATTCTCCATTTCATAGGGATATTTTTATGAATATTGAAAATGTAAGGAATTCAAATATTAAAATTGTAAGGAAGTTATATTGGATTATGTTAGTTATATTTTCATGTTATTGCATATCGAATTCTTATTGATTTGATACTTTTATATTGAGAACTATTCCACGGTTTAAACATTTTAAGTCTATATTTTGTATGAATATTTGATATAAACCTTTTGGTTAATGTTTTTGTTAATTGTTTAATGCTAGTATTGTAGATACATAACTTCCTTAGCAGATTTCAAATCAGATTATATGGACGAACGGATAAAAGTAGTTATTATTTCTCTAGTTAGGGAAGAGAACAAATATTTTTATTTACAAAAAGATGTAAAACTTCTACCTTATCAGGTCACGATTGGATATTAGAACTTTTGAGTGGAGATTCTACAACAATTTATGAGAACTTAAAAATGAGCAAGACAATCTACTTAAGCTTATGTGATGAGTTTAAAAGTTTAAGAGGGATAAAACCAACAAGTCAGTTGACTGTAGAGGAACAAATAACAATTTTCTTGATAAAAAAAGGCATAGGGAGACAACTAGAGTTAATGTAGAATGCTTTCAACATTCAACTTGGATAATTTTGAAGTACTTTTGCAAAGTCTTATATGCAGTTACACCTCTTGTGAAATGAGTCATTACTCCCCCATCCTTTATCGATATACCTCTTTAAATTCAACATAATTCAAAAAACCATGTTTTTAAGTACATTCATATATTTAATTACTATTTTCGTTATATCCTTACGATCAATAATTATTTTAATAGCAATTTTTTTAGAGATTGCATAGGAGTAATGGATATTGATGCACATGTTCCTACTGATGAACAAATACCATATAGCGATAAAAGAATGAGTTAATTTCTAAAAAAATCCTAAACTTTACACAATTTTGCAATTGTAGCCCAAACTTTAAAAAATGACAATTAAATACCTGAACTTTCAATTTTTCTCAAATATAACCTGACATTAGTGTTTCCATTAACAAAGCTGACATGGCTTGTTATAATAAGCATAGAATGACAAGTATCATGCCAAATTCACATCAGATTTTAATAAAATTAAATATAACAAAAAAAACCTTAACCTAACCTTCTCCCCTCTTTTGCCACCTACCTAAAATCTTAAGTTAATTGATCTTTATATAGTTAAGGGTGATTTTAATAGTGTAGTTAAAGTCCCTCTTCTTCTTCACCCACTCACTCCAAACCAATGTTACGAATACCGTATTGACCTTGGTAGCGGATTAGGTTATGGTATGATACTGTATTGATACTGGTCAATGCTGAGTACCGTTTTTGGTAATTTTTTAAATTTATGAAATAGTCCTTGAATTTTTTAAAAATTACAAAATAGTTCATTTTCATATTGTACTATATACTTTATAAGTTTACATCAACCATGTTTTCAAAAATCATAATAATAAATAATAACCACAATTAATACAAAATAATAATAATTTTTATTATTTCGCATATAAATAACCACAATTAATATGAAAAATACAAATATCATCATACAAATATAAAATTAAAAACAATACAAAGTATTCAAAATATTACAATTTCATCGTATAATAAATAATAGTTACACCAAAACATCATATAAAAGAACAATAAATATTCCTAACTTTCAAACTATTACAATTTATGACATGAGTTCATGATAAGAAAACAACTAAGTAGAAGCGAAACCTAAAACCAAAACAATTACAATTACATTGCATATATAAAATTTAACATATAAATCAAATATAAGTAAAATTAAAAGAAGAGGAAAAATAAAAACTTGGAACTTCTTTCAATCGTCTACGAGAGCATATCCCCTATAACTGCACTGACCCTAATTATCATTTAGTATAAAATCGTCCTCATCATCATCATTCAAATTCAATGCACTAAATGACATGTTAATACTTTCTCGTTCAAGATTACCTTCAAAGGCATTCATATCTACCAAACCCGGTTCCTTAGAAACTCAATCTGATAAATATTGATATTATCAATGCAAATTGGATCTGTTGAACTACTTGTACTATTAAGAGTTCTAATAAACAATAAATTTTAATTATTAGAAAATTATAAGAAATTATATCGAAATTAATAATGAAAATAACATACCTTTTCTGAAGCTTTAAATTGTAGTGAATGAAGACCAAGTTATTCAATCTCTTATGCTCCAATCCAAAGTTGTGAATATGGTACCGGACTTGGTATCAGATTGGGTTCTGGTACAGTATTGTACTGGTACCGGTCAATATCGAGTACCATTTTGGGTACTTTTTAAATTTATAAAATAGCCCCTGAAATTTTTTTAAAATTTGCAAAATAGTCCATTGGTATATTATACAATTGTACTGTATACTTTATAAGTTTACATCAACTCTGTCTAAATAATAATCACAATTAATATGAAATAACAGTAATTTTTAAATATTTCACATATAAATAATAACCACAATTAATATGAAAAAAGACAATCATCATCATACAAATATAAAATTAAGAATAATACAAAGTATTTAAAATA
>JANKOE010000006.1:54832701-54842837 GCA_026284465.1 Erythroxylum citrifolium
AAGGAATACCTCATAATATATTATTAACAAGTCATAATGTTAATACATGAATCACAAATATTCATTGGCCTAGGGCACACTACTAACATTATTCTCCGTAGCTGCTGGCTCCTCTCTTGCGTGATTTTATTCCTCTTAACAATTTAACTTGCTCCTTTATTCTCCTTTTTTTCTTGCCTTTTTTTTCTTCCCCCATGAAAGCAAGTAGATATTAACCTTCGAAAAATGATCCATATATCGTGCTTTCGACTGACTTTAATTTATTTGCTTCCAAATTGTACCTAAAATCAAATATAAATTAAAGTGAGTATCTTAAGCATTTTTATATCAATAATTGCTAAGTGTAAATGATTAAAAATATCGATAATTAAACACATATCAGACTGGATGGGGTTTCAGCGTCCATTGTATTAGACAGGGATCCTAGATTCACCTCAATATTTTGGAAGAGCTTGCAGTCAGCTATAGGTATGAAGTTAAACTTCAGCACTGCATTTCATCCTCAAACAGATGGACATAGTAAGAGGACAATCAAGATTGTTGAGGATATGCTCAAAGCCTGTGTATTGGAGTTCCAAGGAGCTTGGGATCAATATATAGCATTAATTGAATTTGCTTATAATAACCATTATCACAGTAGTATTGTATGGCACCTTATAAAGCATTGTATACAGAAAATGTCGATCGCCTCTATATTGGGATGAGGAAGGTTTGAGAATGATAGAAGGCCCAAAACTGATAAAAGATACTATGGATAAGGTGAAGCTAATCCGAAGTCGAATAAAAGTGGCTCAAAATAGACAGGAGAACTATGTGAATCTGCATCGAAGGGATATGGAATAAGTGTAGGAGACAAAGTGTTTCTAAAAGTGTTGCCTTGGCAAGGAGTGTTGAGATTCGATAAGAAGGGCAAGTTGAGTCCACGTTACATTGGTCCTTATAAGATCATTGAGAGGATAGGACCACTGGAATACAAGCTAGCTTTACCAAATGAAATGTCTCAGTTACATAACGTATTCCACGTGAGTATGCTCAGGAGATATATATATGATCCAATATATGTGATACCGGCTCAAGTGATTAAAGTTGCTAGTAATATGGGTTACGTTGAGG
Source organism: Erythroxylum citrifolium (assembly GCA_026284465.1). Classification (NCBI taxonomy): domain Eukaryota; kingdom Viridiplantae; phylum Streptophyta; class Magnoliopsida; order Malpighiales; family Erythroxylaceae; genus Erythroxylum; species Erythroxylum citrifolium. The sequence goes on from JANKOE010000006.1 coordinate 54,833,815, forward strand.
AGTCAGTACTTAAGGTAGTGGGATATCAGACAAAACAGTTTAGGAATTGGGAAATTGCAATGGTGAAAGTCCTGTGGCAAAATCATTCGAGTAAAGAAGCAACTTAAGAAATAGTGGAGCACATGAAAAACCAATATCCCCACCTGTTTCATCAATCAAGTAAGAATTTCGAGGATGAAATTTCTTAAGGAAGGGAGAATTGTAATATCCCCTGTTAGGGGCTAGAACCCCATAACAGAGTATATAAAAGTGTACAGAGAAATTAGAAATGCATTTCATGCTCATGCATAATTGAATATACACATACACATGAATAATTATTGTCGACACATTTAAATAATTGTACATACATTCAATGACATTTTTAGGGTATAATTGATTTATAAATGAGATTAAAATATGAATCATGGATTATTTGTGTTGAAAATTTATTTGGAGAGTATAATTATTATTTCAAAATTTTTGGTAAATTTTAGGAAATTTTCGAAAATTTGAGGTATTTTAGCCTAGGAAAAATATGGAAATAAGAGATAAATAGACCAATTATAATGTGAAATGTGGCAATCTTATTTGGGTGACAACTGTATTACATGCAAGAGGATATGTAGCAAGAGTTTTTGGAAGGAAAATCCATTAGCTCACACTTGCTTGTTCGGTGTAGCATTCTTCACATTGTTCTTCACTGAAAGTACCATTGTTCGGTGTAGCATTCTTCACATTGTTCTTCACTGAAAGTACCCACCACCACAACACTTTTCTTGTTTATCCAATACCAAACATCAAGTTGTTTATTCTGTGCATTTGATTCACTCTCACTGCAGGAAACCTTGTTGAACCAAGTAAGTGATTTTGATTATATTTTAACATTGCAAATGAATACATGCATGAGTGGTTTAAGAAGAGTAGTTTCGGTGAATGAATGTGATGAATGAATTAGATGAAAAATTTATGAAGTAGGAATTATGCAAAAAGTGTATCTAGAATTGTGAGAATCTGAGTTTAATGAGAATTTGTGATGTAGACAACTACAAAAAAGTATGAAATAGGTTATGTTTTGAATGATAATCGATTATGAAAAAATGCAGAAAATGACAAAAACTGTAGAAAATGATGAATGTCTGTATATGAGTTTTGTTTTTGATGTTAAAGTTTAATCTTGAATTTTGAGTTCTTTTTAGAGTAATTTGAATTGAAATAGGAGTGAGAAATCTGGAAAAAAATGAAAGGAGAGAAGAAAACCAGTGTTTTGTGATTCTGGAGAAGAAAAGAGGGATTGCGTGATTGCGACATTGAAGGCATAGTTAATAGTCGAACATCCTTCATTCTTTTTGCTATAACTTCTTCTTCTGACCTCCAAATGACATGGGATTTGAACCAAAAAACTCATAACACATTATTCTTTATCTTCACTGAAATTTATAGCCATCTGAATTAATTTGAAAGTGATTGATTGATGAGTGTAGGATGAAAATGTTGAGGCGTGCTAGAATTTGATAACTGGAATGTTTTTACTAAACATGCTTTGTTATTTTAGCTATATTTTGATCTTTAGATTTTCAAATGAGTCGATTATTGCTTCAAATTGAACTGCAGACATTTAGCTACAATTTTTAAGAGAAATTGAATTTGAATTCTGTCCTTAATAGTCTTGAAATTTAGCTTCAAATTGAGTCTTGGCTTAGGCTGTAGTACTACCCGTGACAGAAATCATGTCATGTTGTTATCGAATAAACTATATTGATTTAGGCCGAATTAGACAAAGTTGTCTTCACTAAAGTTGTAGATTATTTTATTACTTTCAAGTGGTACATATTTTATAACTTTTGGATATTGTAATTTACAGATATGAGCTGTAAAACTTTGAGTGCATGATCATGCACTAGCCAAAATTTCAAATGTACTCAGTCAGTAGTATTTTGAGCATAACTCATAGAATAATGAACCAAATTGTATGATCTTGGTGTCATTAGAAACTTAAGACATAGGAGAACAATTTTCTAGTAGGTAACATTACTAAATTACTCCATTTGCCTTGTTAGAATGATTATGTAAAGTGGACCCAAAAGTATGTAAAAAACAATATGGAATGATCAATTGGGTTATGAAATTAGTTTCAAATTCTTTTATTGCGGTCGAAACCCTTAGTATAAATTAACTTATGTGAGTTTTGATATATGAATGCTATTGTGACAAGAGTACTAATAAGATACCCTAGATTGTCAGTGAACATGCATTGCACATATTTTATATACATAGGTGTGCATAAATGAATACTTATACAATTGTGCAAAATTGTGATATATGTAAGTGCCATCATCCATACATTGCCAGGACTTTAAGGCAATAGCTTTTTGGAGTGATTTGTGAGTAACCCAAGATGGCCCCACCTTGATTTGTTCTGTTTGATACTGAATTTAATTGATATATGATACATGTGTACTAAATCTCGGACATGAAATGTCCGAGGAGTTTGATGTATGAATAAAACATTGGAAGTGCTACTTGAATGTGAATATGATTGATTACTTGTTTCTGAACTTAAAAGTTGAATGTCGAACTAAAAGTATGATGAAAAATGTGAATGAGAAAGAATGTGAATGTGATTGAATGAGCTTAATGATTAAATTTGTGGAACGCATTTAATTCCAATGCATGAAATATAAAGGCAGGTGTGACTGATGTTGCCAGTGAGAAAGATCTTAAAGCTCAGTCATTTATGGAAAGAGCCTAAGGCTCAATGTGTGCAATGAGCCCTGCATCCCTAACGGATATGGGACAATAGGAAAGAGCCCAGTATCCACAATGGATACGGGACAGTGAAAAGGACACACTGTCACAACAAAGTAATAAATGAATTTGAGTCTCATAAACTTTGCATTTACATGTGACATGAATTAATTGAATGATTGCATTGTTTTGAGGACTTTTGTTGCATGAATACGTGATAAATTATCTATGAATGTGTTCTACAAAATTGTAGCAAAATGATGAATTGTATGGATTTGTGTTTGAATTGTGACTTTTGTGAACAAAGTGTTTCGTGATATTACTTGATGATAATCAAGTTGATATGAGTTTTATGATAACATGAATTGTTGTGTTGTAAGACAAGAGTGAACCATTGAGGATGATTACTCAACTAAGTTCGCAAAACTCACCAAAATTGCAACGCTGGTAATTTCAGGTTTGAGAAAGCGACGACTTAGCTGCTAAGACTGCATCGAAGAAATTTTGTACCATTTTTGGATACAAGTTATGGCTTAAAGGTCGATCAACTGGGAATGAAAGATTAGTTTTTAGTTTTTGGTTAAATCCTCTTGTATCTAGCGTACTGTGTAGACTGAACAGTGAGCGTTGATAGGTTGATAATGTATAAATATGAATGATGGATCTAAATTATAGTTTATGAAGTGAAATGAGGACATTTTGGATGTTTTGATAATGTGTTATTTTCGATTTTGTTTATGGTGCCAGGTGATACAATGAAGGTGAAAAAGTTAACACACCAATTCTGTCGGGCATGTGCACATGTGACCATATTGCGCATATACATGGGTCGGGCAGGATTGGGGTGTTACACAAGCACCCCAATTAGACTCAATTAGGAACCCCTTGATCGATCGGATGAAAACCCTAACCTAAGAATTCAAAGTTATCGGAAGATCCTTCGACTCTTGACCTAAGATTAACAAAAATGCAATTAGAAACCAAAACACACAAAGATATCAAAGGAACGCCACAAGCAATCCGACTAATCACTTGATAAGTTCGTAAAATCGGTTTGTAGAGAATTTCAAGATTAAATCCCTCACAAAGTGACCTAAAACTATTCTCAATGTAATCTTAATAGGAAGTGTAGAAAACCACCCTTTTAAGTCTCAAAAAGTTGGCCTAAAAACGAAAAGCCTAACTAGGAAAACTTAAAAGTCAATTAGGAATTCATAATAATTTTTTAAAAGGACATCTTTTAGTAAATCGAGTATATCTTGGGCTACAGACCTCCGATTGAGGAAAATCATATACCATTGGAAAGCTAAGAGAAACATCTACAAATTTCATGTTGATCAATTAGACTAATACAACCTGAATCAATGTGAGAAGTTTGGCCCAAATCAGAACACGTGAATAGCGTTATCCAATAGTTGAGAAAGATTCGTCCTCGAATCTGCAAAGGTAAAAGGAGATAAATCAGAAACATTAAACGAGGCGCTAATTCCACCATGCTCACCTCAGAGATCCAATTTATAGGCATTGTCATTTATCTTTTCGAGAACTTGAAATGGTCCATCGCCTCTTGGATGTAGCTTTGTCTTTCGTTTATCAGGAAATCTTTCTTTGCGCATATGCACCCACACCCAATCTCCGGGTTCAAATGAAACAAACTTTCTTCCCTTATTAGCATTAGATGCATATTGCTTATTCTTTTTCTCAATGTACCGATGGGTCTTTCATGGATCTTCCTTTTCCAAATCTGCTTTCTTTTCCCCATCTGCATTAAATAGTTCACTAACAGGAAAAGGAAGTAAATCCATAATAGTTAGTGGGTTTAAACCATACACAGTTTCAAATGTTGAAAAACCTGTAGAAGAATGAACATTTCTATTGTACGAAAATTCAAAAAGGGGCATACATTCTTCCCAAGTGTGCAAATTTTTACTAATCATAGTAGTCAACAAAGTACCAAGAGTATGATTGACAACCTCAATTTGTCCATCCGTTTGTGGATGACAAGTAGTCGAGTACAACAATTCCTTCCTTAAAGAAAAAATTTTCAATATGAGATGCATCATTGTTTTTATGACGAGCAATGAAATGAGACATCTTAGAAAACCTATCAACAACCACAACAATTGAATCTTTACCATGTGTAGACTTAGGCAAACCTAAAATGAAGTCCATAGAAATATGTTCCCAAGGTGCACTAGGTATAGGCAATGGTGTGTATAATCTATTAGGCATAAATTTAGATTTAGCCTGTTTACACTGAACACAATTTACACAAACACGTTCTACATTCCTACGCATATGCAGTTAAAAAAAATGCTTATGCTAGATGACTAATGTTTTCTGTACACCAAAATGGCCCATTAAACTTCCGCTATGAGACTCTCTAACGAATAATTCATGCAAAGAACAATTTGGCACACAGAGTCTATTTTCCTTAAACAAAAACCCATTATGGAGATAAAACTTATTGAATGCAGTAGTTTCACAAGCATCATACACATTTCCAAAATCAATATCAGTAACATGCAAATCCTTGATATACTAAAATCCTAACAACTTACTACTCAGAGTAGAGATTAAAGCATACCTGCGAGATAGTGCATCAACTACCACATTTTCTTTACCTTGCTTATATAGAATGACATATGGAAATGTCTCAATAAACTCAAACCATCTTGTATGCCTCCTATTCAACTTTCCTTGTCCTTTGAGATGCTTCAAGGAATCATGGTCAGTGTGGATGACAAACTCCTTCGGCCACAAGTAATGTTGCCATGTTTTTAGCGCTCTCACTAAAGCATACAATTCTTTATCATAAGTATAATTGTTTAGAGTCGCTCCATTTAACTTTTCACTAAAATATGCCAAAGGATGTTTCTCTTGTATTAACACGACACCTGTGCCTACTATAGAGGCGTCACATTCAATTTCAAAAATTTATCAAAATCAGGAAAAGCAAGCAAAGAAGTGGAACACAATTTATCTTTCAGTAGCATGATTACCTTTTCCTGCTCAGGGCCCCACATAAATGCAACATTTTTCTTAATGACCTTTGTAACTGGTGCAGTGATAGTGCTAAAGTGTGGAACAAACCACCTATAAAAATTGCCTAAACCATGAAAGCTCCGTACTTCTGAAACAGATTTAGGTGTTGGCCACTCTTTAGTGGCTTTCACTTTATTCTCATCAGCATCAATGCCCTTAGCACTAATAATAAAACCAAGAAAATTAACCTTATCCATACAAAAACTGCACTTTTTAGCTTTTACATACAACTTTTGTTCACGCAAGACATCAAGTATGTTAGGCCTTGTCCTATTTGTTTAAATTGTTTGAATTGTTTAATTTGTTAATTGTGCTTAAATTTGTGGTTTGAAAATTTTTAGAATTTGCTTTGATTTGGATTTGAAAGAAGGATAGGAATTTAAGTTAGATTGAAGTGTTGGATGAAATTAGAATTTATGTGATGTGTTTGGTAGGTTAGAATTAATGAGGTGTATTAAATGAGATAAGAGTTAGTGAATTAGTTAGTTAGCTTGGAACCAAATAGGAAAGAGTTAGTTGGAGGAAGTTAGAAACCAACTAAGGGAATTTTGGGGAGAGCATGGTAAGTGAAGGGCAAAATGGGAAGTTCAAGAGAGGAAATAAAAGACAAAGAAGAGAGGAGAAGGAGAGTGTCGTGGGTGTTAGGAAAGAAGGAGAGAAAATCGTGGGAGAAGAGAAAGAAGAAGAAGAGAAGAAAAGAAGAAGAAATTGTGGAAAAAGGAGGAGACCCAAGGTTCTAAGGTGAGTTTTTTCATCTTATCTTGCTTTAGTTGAAGAATGGTTGTGGTTGGATGTAGGAGGAAGGGTTTAGTGAGAGAAAGTGTAGTGAAGAAGAAGATGAATAGTGATTTCTAGGGTTTTTGGATTTTCTTCTTCAAGGTTGAGTTTTCTAACCTAAAGAATGTGGGATTAGGATAGATTAAAGCTTGCTTAAGGTTATGTAAAATTTTAGGGTTTAAAGGAGGAGATTTCGAAATTTAAGGGAGATGATGAATGGTTGATTTTTGTTGGTTTTGTTTAGGAAACCAAGAGCTTAACCAAGGCCAAGAGGAAGGAAGCTAGTGACCTTGGAATTTGCAAGTATTGAGGTGGGTAAAATTCTTCTAGTTATTGTGTGAGGTGGGCAATTGCATGATGTGTGCCTTATGTGATATAAATTGTCCAAAAATCTTGAATTTGACGCATATATATATATGATGAAACAATTGAATTGAGATATTGACATGTTATGCATTTGGAATGCTTGACATTTTGATTTTCATGCCATTACTTGAATTATGGCATTTTGTATATGATTTGATATTTGAAGCATGAATTTGAGTGAGTTTGGGTTAGAGGAAACCGTTTTGTAGTCACGTCGACGTTGACAATTATGCCTTCTTCCGGCAGCCTTCTTCCGGCAGCCCGCTTGTGGCCCACGAGATCTGAATTGGACTCGTTTTGTTCACGATGTTAACTTCGGTTTCATTGTTTTGTTCACGGGACCCTCGAACCATTTGATTGTGCATTCGCATTATATCGTGATCAATTGTGTCTAAATTGATTCATATTCGAAATGGAAGCATGTATAAATTGAGATAATTGGATTGTTATTGAAATATCCACGAAATGTGATTGTTTGGAATTTGTGATTATATGTATATTTGGATTGGTTGTGTGGCTCGAAGCCAATGGCTAGAATTGTTTTAGCCATTAAGCTGTCAAGCCCATTAATTTTTCCCCTCAGGTGAAGACCAGGAAGTCCGGTAATCCTTGCGAAGCGTTTGGACCAATTGCGAGAGAGTAGCAATTGCATTTTGGTTTAGCTAGATTTTGACTAGCTTTAGATAGCATATTGAGCATGAGCATCAATTGTATTTTGAAACTTTGAAAAAAATTGATGAATTGTCAATATGTATTCTAAAGCTATGTATGAACGCATTTTGGCATTGGAAATGAGATGAAGAATCTCTTTTATGGAATATGGATTCTCATTGTTTTTACCTCTGATGAATGTATGAAATGCTTGAAATGTCTATTTTGGCATGTGTTAGCTTAGTTGGGAAGTGGAATTTGGGTTGTTATTGAGTGGTTTAATCCTTGAGCATGAATTTGTGGATGTAGAAATGTTGGTTTGAGAGAATTAGAAGTGTATGTGTTGGTTGGTTTAATTGTGAGTTGGGAGAAAATTGACTTGGGGTTGGACCATAAAGGACACATTCGGGTGAGTTAAGGGGTGTCTGTTTAAGGATGTCCGTTTAACGGACACTCTCGGGTAAGTTTTGCCATTTGTCTAGAATCTGTCCGTTTAACAGACAGTTGTGTCCGTTTAACGAACATGTTTAGATGGTTTGTCCGTTGAGCGGACATGGGTGTCCGTTTAACAGACACTTTCGGGTGAAATTGGGATCTTTGTCCAGTGCGTGTCCATTTAGCAGACAGGTGTGTCCGTTTAACGGACAGCCTCGGGAAAGTTTGGGTTCTTGTTCGTAGCGTGTCCGTTTAACGGACATGAGTGTCCGTTTAACGGACATTCTCGGGTAAATTTTGGCATTTTAGCCCTTTCGATGTCCGTTTAACAGACATCCCTTGGTTGGTTGTTTTGTTGTTTTCGAATGTTTTCCTTATTATTTTGATGTGTAGGGTTTGTCGGGATAACCCTATAAGGTTTCCGCTAGCGTTTTCGTTCTTCGTTTCGGATCGTTGGGTCTCGGGAACGCGGTTCGACACCCGAGGTCGAACTTCGGGAATGGGGTCCAGCAAAGTACACCTTTCAATTTATGCATGTATTCTTCTAAGCTCCTACTGTATATCAATATGTCATCAAAGTACACAACAAGAAAATTATTAATGAATGCACAAAGTACATGGTTCATCAATCTCATAAAAGTGGTAGGAGCATTGTCAAACCAAATGGCATTAGCATCCACTCATATAGTCCATGTTGAGTTTTAAATGCAGTTTTCCATTTATGTAAATATAGTGCCATGAAAAGGAAGTGTATTTACATGTAACTTACTTTTCTTCCAGTTACAGTTATGTAATGAAAATATTTAATATTAATGAAACAAAAGAGTTTGTTTTTATTTGTTTGAGCATTATATATCTAGTCAAAAGGTACCGAGATTTTTTTTGTAAGTAATATACATATACATAGAGATGTATGGGAAACGTGTATATTATAAGAATCTAAAATAATTGATTCACAGTTGAATAATCAAGTTGGTCGCTTGATTATGGTTTAGACTGTAGTGTTGCGATTTATCTCCATG
>JANKOE010000006.1:54900095-54912775 GCA_026284465.1 Erythroxylum citrifolium
AAACCAATAACGTACACTAACTATTAAATGGTGCATCTACAATTAGTGGCACACCATATTATTTCTATCTTTTATAATAGATAAGTCATTTACCAAACAAGGCTTTAGTTTTTATTTTAGAAATAATTTTGGATTTAATGAAACTTCCTAGGTCTAGGTGAGCGCATGACCCAAAAATAGGTTTAGGTGAATGGGTTTTTACGGGAAGGGGTTAAACCTAAAACCTCTGAAAAAAGGGCCATTTGGGTTTGGGTTGGAGCAAGTAAAACTTGGACCCGGTTATGTTCCCTGCTCAGGCTCAGCAGTACAGATTTCACTTCTTTGGGGCCTAATGTTCGTGTGAGCACTGACGCTGATCTCCAGGACCATGCCAAGTGGCTAGGACGATCTCTGTTTCCTTTCAAAGACAATTACAATTCTCAGTTAATTTACTTCCTCTTCTTTAAGAACAATAATAATTTATATAAAATCTACTCAATGTTGACAGAGGATAAGATCTCAGAACGGCTGAACAGGGAAGCATGATGTATTGATATTAGCTGTACTTCGAATTATTTTTTCCCCTGTAGTTCAGGTCTTAGCTCTTTTTATATTGCAATTTGCAGCAGAAGTCAAATATATTTCCACATCTCTGGGGATCCTATTCTTTTTTTGTGAAAATCGTCATCAAAAAGATTGCATTTATAAGATTGAGAATTGCAATTAACATCATCTTTTAGTAGTTTAGAACATCTATCAGTTAGAATAGCAACATTAGTATTCAGAATTAATGCTTAACATGTCCATATTCAAGAATCCAGATCCTCTGTTCAATATTACTCTGTTTTATTCTGTCTCATGCAATCTCAGCCATTTATTTTGAGGGACAAATGGCTGAGATTTATTGGACAAACACTATAATATTGGACACAGGACTTGGACTCTGTATTCAAAAACCAAACAAAATTCATTATTCCAAAGTTTGATGAATTTCCTAAAATAGCGTATGAAAAAATCATGCTGCACAACACAGGATTAGGACATGAACTTGCTGTTAGTTAGCACGTAGTTACACCAAGACAGAGAAGCAATAGAGGCTTTAAAGGTCCAACGCACAGGTCGCTACTCCGAGTTAAACAGAAGTTTCTGTCTCTTTACCAAGTCTTCTTCCGCCATATCCATCCACCAAAAACACATAAACAAAACAACCATCCCTAAAAAGAACCAATCTTCATACCATCACCAGACCACCCTGCACGTTCTTTACTTACTGGTTTCCAACTATCTCAATTCCTCTTCATCTCTTCCTTAAAACTCACACATCCATCCATCAAGCAGCAGCTTTTATCACTACCACATTCATCACACAAGCGTCACATTAGTCCCTTCTTTTCTGGAGAAGGTACTTCTTTTTTGCTTTTGCAGAGTCATTGGCCACCAATGTCGCCTCCACCGTCAACACCACCAGTACCGTCATCTCCTTCCCTTTAACTGCACCGTTGGCCCCCATTAACACTGAGTCATGATAATGGGAGGACAGAATCACAGGCTGTTTAGGCCTCGACCCTTCTCCTCCCTTCCCATTCTTTTCATTTGTTTCATCATTCTTGCCAATGCAAAATTTGATTCTTATACTCCTCCTGATAAACATCTGCTTGATTGCGGATCATCAGAAGATACCAATCTTGACGATGGTCGAACCTTCACATCCGATTCTTCCTCCCGAAACTATCTTGAAACCAGTGAAGATGTGAAAGTTTCAGTCGATTCCATTCCCGCAAATATATCTTCTGTTTCTTCTTCTACTCCACCCACAGCTCTTCCTTTGTACCGCACTGTAAGGATATTGCTTGTGGATTCAAAGTATAGCTTTCATATCTCTTGTCAAGGGTTGCATTGGATTCGTCTTTACTTTTACCCCCTTCCTCACCCTCAATACAATCTAACCAGCGCAGTTTTCAGCGTCAGCACAGACAAGTTTGTTCTCTTGAAAGACTTCTCTGTGTCGGATGATAAAAAATCGGCGTTCAAGGAATATCTAGTTAATGTTACAAGTGACAGACTAATTCTCGTCTTCAAGCCCCAGAAAGATTCTTTTGCATTTGTCAATGCCATTGAGGTGGTCTCGGCTCCTGACGGTCTTATTTCCGACACAGCTTCGACGGTTCCTCAAGGTGGCACTTTCAATGGCTTGTCCAAGTATGCATTCGAGGTTTCTTATAGGTTGAATGTTGGAGGGCCAGTGATAACTCCGAAAAATGATACGTTGTCAAGAACGTGGTTCTCTGATGTTGCGCATAATACCTTTCCTCAAGGGGCTCAAAATGTGTATGTTGATCCTAGTGTAGTCAAATATCCACAGAGTGGTGTAACTCCTTACATTGCTCCCAACTGGGTTTACGCAACTGCGGATGAGATGGCCGATTCCGAAACACTGCAGCCAAATTTCAATCTCACCTGGGAGATGAGTGTTCATCCAGGGTTCTCCTATTTGATCAGAATGCACTTCTGTGACATTGTGAGCAAGGCCCTTAATGATTTGTACTTCAATGTGTATGTAAACAACTTGATGGGCATGTCTGGTCTTGACCTCTCATCTATCAACAATGCACTTTCCACTGCATACTACATAGATTTTATTCTCAATGCATCATCTATACAGAATAGCTCTGTCAGGATTCAGGTTGGCCCTGCTTCTGGTTTGGATTCGGGCACGCCTAACGCTATTCTGAACGGACTGGAGGTTATAAAGATGAGTGATCCAGAGGGGAACTTGGGTGGTTTATTTGGTGCCGATGTATCTTCTGGAGGAAAAAGAATGAAGATTGTTGCAGGAATTGGCCTTGCAATGGGCGCAACAGCGATGTTTCTACTTGCAACAGTTTTCGTACGTTGGCATAAGAGGCCCCAAGATTGGCAGAGACGTAACAGCTTCTCATCGTGGCTCCTCCCGCTCCACGCCGGTCAGTCGAGTTTCTTGTCCAGCAAGAGCAGCACTAGAAGATCAAGCATCTTTGGTTCCAGGAAGAGCAAGAGTGGTCACTCCAGTTGCTTCTCTAATCAAGGTCTCGGAAGGTACTTCACATTGCATGAATTGCAGAACGCGACACAGAATTTCGATGAAAAGGCAGTAATTGGTGTTGGTGGGTTTGGAAAAGTCTATCTTGGAGTGATGGAGGATGGAACTAGGACTGCTATAAAAAGAGGAAATCCGAGCTCAGAGCAGGGCATAAATGAATTCCAGACAGAAATACAAATGCTGTCCAAGCTAAGGCATCGGCATCTTGTATCTCTTATTGGCTTCTCGGATGAACAATCTGAGATGATTCTTGTTTATGAATACATGGCTAATGGTCCATTTCGCGATCACCTCTATGGCTCAAACAAGCCTCCACTATCATGGAAACAACGGTTAGAGATTTGCATTGGTGCTGCTAGAGGCCTGCATTATCTTCACACTGGTGCAGCACAAGGCATTATTCACCGTGATGTAAAAACCACAAATATTCTTCTCGATGAGAACTTCATCGCAAAAGTATCCGACTTTGGCCTTTCGAAGGATGCACCGATGGAGCAGGGTCATGTAAGCACCGCAGTGAAGGGTAGCTTTGGATATCTTGATCCAGAGTATTTCAGGAGGCAACAACTCACTGAGAAATCTGATGTCTACTCTTTCGGAGTAGTACTCTTTGAGGTGTTATGCGCAAGGCCTGTGATAAACCCCAAGTTGCCTAGGGAACAAGTTAATTTGGCCGATTGGGCAATGCACTGGCACAGAAAGGGAATGATTGAGAAGATAATTGATCCTCACATTGCGGGGACAATCTCTCCGGAGTCACTGAAAAAATACGTAGAAGCTGCGGAGAAATGTTTAGCGGAACATGGTGTTGACAGACCCGGAATGGGAGATGTCCTGTGGAACTTGGAATATGCCCTGCAACTTCAAGAGGCTTCTTCACAGATTGATGCACCTGAAGATAAGAGTGCCTATCTCATTGTTTTAGAAAAGCCAAGTGACAAGAACTCTGCTTCTGACTCCGTTTCTGTAAACGACGACTCTGCAGTGACTGTGGACTCTCCACTGTCTCATGCTTGCCAAATTCAGGGGAGGTAACACCTATTTCCACGGGAAAACAATCCCAGCAGTAAGATATTTCGGCTTGGCCAAAGTTGATTTCCCTGAAATTGATCAAAGCTTCCAACTTTTCCATGAAATTTGATCAAATCGTACTACTTGGTTACTTTTCATTTTGTCAATGATACGAAATTTAGTGAGATGGTATCTTGCAAGCACCTTTAACTCTCCATCACTTCCTTTATTTTTTGATTGTTAGGAAATTAAACAAATTTTGGTAGGAGAAGATCAGAATAAAATTAATTTTGGTAGGAGAGGATCAGTATAAAATTAATATTTTAACTTGAATGAGAATATGAAATTGATATAATTCCACTATTTTAAAATATTTCCATTAATAATACTCACTATGAAGTCATGAACCTTCATAATTACTATCAAATATACTTATAATATTATAATAAAAATATAATTTAAATCTACATATTAGTTACAAATAAACTTTTAACTTTTGTTTAATTAAAAAATTTGGCCCACTAATATGTGTACGATGAGGGTGTAAGGAGACTACTTTCTTTTTCTATATTACGTTACCGTCTTCATTGTTAGATTAAATTGTTAGATTAAGCGAGTTATTAACCTATAGTTTTGATGTTAATAAAATATATTATTATTAAAGAATTTAATTTTAGTGGCATTAGTAGATCAATTATAATGGAACTATGTAATATGTGAAAGTTGAAGTTCAACAAAAGGGCAAGTAAACAAAGAAGCTCTTTGAAATAAATTGAGTAATCAAATAATAGAAAAATGAACAAAATTGAGCACATTTACAACTTAAGAAAGTTCAAGTGAAGAATCAAGAATAAGGAGGAATCAAGTATATCAAGATTTAAACAAATTATTGTAATCTTTTTTATAACTCTATCTTAGTCATTTCAATGAACTAGAGGATTAATTATTGCATGATCATTTGTATATAAGGCCTAATATAAATCTTTTCATAATTAAAAGGTAAATTGTTTTGATCTTTAAAGAAAACCCTTTTGATATTCAAACAAACTTTGCATTTTTTTTAAGTATTTCTTAACCAAGTTTTCATCAAATGGGTGTGTTTTATGTTTGAAAAGATTTGGGAGTTGAAAATTTTGACTTAGATTTTGCAAAAGGTTCAACTAGCCTAAGGATTTAGATTGCTAGCAGAGAAAGGAGAAAAGAATTAAATACTAGGTGGTGTCTATTAGGATAGGGGATATGTAAGCTTAAAGGTGAGTGTCTGGCTAGCTAGACATGCCTAAATACTATTTGTTATAGTGGATGGTTTGTGTGTCTAATAACCATTTTTCATTTAGGTTTGAGTATAAATAGACCATAAACGAGTTTTGAAAAGAACCTTAAGCATATTATAGAGTTGCTAAAAATCTTGAGAGACTAAAGAGTGCATATTTACATGACATAACATATATAAGTCTTTATTTATTAGTGTGAGTTAAAAAAAAAAGGAGTTTTTGATTTATATGATTGTGTAATTATTACAATTGAAGAAATTATTTAAAGTACACTTTTTGAGAGTTCCTTTTGACCTTGACCAAGACTCACAAAAAAACAGATAAATGATTTTTTTTGTCTTTTATTGAATCTTTTTCTTGATAGATAATTGGATAAACCAGGATTTTTTTTTCCATATTTCAAAATAGAGTTAATCAATATGTTAACTAATCAATTATAGTAAATTGGATCAGATTTTGCAATTTTTCCTTCCACAACGCCTCGACGAACTTCTCTTCACCTATGACAAGGCAAGAAATTTGTAAAGGTTTCCTCTTCACTTATGATAAAGATGTTATATGGAGGGCTACTCTTCACCCATTGAAGGATGAAGAAATTAACGTCTAAGTGGAGCTTAAAATGGATGAAAGTTAAGACTATTTGGCCAAATTGGCCAAATCATTACAAATTGATTTTATCTCTATTTTTCCACTTTTTTTACAATTATGGTGTTTGTTATAAATTTTTTATATGAATTTTTCATAACCATTCATTAAAATAAGTAATTCATTCATTAGTTTACAAATATAATAAAAAGTGAATAAACGCAATTCATATGTCATCAATGATCAACACTCATTTCTTATTCATCTACAAATTTTCTCTTCTTTTGAATTTTGTGAAATAATGAAAATGTTTTCTCATGATTGGGATTTAATATATTCTTAACATATAACAGTGTCATAATCAAACTATCATAGGGCTCAAGAAACAAAATAAGAACTAAAAATGCATTATCTCCTTCTTCAACATTGACCTCAACTTTATGTAGTTAATCCATTAGACTTTTAAACATATTAAGATGGCTTATGATCTTCTCGTCTACTTGTCTCTTTTAATTGATATAAATGCCGTTCATATGTAACTTGTTGGACAAACTCTTTAATAGATAAAGAGCTTCCAACTTTTTTTAAATTGATATGGTGAATTTTCATTGATTATATTATTAGTAACATTATATATCAAAGAGAGTCAAATCGTACTAATATAATAAGCTTCTAATTCTTTTAGCTACTTTCTTTGGTCATTTTTCTTTTCCACTTTTTGCTATTCAAAATTTTTTGCAAATTTTATTTAAGAAGAATATTGTTTACCCTTTACTCCTAAATAGGAATGATTCCACTTTCATTAAGTTTTTTAAGAATAAAATTACCCACTAATATTGATGTGGTAACAATTTTAGTTAGTTGTGTTTTTACCTCTAACAATATTTCTGAAGAAATTAAGTGCACAAAATAAATATTGGAAGCATTGAAATAAAATTATCACTAGATACAACCAACAAAAAAAGGGATAATCTTTTTGGTATTAACAAACCTAAAGTTTTTTTGTATCCACTTTCAAACTCTTAAAATGCACTCTCATTATACTGCACTTTGTAATAAAAATGTTTGTAATTTAAGAGGTTTTATTAACCATAGTTTTGGCATCTAATGAGATAAATAACAAATTCATGAATAAATCCAACTCAAATAGATTTATTTAATATTTATCATGTCTCATCAATTTTTATGCATTTATTTAGTTAAAAACATAATAAATAGTTAATGCTTGCTTTGTTTTATTCAAGTCACATGTTTCATAAATATCCTTTTTATTCATTTTTATTATGATTTTACAAATTCCATGTTGCGTACAAAAAAAAGTACATCCATTATATTTATATAAACTCCCTTACCTTTCATTAAGCTTCAAAATTATATCTTTATTCAAATAGTTTGAATAAACATACTAGCAAATATGTCTAAATTTAGATTAAGCAACTTTCTTATTTGTTATGAAGATTTCTTTACTACATATCATTTTTCTATGTTAATATTTTGCAGATTACGTTATAGGATATCTCATAATTATTCAGTACTAGGTATCTTTTTTCTATGTCTTGGATAAATTCAACTTAATTATCTAGTAAAGAATGATTTTTATCACATGAATATGTTTTTTCTTAAACAATAATTAAACATGGCATATTGCATATATTATAGTACCGTATTAGGTTAAGGTCAACTTATTTATTTACCTTTTATAAAATAAATTATATTTAAAATCTTGGTATTTAGTTGATTTTGTGATACTAGCTAAAACTATCAAAAAATAGTAATAAAATATTCACAATTTCAATGTATTACAAGACTAGCATGTATGTTAAGTTAACATTGACTCAAACTCATACTAACATCTTAATGATTTATTGCTCATTCTAGGATTAGTTGTAAAAGAAATCTCAAAATTTACTCAATTTTGCTATATTGATTCAAATTTTAAAAAGTGATCCTAAAATACTTCAACTTTTAATTTGTGAAAAAAATTATGACGTTAAATTTTTTATTAAACTGGATGACATGGTGAGTCATGTTAAATTTATATGTTTATCACTTGGTTGCCACATAAGATATTTATGCAATGTATGGAATTTATTATTTAATAATTTAAAGAATATCAATTTATGAAAACTTAATTAGCCCTAAAAAATTTTACTCTCAATCGGCATTCCTACGTCTTTTTTACTAAATCTCAATTCTTTGCTCAGAGGTTCTTTCCTTGCATGTTTATATGTTGTTTCTTTGTGATGACCATTACTAACTTTTGATAACTTTTTTAGTTAATAGTTGAGAAACGATGCTGCAATGAGCAAAAAGACCAACATTATATTATAAATAAGAGGATCAAAATGTGAGATCTTGAATCCCTGATGAGCTCTTAAGATACTTCCTTTCTTACTTTTCTCACTTTCTTATTACCCATTTCTGCTTCAGAAAAATAAGACTCAATTTTGTATAATTGATACATTATATTGTTTTGTTAGTTTATTTATGTGCTTTCGTCCTTCTAATATGAAATGAGATTTCCAATTTTGAGATATGTTTAGCTTATCTTTTCAATTCAAATGTGTTATAGTACACCCTTTCTAATGCAACTATAATCAAATATGTAAGGCCTCCAAGTCCATTGTCCCTTGACAAAATGGAGATCAAATTGAAAATACTATGTTTGTATGAAAACTGACTGAGAGTTGATTTTAAATCAAATCTAATCTAACTTTAACTTTTTTAGCAATAAACCCTCAAAGTTTCTATCCCATTAAAGATAAGAAAGAGTTATGTTTTTTTTAGAAATTAAATTGATTCATTCATTTGGGCCAAAAATATGCTTACAAAAACAGTCCAAGCTTTAAGCTCACAACAACATCCAAAAGCGCACACATGAAAATAGAATATCTTTACACATATCAACCATTGTTTTAGTCTTCTGGTTATCACGCAAGACACAAGTGATTACGTCTCTTTTGTATGCTTCAAGTTGATCGGAGTTATCAAGGTGCAACTCATGCTCCTGTGTTTGCTCCACATGTTTCCTTTATAGTTAAGTAAACTCAACTTCCTTTTCCTTTCTATTTGTGTTTCACTACTATCTACTTGCATATGGTAATGCCCTGTCTATTTCACCTTCTTGATGATGATTGATTGACATTTTGTAAGACTTGCAAGCCAACAATGTTTCCTTTCAATTAATTATTGTGCATGCTCTCTTGCTTTTCTTGCTTTGTTGATATTACAATGTTCTTCACATATAATTCAAGCTTTGGTTATACAGTATAGTCTTTTGGTGAACAATTAATTATTCTTTTGTAGTGTTAGTAATTGTGATGATCAAAGTTTGTACATTATAAAGTTCCTTCTTGAAGATTATGGATTCCTCTCTAGCCATATATTATAAATTGTGTTGCTTAGGATTAGCTTGAATATTATCTAGCTTACTTCCTCCTCTTTGTGATTCCTGTTGCACCAAGATATTAAATCTTGCCAAGTTGAGGATGGAAACTGAGCATTACTCAATCTTTTAAGTTGTTCCTAAGATCTGAATGAGTATTGGCACTCAAAGAAAAGATGACTTAATGTCTCCTCTGCTTATTTGCATAACACACACAAAGAAGCCACTTTAAGAAAAAAATTTCAATCTTGAGAGTGCATTTAACTTTCCCCTGATAGCTAGCCATGAGGTCATTATTCCATAGGAAAAGCATGCTTGTGCTGTTAGAGAAGAGCTCTAAAAGCAATCGCCTTTAGCACTTATTGTACAAATCTTTATGATTAATAAAAAGACATTTTCGTTAATTTGATGTTCACGTTCTTTATTAATTGATAGTGATCTTAAATCTAATTAATGAAGTCCTTAATACATTACATAGCATGAAGGAAATCATGATGAGATCATGATAATGAGATTCCTATCATGTGTTAGTATGTTAGTGTTTAAATTATCCCTAGTCATAGGATTAGTGAGACGGGACATTATTAATTTGAAAAAACTACCATATGTTATACTCCTTGATTAGATCAAGCAGTGGATCTCATAAACTGTAAGCATAAGTTGTTTAGAGTTAACATGTGGATGCTTGCTAAGAGTAGTAAGTACATTGGATAACCTACCATAAGACAATCATATGGATAATCTATTCTAGTGTCAATGACAGTCTCATCATAGCAATGGCGAAAATATTCGTAGACTTGAGGTGCTCAAGGATATCTTGAATACTGATCATGGACTTTGACTCCATTTCTCGTTGCCTCTCAGAAGTTGCTCGTAGGGTGGAGATTGGGTACATCTTGAGGTATTTGAAGGTAATTGAGTAGCCAATAAAGGATTCACCACTCCTGATAGGAGGAGATGATATCCACGACCTCTTGTCAGGGTTATTACTTAGGAATCTTTGGCCAGAGTGGAAATGTCATGAAGATAGTCTTCAGTGACATATCTAATTGAGTAATGAGCCTCGTGGACAAGAACTAACATCACATGGGCTAGATGTAACATAGTCAGTCTAGTGAGAGTTGAAACTTTAACCATACGTTAAACCAAGTGGGGTATAGAATGGTGAAATGACGAATTGCACGGGAACATTATCTATGGAATTGTAGTCAAACCATTGACTTTTTGGTCAATAAGGGGTCATGATGTGTTTCTAAATACCCCTCACAACTTTCTTGAAATAAGTGTTAATTCAAATGACCAACATAATCAGGAACCTAATGGGTCACACGCATTGGAGATGCAAAGAATGAGTAAAATGGTTTTGAATGGGGATCTAAGATATGAGAGATGCATGACTAAGCTACAAAAGTGTGGTAGTTTAGGGTTATTTGATTGTGAATCATATGACACATGTGAATCTTGCTTATTAGGTAAGATGACAAAATTATCCTTTAAGATGACAAAATTACCCTTCAATAAGTAAGATGACAAAATTACCCTTTAAAGAAGGGGTGAATGTTTTCATGCTAAATTAAGTGGGATTAAAAGCCACTTAATTCCTACTAACTCTCCATTGATGTTGGGGGTTAGAGGGAGGCTAAAGGGTGTCAAAGACACTCTATTTTCGTGCAAAAGTTGTAAGAAAACAAAGTATCTTTTTGTGAATTGTTCACCATCTTCTAAAATACTCTCTCAAAGAACACACCACAAAGTTAGCAATTTGTGTGTGTTATAGACATTCTTCCTAAGAGGTTTAAGGCTTCACTCTTTGTGTGAATATCATGAGAGACGTCCTCCTTTGGTCGTTGTGGTTTACGACAACTCGAAGAGGTGAAGACAACAAATAACGAAGGAGATTGTAAGGTACACATCTTAAGTTCACGTTTTGTTGTACTAAATCTAATGGCACATGTTTGATTTTGTATTTTTTGGGTTTCGTTTTATTTTAATTTCGTTTTATGATAGTTGATGCATGTGATTCATGATCGAAACCCAACATGTGCCACACTAATTTGTGTTATAGAATCTTGGTTCCTCTTCTTTCCAACAGCTACTTACAAGATTTATTTGTGAATTGACCATTACTGCTACTTTTCCATCAAACCTGTTCTTCCCTGTCTCTGCTTAGTCTCACCGTGAGAACTTGAGCATATGTTAGCTTTTAAGTATCATTCCCATAAGTAGTTAGGGTTTGTTGCTCTATTTTGTTTTCTAGTATGGTGTTCCTTAATGGATTAAGCTCCTCAACACCCACTAGGGGTCCTAGATTTGTCCATGTGTCAAACCAAAATGATGTGTTACTCCCATGTCCTATATGGTGCTCAAATTGTCCTCTGAACTTGTCCTTAAGTTTTAAGATGTTAAGCAAGGTCCATGAGCAATTAGCTCTGGGTTTGAATAACCAAACACTTTGATTCCTTATGTAGTATTTATGAATCCATCACACTCATAATGAACTCTTGTCAACTAGGACATTTTAAACATTAAGACTTGGTTCATGACTTTGACTGGTAATATGCCTAAGCTCCTTTCCTTTTAGTGTTTACAACCCTTAGTCGATTTGATTTTGATCATGCAGTTCCCTTCCAACTTTCCTTTCCATAAAAACCTCCTTAGTAACTATTCAATAGATCTATAAATGGTTACAGGGAACCATATATGTGTAGGCAATACATATGGATATTATTGAGGACGAGTTTGATGAGTTAATTCTATTTGTAAAAGATAGACACTAAGAGGTCTAACTTGAGATTCTTGACTTTATCTTCTCTAGAATAAACATGAAACCCCTGTAAGATGACCATTTATTAGTTATAAGTCCCCTCATATAGCAGGTGGAGGGTTGGGAGTTTTTAATTCTTGTTCGACTAGCTAACTATCTAGTTATTCCACTTACACTGTGAGAAACTACAAAGGAGCTATTTAGTTTATTGATGACTAGCTCATATAGTAATTTAAAAGTATTTAAAGTTGTCATTAGTTCATATATTGAGCTAAGATTAGCCTTAGAGAACAAAATTAGGTCATCTGTAAAGGACAAACTTGCTATCCTCAAATCCTTACATTTAGAGTGAAATTTAAAGGTGTGATCTTTGCCGATCGTGAGCTTTATCAACCTTATTAGTATTTCCATTTTCAGAGCGAACAAGTAAGGAAGTAAGGGATCTGGTGCCTTAATCTCTAACCCCTTTAATTATTTTGATTAGCTCTCTATTTATAAGAATATCGTATTAGTGACCACATGCATGTTGTAACACCCAAATACCCCCTGGGAGGATACATGGATGCCACCCAAGACAGGACAAACAAAATCAAACATTACACA
>JANKOE010000006.1:54990374-55006545 GCA_026284465.1 Erythroxylum citrifolium
TCTTTTTTATAATCATATAAAGACTTTCATTTCCTCTCTATTGTGTCTTGTCTCTTGTGTGGGATCTCACCTTAGCTTAGAAAATTGATTAGTTGTCTTTTCTTACACATTAGCTTAGATGTCCTTAATTATCATGAGTCATGACTCATTCCTAACCAAATACCAAACCGAACAACATGAACCAAACCCTTAACCAACACAAATGACATTTAGTTCAAAATTTAGATAAATAAACACAACCAATTCAATTCAATATTCAAAATTCAAAATTCCATTTCATAAACAAACACAACCCAATTCATTTTATACACAACATTTTCTAACAACATTGAATCATCGGACACTCCAATTTATTCACACACAAGTCATAACCCAATTCATTTCATAGTTCATACACTATCCAATTCATTTCATTTCACATTCCCGTGTATCATCGGATCATCCAACAACAACACAAAAAACCGTCAACACTCCAACCAACTCCAACACCATGCATCATCAGATTATCCAACCAAAACCATAAACCAAAACACAATCAAAATTTAAATTAAGAAATTTTCAAAATCAGAAAAAACTCAAAAAACCAACTCGGGTCTTCGGCGGGTCGTCGGGTTTTGTCACAGGTCAGTGTGTGGACCCGTCTCTGCTGGCTTCAGATGGGTCTCTAGTGATGCGGTGCGGTGGCTTCACGGGAAGAAGGTGGTGGCCGGTAGCGTCTTCGGGTCCTAGTGGAGGAGGAAGCATCTTTGATGCTAAGGGAGGATGAGGCGATGAGCGAAGGAGGATGAGCGCTAGAGTAGACCACACACGGCGGCGCGACGGTGAGAAGAGGCAGCCACGCGACAGTGAGAAGAGGAGGGAGGCGACACGACGGTGAGAAGATGAGAGAAGAAGAAGCTGACGAAAAGTCCAGAAGGCAGAAGCTCGGGGGGGTGGGGGGTGTTGGTTAATTTAGGGTTGTTTTTTAAAAATTTGCAAACTAGTCCCTACACTTTCAAAAGTTCACGGTACCGGCCGGTACCTTCCGATACTGTCAGTATCGGTCGATACTAACCGAAAACTACCGGTATCGACCAATATTTAAGGCCGGTACCGTGGTGGTCGTTCCGTACTGTACCGGCCGAAACCACCCAGAACGGAACGGTATTCATAAGGTTGGGCGAGAGAGAATAAGAACGTTCTGTACAATTTAAGCATACACAATAATTTTATAGTAAATATTAAAGGTTCAAGTGTATCGCATTGCTATATTATTATTATGTAACTAACCTGTATTTGCAAGAGTTTTTTTTTGAAGTAATGTATTTGTAAGAGTTGAAGTATAAACATTCTTTTGGTTTTTATTTTGAAAAAAACGAAACGTATGGGCAGGGACGTGGCCACCTTTGGCCCAGTGGGGCACTGGGCCTCCCGAAATTTAAAAAAAAGTTAATTTTTTTAATTTTTAATTTTTTTTCTATATAAAAATATAATTTTTGGGATTTGAGCCCTCCAAGATTTTTAAAAAATTTGTTTTGGGCCCCCTTATATGCATTGGCTGGCTACGTCTCTGCGTATGGCCATATATGATAATCAAGGACATCAAAAATCAAACCCGTTATCAACGACAGAGGTTATCTAGATTCGTGATCCATCAAAAGCCTACCCATGGCAGGGAAGTGGTAGAATGTGATTGGTGGCATGGTAGAACCCACGTGGCCACATACATTGGACATTCTTTCTTGCTTGGTTCTTTTTTATGAATCTATATCCTCTATTCAATATCACTCTGTCTTATTCTGTCTCTTAGAATCTCAGCCATTTATTTTGCAAGATCCATACGGGACCTACATAAATAAATGGCTGAGATTTATTAGACACAATAAGACATCATAATATTAAACAGAAGATCTGGACTCCTTTTTTATATAATAATGATCTTTAACATACATAGTAAATTCCATTTTAATTACGGGAAATAAGAATTGAAAACAATTGTTGTGTGCATTAGTTATTAACATGACGTGGCTGTTTCTGTATCTCTAGTGATGCCCCTAAACTATCCAAATTCCGAATACGCAAAGCCACGTCTCCATTTCAATTACATCACCCTTCTTTGCCATGGCGCACGTTAGACACACACAGGACCCAATGAAAACCCTTTTTTCATTACAAAAAGTTCAAAAAGTAATACTACTCTTTTAGTTTTAGCTTAACATAATGAAAAGAGCGTTTAGAGATGACGTGAAAACAAAAATAGAAGAATTATTGGGGCGGTGCTACGGTGGCTCCGATTGAAGAGGGGTTTGGGGAATTGATGACCTTTTTTGCTAACATGCGCCCTTTCCCTTTTTGCTCTCTCTGGTGATCTGAATCCTGCCGCTGGATTTGCTCCCCCACCTTCTCATCGATCTAGACCGTCTGATATACCGACTGAAGCAGCTTTTCCTTGTAGGGACATAGCTAGCTCAAATGGGGTGTTAAATATGGAAACTTTGGTGTTTGTATGGGCTTCTTTCTCAGTTTCCAGCAATTTTATTGATCCAAATCGTAATTAAAATCTGTGTATTAGGTGAAAGGGGTTGCTTTTTTTTTTTTAATAATGGAAGTTCTCTAGTATTTGTCTTTGTTTCGGGAGTTTGTGTGAGAGGGAATTTTGGGGGTTTTCTTGGTTTTGCTGGGGAGTGAAAGAAGTTGTGTTCTTTTATGGTTTTGGATGAGAATGGAGGGGAAGGAGAATAATTTAAACAAGGAGGGGGGTGGAGGTAACAGTAAAGGTGGAGATGGGTTCATAGATAGAAGCAAAGTGAGGATCTTGCTTTGTGATAATGATTCCAAGAGCTCCGAGGAGGTTTTCACTCTCCTTTTGAAATGCTCCTATCAGGGTACTTTTAATTTTCCTGAATTCATATGACGGCTTTCCATTTGTTTTCTCTTTTTACCTTTTTCTTGTTGAAGATCTAATTGTTTTCTATTTTTTTTTGGAATGAGCCAGTATGGATTTGGATAGAACATGCTTGAATCAGCTCATTTAGTTGTCTTGAATTTCTTTATGACTACACCGAATGATTTGCTATGGAATAGATGTCTCAGAGTTGTGGAATTTTCACCCATAGAGACTGTAAACTCACTTATGTCAGTCAAAACAGAACTGGTTCCTGCTTCTATGGAGTTTCTTTTCTCTTGTTTGAATGGTTGATTGAGAATCTAGAGATTTGGTGATATCGACTTCTGTTTTCAGGAATTCATATATTGGCCAGGCTAGGAGATTTCACTGACAAAAAAATGATGAACTTGTGCCATTTTTTGAAGACATGGCAATAAATTTTAGCTCAATGCTGATAAGATGAATCTTTTATGTGTTAACGATGTAAACAGCACACAAAATTGAGGGTAGGAGCACTTAAACTCAATTTTCTAAAACATTAGCATGAAAGCCTACCGTGAATTTTCCCTTAAGAAGTTGAGTTATTTCAATTATTTGATTAAGAAGTTAAATTTTTGTTTCATATGCTTGGGCTTCTAGTTAGTCTTATTGGTGCTTTCCAAATTTGCATTAGTTTATCGCATGCTTGGGTGCAATTAATACATCCTGGGATCGGTTACACTTGTTTATGTTGCAGAAAACTTTAAAGAATCTGTTTTGTTTGAACTACTGCAAAACTTTCTTAAATAATGAGGAGTCTCTTTCTGCATCTGGTTCCAATCTTTGTCACTTTGGAAATGCTTTACAATTTAGTAGCTTGACACATGTGCTTTGCATTTTCCAAATGATCCTATGCTGCCTTGACTACACAGTTACATCAGTGCGATCAGCTAGGCAAGTAATTGATGCACTAAATGCTGAGGGAACTGATATTGATATCATACTTGCGGAAGTCGACCTTCCAATGACAAAAGGCATGAAAATGTTGAAGTACATAACTAGGGATAAAGATCTTCGACGCATTCCTGTCATTAGTAAGCTTATTTTGTTAGATCTGCTTTTGATCTTTATTGTTGCAATTATTTTTCCATATCCCAATATTAACATGTTTTCCCTTTAACAAGTGATGTCGGCGCAGGATGAGGTTTCAATAGTTGTCAAGTGCTTGAGGTTAGGGGCAGCGGACTATCTTGTGAAGCCATTACGTACTAATGAACTACTCAATATATGGACACACATGTGGAGAAGGCGGCGAATGGTTTGGTTTACTTTTGCATACATAGTTCTTGGTCTTTTTATTGTTCTTTTTCTCTCTATCTTCCTCTTTCGCTTGCTCTTCACCCAACCTTAGATGAAGGGAATATGATGGTCTGACATTTGTCACTTTTTATGTGGTTGTCGTAGAGAATAATGTAATATATTTCATGGTCTATAGGCATACTTTGCATGTGCTCCGCTCAGAATATAGTGTTATCAACATAAGATTCCATAAATAGCAATATGGGCTTGATTTATGGGCTTGCATGGTATAAATAAGGTAGTTATCAATATTTTGTTCAGAAGCATGGGTCACTGGCTAGTGCTCTAAGCTTGATTCTCATATTCTTTTTGTAAATCTTCAGCATAAGTGATTGAAAAATGGAAGCATTATGTCTCATGCATAAATCTTCAAGGCAACTGTCTTTGTAATTCTAGTTTTTCTTTTATTGTAGTTTTCAACTTAAATTGTTATGTGTATGAACAAATAAGGAGGTATTTTTATGTCTTTGTGCTTGCAGCTTGGATTTGTGGAGAAGAACATCCTGAACTGTGACTTTGATCTGGTGTTATCAGATCCTAGTGATGCCAACACAAACAGTACTACCCTATTCTCTGATGATACAGATGACAAGTCTCGGAGGAGCACAAATCCAGAAATGGGGGTCTCAGCTCATCAGGAAGATGAGGTTAGTAGATTATGGACTTGAATATAGCATAATGGCACATAGTTACTTGTGGTGGAATAGCAAACTTCTGTATCTACATCTTACTGCATCCTACATTTCAAATTTGGTATTATTGAAGCAAACATTGGGCAAGAGAAGTGATAGACTACTCCTGAATATATTATTTGAGCTGATTTTTGGGCCATGATTCTTTATCAATATGTCTGCACGTGTCAACCTTAAATGATGTAGAGATAATATTTAAACAATGTATGATTGGTATTCCTGACAGCATTTCGATCCTAAATTCTGAAATTGACATTCTCGTTTCTGTTTTAATTACACTTTTGGATACTTTTTTGTGTGAAGTAGTTTATCTCTTTGTTGTTCTGGTGAGCCCCACTCGATGTTACTGAGAGTCATTTATATCTTTATGAGATTGCTGAGAAATGAAATTGCAAGACAATTTTATTGTTTCTGCACATGGTTCATGTTCAAATTATAAAATGTACTTGTTCTTTGGCAACTTATGCTTGGAAGTTAACATAAGAAACTAATAGAAATGTAGGAGGCATGAATTATCTATTCTGTAATTTCTTTCTAATCAAGAGACATCAATGATTCTTTGTGCTTTTTGTTCCATGGACAAGGCAGAAGCAAGGAAATTTTGCAAAGTGGCTTATTTTCCTTTTTGGACTACCTGTCATGTGCAGAATTCATTGGGTGGAATTAGGATTTCATTCCCAACAACTTGTCATGCATTCTGAAACGCTTAAATGAATTGTCAAGAACTTTATGAATGTAAAAGTTGATACTGTCTTTGTCTCAGTCTGCTGTTGTTACTGTTGAACTTCCACCAAGTCAGGCGCAAGAGTATCGACCTGATGTGCCAGCAATCAGCGACCACAGAGCAGGTGACTAACTACAGAATCATCCAACTGCTACTTATCCAATGCTATGTTTGGTATTGAGTTTGTTTGGTTCCACTGTTGATTTGCTATCAGGGATAACATACAGAAGAAATAGAGGTAACCAAGTATTTGGTGAACCTAAGTAGGGAATGACTTGTTAATCTTCAGGTTTTCATTCAAGATCACAAGCATGCTTGTTCATCACAATTTACTTCCTATGTCTTTGAGGTCATTTTGTGAAAATGGTGAAAGGGTTATGCTACGATCTTGCTTAGGCACTTTTAAGTTGTTACGTCAAATTTCATTCAAGCATAACTCTGGGTCCCATTAGCTATTGTCTTAGAATTTTAAAGTGGCAAATTGTAAATTTCAGAATTGTTGTGCAGGACATGTATCATCTGGTCCAAAAAAGAGTGAATTGAAGATTGGAGAGTCATCTGCCTTCTTTACTTATGTTAGATCAAGCACAACCAAGAATAATTCCCTTGTGGCTGCTCCCACTGAGGAAAAAATCCCTCAAACTTTGAGAATGGAAGATAAAATGCATGGTCAGCCGGTGACTAGTGGTAGTCAGTTACATGAAAAGGGAGAAGCATGGGAGAGCTATTCTCAAGATGACTTCCGTAGCAGTTCCAGTATCCCAGATTCCCTTTCCCTTGAGAGATCTTGCACCCCACCTTTATCAAGAGAATTTCCTGAAAGTAATTTCAAGGAAGAAAATCTTCCTCAGGTGCTCATGCATCCAAGGAATGAATCTCCAGTTGATGCTTCAGGTTTATCTACACAAAATGTCTATCCGTATTACATGTCAGGGGTTATGAATCAAGTCATAATGCCATCATCAGCACAACTATATCAGAAGAACTTGCATGAGCTGCAAAGTCATGGTACTTCAGTCATTCTTCCTCAGTACAATCATCTTCAGCAATGCCCCCCTCATATGAATGGGATGGCCTCATTCCCGTATTACCCTGTTGGCATATGCTTACAACCTGGTCAAATGTCTAGTTCTCCTTCATGGCCATCCTTTGGAAGTACGTCATCCTCTGATGCAAAACTGAATAACGTAGATAGAAGAGAGGCAGCGCTAATGAAGTTCAGACAGAAAAAGAAGGAGCGCTGCTTTGATAAGAAGATTAGGTATGTTAATAGGAAAAAATTAGCTGAAAGAAGGCCACGTGTTCGAGGACAGTTTGTGAGGAAGTTAAACAGTGTGAATGTGGATCTTAATGGGCAACCAACCCCTACTGACTATGAAGATTATGAAGAGGATGATGAGGAAGAGCTTGCATCAAGGGATTCTTCTCCTGAGGAAGATCCCTCGGGATCATAGGTTCTTGTTTCTGATTAACAAGGTACCCTATACTTTGTAGATAGTCCATGCAGTTATTATGGTTTTCTTCTGGAAGCGCTCAAATGAATTTTCCCTGGTGCATATGGATGAAAAATGACAATGCTTTACTATTCCTTCGAGGGATTGGTTTGGATCAAGTTGCAAAAAAGCGGGAACTCTAAGCTGAACGCCCTGGTTGATGCTTAAACTGCAAAATTGTTGAACTTGAGTTGACGGTGGCCCAAAAGGATTGCTGGGAGTCTTTAAGATGAGGCATGCCATCTCGAGGTTGTGCTCTGCTAGGAGAGAGCAAGCTTTATCCATGGCATATCCCTGTGGTTCACTCCCTAACGGATGGACTGCTTCTTGAAACTTCAAAGGGAAAGTCTTTAAGAGTGTTGATGTTCCATAAGGAGGGGGTAGTATGTTGAATCTTATAATGCAATTGAAAATGTTTAAACACTGTTAAAAGAGTTCCAACAGTATAGATTGGCCGTAGCTTATGCTGATTTTAAAGCAACTTAACCTTCTACCTGCATGTAACTGTTTCTCTCAGACACTTGTTTGTTTTCTGGAGGAGCCGTAAATCTTTGTCCTGTAACGAAGTTCTGCAGAAACCAGCATTTCTATGTCATAAGAGTTGATGTTAACATTCGATCAGTTCATCTAGTAATAGTGGTCAACGCAGGTTCTAGAAAAGCTTGCTTGAATGCATGTTATACACTTTAAACACGCAATTGCAAATTAAAGGTGGTGGTAGTTTTGAATTCAGACGTTGTCTCATTTTATCCGTAGCACTAGTGCATGTCTTTTAAGCTGAGTTGCTCAACTGGCATTGTTCGGTAATTTTGTCTTCTGATTTCTGAGCAGATGAATTAAAAACATTTGGCAACTCTTTACATAAGACGACCCACCCAACCAAAATAAACAGAAAAGAGGTGGCTTTGATAAGAGAGACGAAAGAATCGGGTCTAGCACTAGCTTAACACTGGCTAGCCCTATGGAAAACATTCGAATCTGGTGCTTTAGGATCAAACACGTCCAAAAAAATAAAATAGCGCCAACTTACACAGACGAGAAAAGAGAAGTTTACTATTAAAAATAAAAAAAAAGTTATAAATAGAAGGAACTGGTCTCAGACATCACGTACTAAACAATCTCATCACTCATCATGGATTATCAATTTTTCTGCCACTATCCGGACCCCGGCACTCTCCATGTAGTCGTATGTATCGAGGGTAACGTATGCATCCACAAAGGAATCTTCTTTGAGCAAGTTAGTAAGCTCTGCGATGTCAGACTCAGAGTTAGTGAACACAGGCTCTGGTATGGTTCCACTAGGACCTATCTTTTGTATCTCTGTTACAACCATAGAGCCACCCACACCATTTGCTCTTGCGGGCATGCTGTGAGAAGAAGGTAGTGAAAGATTAAGTGAATCTAGAGTACAAGAAAGCTGCATAGGGGAAAAGTTTGCACTCGTAAAGCTAAGGGTTTGTATGCTAAAATAGAAAGAAGATAATCTAACCGCAATCTCGCCGTAGGATTACGGCCGTAAGTTTTCACGATAGACTTCCATTCTGAGATGCTACCTGATGTCTGAAAAACTTCATATGCAACACGGTCACATTCATCAAGAACTCTGCGTAAGATTGGGGATGTATCGATCACAAAAGTCAGCAACAGCCTCCCATAATCATATTGTGTTGGTCTTAGTCCATATCGGACCTTCAAACGAGGGCAAAATAGCTTAAAAGCCATGTCTTTGTGCATCAATATCATTTTTTGACCCGGGTAAGAAAATTGCTGGCCAGATGCTCTAGCTAATAGAACTAATTGACACTTCATCAGGGTATAAAAATCTCTCTGAAAGAGTGCAATCTGCCAGCAGGGGGATTCAATTCCTACAGAAATCGCAAGATAATATAATTGTGCGGTATAATATGCTGAGAGTTTTGCAATTAAGTAAACATGACCTTTTGTCTTCAACAGCATGATATTCTTAACTGATGTATCATGCATCAGGAAAAAAATGATGACGGAACATTGGAAATTAGTCACAGCCTTCTTACCTCCGAGGAGTGCATCTAGTCCAGCATAATCGTATGTCAAAGACAGGGATTGAAAACTTACCAACCATAATAATGTAGCACAATGCTTGAACACTTCAAGGTTAGTAATAGCGTCCTCCAAACTCCTAATGAAGTAGAAGACACAGAATCATCATTATAACTCACCGGAGTTCTCATATAGAGGCCTTTGGAATTAATTATACCTATGTTTCGGCTTCCCCAGCCCAAAGTAGGCTGCAATATCCCGCAGCTGCAAATACAAGAAAACAAAAACACAACAACATCACTCAGAAGTTTCTGCATTCCCTATATGGAAATGTAATTATCAAATAATGTGGGTGGTGCAATCGTTGTAAAGTGGTCACATACAAAATTGCCAGTTCACTTCCAGTTTTCATAGTTTGAAGTCGCTAAAAATTTTCTTTTAATTTTGGTATAAAGAAAGTATAAATATTAACAAACTCCCTCACCCCATATCAGTTACCGTGATTACAACCGGAGAAATACTACAATGTTTACGGCCACCAGGCTAAAGTGGTGGTGGTTAAAGTTGTTAATAATTTGCACAACCCAAATGTTTCTCCATGAACATGCTGTAGCGTAATTACCTGCTTAATGTCACCACCAGCTATGTTTCCAAACCTTTCTTTCCACAACTGCAGTGTATCAATGTACCCCTTGGCCTCCGGTGGGGACTTCCCTATCTCCGCAAACGCGTCCTTTATGCGGGGGCAACCAAACCCCAGTATGTTGTGTCCTGCCCAGATCCTCTCTTCATGAAAAACAAAGATTTTAATTCAAACAGTTGCGATATAATCTACCATTATACGCTTATGAAAACTCAACAATCTTTGCTAGACCAAAGTTTTGTACTTGGTGGTTTGAAGTTGACGCTTACCGTATAAATTGTCATTATATATAACATAACTATTTTTCCTATAATGAATGCTACTGATGCCAATTATTAGTTGTATACATCAATTTTAAGTGCGAAAAAATCAAACTTTCTATCTAGTGATGCTCGAGAAGAAATCATTTGTTGATAACAACTAACCGTGGAGGAGTTCGTGGACTTTGCCAGCAATTTCTGAGAAGAGGGGAGCGGATGCAACTTCCATCGTAGTGATGTCGTTGGAGCATCCGGCCGAGCATGAAATGAGGGTGGGGCAGGCAGGTCTTACCAGGTTAGAGTATTTTTCTCGTAAGTTGAACGTCCTCCTGCAGACTACAACTGCTCCGAACTCGAGAATGGGAGAGCTGGTGGTCTGGTCGAGGAACGCTGTTTTCAAGTGAAAGAACACGATATCCGGCCACTCTTCACTCGGATTATCCACCATCATCATGGTTGCTGTAGTCATCTTGCTTCTTCATCCAAAATGGTTCTTACAGGAGTAATTATATAGCTGAAAATAACCAAAAAGCGCCTAGACATGACCTTCCAATAACATTCAACTGCTTCGTAGAGAAGGAAACAAAAGAAGGAACGTACAGAACTTCTTTTAGGGACGATAGCTTAACGACCAAGAACCAATGAATTATGTGATCAAATGAATTTGAACCCCACTAAGAAGATGCTCACTTGCTTTTTTAAAGTGATGAAAAATTAAAAAACAAATCATCATTTTTGTTAACGATATTTGGTTTGGTACGTGCTGTATAGTTGATATTTAAGTTTTTATTTTCGACTTTTTTAAATTCTTGTTCACAACCTTAGAAGTGTTAACCGAAGAATGCAAAAAACTAGCTTTGTAGTTTTTTTGTGAACAATAATTTAATATCAAGGCATTTTAAAGATACCCTGACTATATATTGCTTAATAACGTAGAATATGTGTAACTTAAAAAACAGATAAAATTAAACATACTGCATCTAAACATACCCTTAGTATCAGAGATGTAGTTGACTCATGAGTCATGACTATCTTATATTTGTATTTGTAGTCATTCGCACGCAATATTTACCGTTACTTTAGAGCAAATGCATAAACTCAGTCCAGTTCTTCCAAGTGATGCTACTGTTAATGGAGGTATGAATGAAGAATATCTATTTGCAAAATTGCATTTCGTAGATCTCGGTGGACCAGAGCTATTAAAATAAACAGAAAAGAGGTGCTTTGGGAAGAGAGATGAAAGAATCGGGTCTATAAGCACTAGCTTAAATTGCTTAATAGTGGCTGCCCCTTAGAAAGAGTCAAATTTCTCTGTCCAATTTTACGGTGTTCAATGAATCTTAGTCATTTATTTATGCGGGTCTTACGTTTATTTATATGAGACCCGCATAAATGAATAGTTGAGAATCACTGGACACAATAAGACACTATAAAAACTGGACTTTCTAATCTTGGTTGCCTCGGAAAACATTCGAATCTGGTGCTTTAGGATCAAAAATGTCCAAAAAAACAAAATAACACCAACTTCACAAACGAGAAAAAGAGAAAGTTACTACTCCCTCTGATTCATAATAAGAGTCTTTTTAGAAAAATTTTAATTATTCAAAATAAGTGTCGGTTATGACTTTTTATGCATATTTATAATTTTACTTCCAAAATTATCCTTTAATTTCTCTCACATCTTAATTATATAAATTACATAGATTATATTTTCAAGGCATTTTAATATGTAATTAATAAGAATATATAAGATATTTTATTAACTTTCTTAATTAATGTGAATTTTTTTAAATCCACTAAATCGGAGGAGTATTATTTTACATAAAACGTTATAAATAGAAGGAACTGGTCTCTGACATCTCGTACCAAACAAACTCGGGAAAGGAAACGACATACATAAATTTGACAAAGCAGCGTTTTGCTTAATCAGATATCGGAGAAACTTCTCTCATCACTCGCCACTGATTATCAATTTTTCTGCCACTATCCGGACCCCCGCACTCTCCATGTAGTCGTATGGATCCAGGGTAACGTATGCATCCACAAAGGAATCTGCTTTGAGCAAGTTAGTAAGCTCTGCGATGTCAGACTCAGAGGTAGTGAACACAGGCTCTTGTATGGTTCCACAAGGGCCTCTCTTTTGTATCTTTGTCACAACCATAGAGCCGCCCACACCATTTGCTCTTGCGGGCATGCTGTGAAAAGAAGGTAGCCAAAGATGAAGTGAATCTAGAGTACAAGAAAGCTGCACAGGGGACTTAAGTTTGCACTCGTTAAGCTTTGCATGCTAACATAGAAAGAAGATAAACTAACCGCAATCTCGCCGTAGGAATAGGATTACCGTCGTAAGTAGTCACGATATACTTCCAGTCTGAGGAGCTACCTGATTTCTGAAAAACTTCATATGCAACACGATCACATTTATCAAGAACTCTGCATAAGACTGGGGATGCATCGATCACAAAAGTCAGCAATAGCCTCCCATCACCAGTTAGTGTTGGTTTTAGTCCATATCGGACCCTCAAACGAGGGCAAAAAAGCTTCAAAGCCATGTCTTTGTGCATCAATATCATTTTTTCCGGATAAGAAAATTGACTGCCAGATGCTCCAATAGAATTAATTAAGACTTCATCAGGGTCTAAAAATCTGTCTGAAAGGGTGCAATCTGGCAGCAGATTAGCTGGGGGATTCAATTCCTGCAGAAATCGCAAGCTAATGTAAGTGTGCTGTATAACCAACTCTTAACTGATGTATCATGCATCAGGAAAAAAATGATGACGGAACATTGGACATTAGTCACAGCCTTCTTACCTCCGAGGAGTGCATCTAGTCCAGCATAATCGTATGTCAAAGACAAGGATTGAAAACTTACCAACCATAATAATGCAGCACAATGCTTGAACACTTCAAGGTTAGTCATAGCGTCCTCCAAACTCCTAATGAAGCAGAAGACACAGAATCATCATTATAACTCACCGGAGTTCTCATATAGAGGCCTTTGGAATTAATTATACCTATGTTTCGGCTTCCCCAGCCCAAAGTAGGCTGCAATAGTCCCCAGCTGCATGCAAATACAAGAAAACAAAAACACAACAACATCACTCAGAAGTTTCTCCATTCCCTACTTGGAAATGTAATTATCAAATAATGTGGGTGGTCAAATCGTTGAAAGGTAGTCACAAATCAAAATTCCAATTCACTTCCAGTTGTCATAGTTTGAAGTCGCTAAAAATTTTGTGTGTTTTTTTTATATGAAGAAAGTATAAATATTAACAAACTCCCTCACCCATATCAGTTACTGTGGTTACAAACGGAGAAATTCTATAATGTTTACGGCCACCAGGCTAAAGTGGTGGTGGTTAAAGTTGTTAATAATTTGCAAAACCCGAATGTTTCTCTATGACCACGCTGGAGCGTAATTACCTTCATGTCACCAGCTCTGTTTCCAAACCTTTCTTTCCACAACTGCAGTGTATCTATGCACCCCTTGGCCTCCGGTGGGGATTCCCCTATCTCCTCAAACGCCTTCTTTATGAGGGGGCAATCAAACTTCAGTATGTTGTGTCCGGCCCAGATCCTCTCTTGGTGAAAAACAAAGATTTTAATTCAAAAAGTTCCGACAAAGTATACCATAACAACCTTATAAAAACATAACAGTCTTTGCTCGACCAAAAGTTTTGTACTGGGTGATTTGAAGTTGACGCTCACCGTATAAATCGTCATTATGCATAATATAACTTCTTTCCTATGATGTACAAACTAGGGTACTGATGACAATTTTTTGTTGTATACATGAATTTTAAGTGGGAAAAGTTCAAACTTTCTATCTAGTGATGCTCGAGAATAAATCATTTGTTGATAGCAACTAACCGTGGAGAAGTCCGTGGACTTCGCGAGCAATTTTTGAGAAGGGAGGAGCGGATTCAACGGCCATCGGAGTGATGCCGTTGGAGCGTCCGGCCAAGCGTGAAATGAAGGTCGGGCTGGCAGGTCGTACCAGGGTAGAGTAAGCGGTTCGTAAGTTCAACGTCCTCCTGCAGACTACAACTGCTCCGAACTCAACAATGGCAGAGTTGGTGGTCTGGTCTCTAGCATGTGAATCTAGGAACGATGTTTCCAAGTCAAAGAACACGATATCCGGCCACTCCTCACTCGGATTATCCACCATCATCATGGTTGCTGTAGTAGTCATCTTGCTTCTTCATCTAAAATGGTTCTTAGAGGAGTGATTATATAGCTGAAAATAACCAAAAAGTGCATTAGACATCCTTCTTAGGGAAGGAAACAAAAGAAGGAACGTACAGAACTTTAGGGACCATAGCTTAACGACCGAACCAATGAATAAGTAGATACTCACCTGCTTTCCTAAAGTGATGAAAAAGTTAAGAAAACAATTTAATAATTTTCATTTTACCAAGTAATAAACTAACCCCTTCTCGCCAAGCTTCAATTTATCATCTTTTTTCTTGCATTTATCAATTCAAAAATAAAAAAAGAAATATAGTTGTGAAATAAAGTATGAATTTATTTTTAAAATAAGTAAATTATATACGAATTGTAGAAGTTTTAAAAGCAATGTTATTCAGAGAAAGCGTAGAAAAGATGCAGAACCGAACTCCTAAGCACTTGACGTGGGTCACTGATGTGAGATTCAGTGGAACTCGGTATGACGGGGAGGTTTAGGGTGAGGAGGGGCCTTTATTACTAGTTGTGTCTTCACTTTGATTTGGACAAGTTATTATTGAAAATTAGAGAGGATGAAGTAAATGAGATTAGTGGTGATGGTGTGGCATGGATCGTGGGGTTCCATACAAAATCAAATGAGTACGCACATGTTTGGAAATCAATTGTGACCAAGGGCTTATCAAAAAGATAAAATTTTTACGATTTTTAATCATATTACAATAATTAAATAATTTACAAATATGAATAATTAAAAAAGTATTCATACTTGATTCGAAATTCCTATGGAAAAAATTTTCGAAACCTTTTTGATGTGTTAACTATAAACTATTCTCATATTCAGCCTCTAATAGTATTTACAAAATGGTAAAAAACAATCAACTTTTTTAGAGGAAATTAGCAAAAATATTAGCTCCCTTAGGTTAATTTCCTACATATAGAGAAAAGCTCTAGGTAGGGGTGAGCATTCGGGTAATTCGGGCCCAATTTTTACCGTTCGGGCTCGGCCCAAATTACCCGAAATTTTTTTCTCTTACCCGGCCCGAACCTGAACTTTCAATTACCCGAACTTACCCGGCCCAATTTACCCAATTTATCCGAATTATCCCGGCCCGATTTACCCGAATTACCCTAATTATCCTATTTCATAATTCTTTTAAACCTAATTCAGGTAATCGGGCCGACCCGAATTTTTTTGGTGTTACGCTTCCCGGCCTGAAAATAATTCGGGTAATACCCGGGCCGGCCCGAATTACCTGAAATTTAGAATTTGCTTACTCGAATTAATTCAGGCCGGGCCGGGTAATCGGGCCAGCCTGAATAATGCTCACCCCTAACTCTAGGTTTGATTTTTACTAAAATTAAATAATTCAATTATAATTAAAGTCAATTCTAATTATAATTTAATTTAATTTCAATAAAATCAAATATCTCATATTTGATCCCTAAAACTTTTTAAACTTTACAATTAAGTCAAACTTAATTGAAATTGATTTTTCTCTTTTCAACTACTCTTTATATGTAACTCATTAAATTCTTAATATATTGACAATGATTATAAATTATAATAATTGATATGTGCTTAATTGATTATTCTTTTAATTCATAACACTTAGTGATTATAGTTGCGAAATGCTTAAGACATTTACTTTAGTTCATATTTGATTTTAGGTACAATTCGGAAATGAAAGAGCTAAAGCGA
Organism: Erythroxylum citrifolium; assembly: GCA_026284465.1. Classification (NCBI taxonomy): domain Eukaryota; kingdom Viridiplantae; phylum Streptophyta; class Magnoliopsida; order Malpighiales; family Erythroxylaceae; genus Erythroxylum; species Erythroxylum citrifolium. Next base: position 55,006,294 of record JANKOE010000006.1, read on the forward strand.
GTCAAAAGCACAATCTATGAGTTGTTTTGTTGAGATTCACACTCACTTGTCTTCATAGAACAAGAAGAAGAAGAATTAGAGTAAGAGGAGACAAGAAAATGCATAAAGATGGAGAGTATACGTGAAAAAATCAAGCAGGAAGAGTGCTGGAAATCTCTCACGACTAGACCTGGCAAAACGGGCGGGTGGTCCGGGTATGGGTATGGGTCTTACGGGTACGGGTAATGATTTTGAAAATCCATACCCTGCCCA